>JAJKFI010000052.1:1888423-1925278 GCA_029204185.1 Lerista edwardsae | reverse complement strand
ATCCATCCATCCATCCATCCATCCATCCATCCATCCATCCATCCATCCATCCATCCATCCATCCATCTTTATATACCGCTTTCCAACAAAAAGTTCATAAAGCGGTTTACAGGCAAAAAATAATAATGTTAAATGGCTCCCTGTCCCAAAAGGGCTCACAATCTAAAAAAAAATGCAGACCACCACCAGCAACAGCCACTAGAAAAGACTCTGTGCTGGGGTGAAGAGGGAAAGTTACTCTTCCCCTTCTAAATATAAGAGGACCACCACTTGAAAACAGTGCCTCTTGCCCAGTTAGCATGTGACTATTTCCCCCATTCTCAGAAACAAAAACCAAACCCACTGGACTCTAGCTGCACTTCCATGTCCTTTCTACCAGCCTCCCAACAACTGAAGACAGTGTACTGCTTCTCCCAGGTTCAACATGCTTTTCTGAGCTGCTCTCTTGAGCCCCTTCCAATTTGTTCCATTGAAACTCCCCCCAGACTCCACAGACCTGAGAGTCAAATTCTTTACTGTCAAATTAACAGGCTTCTCCCCTGGCTGCTTCCTTTAATAGTGTCTTCAGTCTTTGCTGGTTGACTCTCTTCATGTGCTGGACCTCTGAGACTGTCCTCAGCTGGTTTTCTCTTGACCCCACCAACTGCTTATTCCCTGTTTCCACCTAGAAGTGCATCTTCTGCTTTCTCTCTCTCCCCACTGGCTCTTTTAGGGATCTATTCTCAGCTGTCAGCTCTCCATTGCTATTCTCTGATGTTCTCCATTGACATCACTCTCTGCCTTACGGATCAGAGTAAAGCTGTGCAGTTACCTTTTGAGTCCTTGCTTTCCTTGCTCCTCATGATCATTCTGTCACATCATTTTTCCTTGTGCAACATCATGGAAATCCTTTTCTGCCTCATTGGTGAAAAGTCTGCATCATCTTCTGCCTTCATGTTCTGCCTTCAGTACAGCAGCAATCTCTTCGGTCTTCCACTGTAACACCTTCACCCTCTCACCACCATCCAGATCTCTGTCACCAAAAGCATCATCTCTTGCATGGTTCAGTTTGCATATTAACCCTACTTAGGACGCAACCCTAACCAACTTTCCAGCATTTGGTTAAGGGCAATGCAGCTCTAAGGTAAGGGAACAAACATTCCCTTACCTTGAGGAAGCCTTGTCTCATTGGCATTGCTATGTCAGTGCCGGAAATTTGGTTACAATTGTGCCCTTAAAGACACACATTGGCTTCTAGTCCATTCCTCTATTCAGCACAAAGCTTTCTAAAACCATTCTATATTTCTTTGCTGCTTCTTTCCTCCCCCTCCTTTGCCCCTTCTTCTGTCCCCTCTCATATTTTGATATATGTTCAAGATCTTCAGGCATAAACTCTACCACCCTCAGGAAGCAATCCTGGAGTTTGACCAGCATGGTTAGGCCAGAAAACTTTGGCCGGCACAAGGGACACTGTAAAGTGCATTTGGACCACTCCCTGAATCAGGGAGGATGGCGAAGGTCTGTGTGCTGGCCTCTCCGATTCTGAGAGTGGTCCAAACATACTTTACGACGACCCTTGTGCAGGCCAAACTTTGTTTGCCTGTGCTAGTTTAACTCCAGGTTAGGATTGTGCTCTCAGTCACACGAAAGTCTGTTGTTCCTCTGACAGAGAAAACTGTCCTTTTCTTCCTTGCTGCCATATTGACTCTGGCTGTCCCTTCCTGTAGGCACCATGGAGCTTGAACCAGGAGATGCGTAGGTCTCCTTGTACCCAAGCTTGTTAGTAAGAGGAAAGAAGCAACGGTCATTGGAGCCAGCATTTTGACATAGCATCCCATGATTCTGTTGGTTTGGTGATGCTGAAGTGCCCATTTGCTGCTACAAAGGGGCACAGGCTAACTTGTTGATTTCCTTTGGTATGGACACATAGTTGCTGGGATGGGGCTCCAGGTTTTTTATCTGCCTGTCTCCAGTCAG
Source organism: Lerista edwardsae (assembly GCA_029204185.1). NCBI lineage: Eukaryota > Metazoa > Chordata > Lepidosauria > Squamata > Scincidae > Lerista > Lerista edwardsae. The sequence continues at coordinate 1,923,322 of JAJKFI010000052.1, read as the reverse complement.
CTTGTCTATAGCCCACTTCCAACTTGTCTCCTGCCTGCTGGCTACCTCCCTGCACTACCAGCTTGACACACCACACACATTAATGGTGTAAGAATGCCATCCTAGCTTGTGAGGACCAGAATGTTCAGGATGGGACCGGACAATAAAACTAAAGCAGCCACGGGATGGGAGCAAGTTGTCCAGGAATAAAAGGTTTTCATGGTGCTGTGCTTTGAGGTCCTTCCCTCTCTGAGCAAACAGCTTGGCTCTGGGTAATTCTAATCACTTAAAAGCCCCAACTGTCAGAAACACTTTGGAGTTTGGCCTTCAAAGCAGCTTTGACAGGCTCCGACGTTCATAATTTATCAGGGTTAGTTCAGGCTGGGCCCTCCCACGTGTGAAAGCCACGGATCTGTGGAGGAGAGAAAAAAAATGGCTCCTCGGGTGGCGTAAACTGTGGAGTAAGGCTAATTCCCCCGCAGGTGGAAACGGGCACTTCTGCGCTGATTTAGGTGCCCCCCTGAGCTGAGGATCTGGCCCAGCTGGTTGAGTTGTGCTCTCAAGTTCTGTGCAAAATAAGCTTAAACTAAACTGTTCTCTGGCACTAAGTACTGAATAGCCTCCCACTCTGGGAATGCATTTTACCTCCACCTCCTCCTCCTCCGTAATAATTTTCTGTGGCTTGCATAAATAATACAGAATCCTTCTATAAAAATTCTCCGTGTTGTTCATCCCTAATTCTCAGAGGAAGGTGAGAATTGCTCTTTCCACTTCCATGGCTGGGGAAACTACGGCACAGATCGGCAAGGTGCCTGTAGTCAGCGACAGGAACCTGCGGCACTGGGCAGAATTTCACCTTGTTACCATGGTTCTGTTCTTCAGCTAGGGGGTTCAAAGGTAGTTCCATGAATCTACTCTCTTTGAAATGGGACCAGGTTAGACTTCAGGGAGTTGCTAGAAAACAGGATCAATTAGTACTGTTGGTTCAATGCAGAGTCTTCCGTAGAGCAGCATGCTCCAGATCTATTCCAGTGTGCATGGAGGTAGGATCCTTGTCAGTGCGCAGAGCTCCCTGCCAGGAATGTTTTCCTGGTGATTGTTTTATTCATACAAATATTTTTAGGCTGCTGTTCCAACCTACAAGGGTCTTCCAAGTGGCTTATGATTAAAACAGCAACAACACAGAACACCAAGAAAATAGCCTGAAATGCCTAAAACATAGATAGCAAAATCATGACCACGACACAGACCCAGGCAGACATAAGAACATGAGCCCTGCTGGATCACGCCAAGGGCCCATCTAGTCCAGCTTCCTGTTTCTCACAGTGGCAGACTGGATGCCTCAGGGAGCACACAGGCAACAAGTTAACTGCATCATTTGCCACTTCCTTGCACCTGGCACTCTGAGGTAGCCGACTTCTAAAACCAGTAGATTGCACACACCCATCACGGCCTGTAATCTGTGAGGAACTTTTCTTCTAGAAAGCAGCCCTTTTAAAGGCATCCAGGTCAGATGCCACCACCACATCCTGTGGCAAGGAGTTCCACAGACTAATTACACTCTGGGTAAATAAATATTTGCTTTTGTCTTTAATTGTCAGACAGTTAAACTCAGGCCAAAATCTGACGAAAGAAAAGAGTGCGTGTGGCCCACTTGAAGGTTTCCATAAAGCCGATTCCCAAGCCCGATTGGGAGGCCTCGTGGCCCAAATTCAGATCTGCGCCTGCTGTTTAGCAGGCACAAATCCAAGTAGCACATCAGGGGGGCTGGAGCCCCCCTATGGTAAGGGTGTGATGTGCCCTTGCCATGGGGAGGTTCCAGCCTCCCCTGCTCAGCCTTTGGTTTGGCGCTGGCTGGCTGGTCTTGCTAATCCAACGCTGGGTAGGATTGTGCTCCAAGTCTGGACTCTTGCTTACCCCTGGACTCTTGCTTGCAGTTGTCTAGGTCTCAGCATCTATTCTATTGTTTTTGCCTATGTGTATTTAGTCTCCAGACACACCAGCAGTGCAAATATAAGAAACTGCTGTAGAGGTGACAGCCCAGTAGTTTGGACTCTTGCTGGAGGAGCCACATGTGTATGAAATGATTAATAGCCATGGGATTTGGGGCGGAGAGTGTGATCTGAAGCTGGTACAATGTTTTGATACATGTAGTGCAGCATGGAGGAATGAGCCTGCCCTTTGGGAAATCTAAGCTGTTGAGGTGTTTGTGTTGTGTTGTGTTGTGTTGTGTTGTGTGTGTGTGTGTGTGTGTGTGTGTGTGTGTGTGTGTGTGTAACAGGAGGAAGTGAAATGGGACTTGCTGTTCTCTGTCTTGATTTTTAAAAAAAATTCTGATGTGTTACTCAGACAGACCAGCCTTCCAAGTAATTTCATGCTCCAATCCTCACACCAGCATGCCATTTCTGACTTATTTCCCTCGGTAAATTTGAGAGCATTGGTACCTGATTCTTCCATACCTGATATTGCTGAGAAAAACAATTGGAGGAAAGAAACTTTAGCTGACTGCACTAAAAGGGAAGGTGCATACCTATAGGGTGGTTTAGAGGAATCCTTGACATGAGATTCGGGAGAGCAGGGCAGTAGGGTCTTGTTGCAAACTGGAGGACTGTGATGGGGGTGGGGAGGAAAGCACAAGAAGGGGAGTGGGATCAGCAATGGCAGCACATACTGAATCCTGACCCCGTTCCTGGACCTGATCCACTTTCCTGCTGCATCTGTATGCAGGGAGATGGATAGGATTGGGCCAACAAAAATTCCAAGGAGTGGAATGTATCTCATGTGGCACACTATGCCGTAACCTCACATAGTAATCAGTAGCACAAAGTTCTGCCTGTCTGGGTGCCACCCAAAGTCTGAACTACGTAATAATTGGGAGATCTGTGACTCCTGACAATTTTTTTTTGGAGGTGGGGAAGGGGGTCAGAGCAGGGGTGTAGCTAGACAAAATTGCGCCCATGGCATGCAATGAAATTGCGCCCCCCCCACACGCAATGTCATGACGTCATGATGTTGTGATGTCATGACGTTGCAGGGTGTGGCTTCTGCTGCCATGTGTCTGCAGAGCCAACACACACACACACACACACACACACACACACACACACACAGACATAAACACACACACACACACACACACACACACACACAGACACACAGACACACAGACACACAGACACAGACACACACACACACACACACACACACCAGACTCAGCCAGGGAAATGCAGCCAGCTCTGCCGGCCGTCCCGTCCCGCCTTACCTCTTGAAATCCTGCATGAGGCGCCTCCGGGCCGTCGTGGACATGGCAGGCTTGCAGTTATAAATAAATAACTCATATACTGGGCGGCCCAGGGGAAGGGGAGGGAGGTGAGGCGTCAGGGCAAAAGCGGCGGCTGGGTGGCGAGTGAGGCGCTGAGGAGGCGGCAGCAGCAGCAGCTCCCTGAGCGATGGCAGCCTCTACCACTCCGAGTGGTCCACTCGTGCCTCAGAGGAGGGGGGAGACAGGAGGAGGAGGCCGCGACGGGTGGGGAGAGGAGGCAGCGCCAACCACATAATTGAGGGCGACAGGGCGCCTTAAAGTGGCCTTAAAGTGCCAGTGCCATGGCAGCCAGGAAAAGCCGGCAACTTTAAGCCCACTTTAAGGCGCCCCCACAGTTTGCAGAGCCGGGGGGTACAGTGGCGGCTTCCTTCCCCGGGGCTGCTGCTCAGGCACTTTAAGTACTCGAGCGGCAGGCTGGGAGGGGAGACGCCGGCGCGCCTCCTGGCTCCGGGGCACGGGGGGTCACAAATTTGCAGGTGGGGGCGGGGCACCATGCCAATGGCGCCCCCACCTTATGGAGCCCCAGGGCTCGTGCCCCCTGCTGCCATACCCTAGTTATGCTTCTGGGTCAGAGTAAAAGTGAAGGGTGGGGTATTTTCCCATTTCTCCATGCCCTTTCCCCAAATAGCAGCTCTTCCCAACTGCTGCCATTGCTCCACAAGGCAAATAACAGCTTTGGGGAAGTGTAATGTTGAGAAGGAATATCATGCCTTCTCAAAAGGAGTTAACATCCTTCCCCTGCCCATTTTTTGAATGTGAAACCTTCTCATCTCTCCCTGGCAATGGTTGTATTTGATCAGAAAAAGAAAATGTTGTGTATTCCTATCGTATCCTATAGGTATATATCTTATACATGTGGGCATACACCGGGAAGATACTACAAGTTGATTATCCTTTAACTGGACTACTTGGGATAGGAAAGTGTCCAGATTTCAGATTTTTCTGGATTTGTAATAATTGCATAAATGTAATGAGAAAGGCTTCGTTTTGCTGTTTTTCATGTTACCCATATAGGTGTCTGATGGCCTCTTTGATGTTTTTCAACAATGTCTGTATAGTACACACTACAGAGCAGAGAATAGAACTTTCAGTCTGTACGTGGGAATGAGCATAAGTCCTTCTTTCTGTAGAAAGTTTTTTAAAAGTCTTGGGCAGAGATGTCTGGATTTCAGAACAGTCTGGATTTCGGATGTCTGGACAAGGGATAATCTATCTGCATCTCATATTATCTTGAAAGAATATTTGCCCTAGGACCAGTAGAGAAGATGTACTTGCAATAGGAACAGCATGCCGACCTTGGCATTGTTTCTGACATAGGGAGACATTCATAGGGAAATGGTGTACCATTCAAACTGTTAACTGGAGGCTGATGAAACCTGGGTTTGATTCAGACTTGCTACATCCAAGTCTACATTCACAGTCTCAATCTGTGTCACTTTTCCCACCACTGAAGCCTTCTGGCAAGATGAGGCACCCTCTTCCCATGTTGCCATCTAGGCAGAGACTGGTTCTTTTTTTGTAACGAATCTTACCACTTTTTCATTTTGATTCCTTGTTATTTTCGCATTCCTGTCCCAGTTCCCCATCTGCGACCTGGGGCTAATGCTCCCACTCTGTCTTGCAGAAGCGATTATAAGAAGAAATGGATGCTGGATTGTGATGTACTCTCAGGTATATCAATAAAGTGGGCAGATAAGTGCACTTGAAAGGGAACCTGATGTCCTCCAGAGGCTGGAGACGGATTCTCTGATGGGGGATTATCTTGCAGTTGCAAGATCTTACTGCACAACCGCTTTACAGCAGGAGCACAGAAAAGCAGAGTTGTTTTTACATTATTTCATGGGGCAATAATAGCCACGTCTTTCACGTCTTTCAATAATAGCCACGCTTGATGCCACGGATAATAGTAGGGCCACTCTCGATGTCTTGCCCACTAATACCGTATTTCCCCAAGTATAAGACGCACCAATATATAAGACGCACCTTAATTTTGGGGCTGGAAATTTGAAAAAAAATGTTCGTTCGCTCCCCTTTCCTGGAGGGGCTGCTGCGTGTGGAGTTGTCCTCCCCTCAGCCCCAGAGCACAAAGCAACTGGGTGCACGTCGACTCCTTCGCCCTCAGCAGCTCAGCTCCTCCGGCTGGAGGGCTCTCCTCTGGCAGAGGACAGCTCGGCCCTTTAAGACAAGCGGAAGTGCGGAGAACCGCGCTCCCGCTTATCTCAAAGGACGGCAAGTGGCAGCGTTGCCACCGTGTCTTTCAGGGGATCGGATGCACATGCATCCGATCCCCTGAAAGACCGGTCCTTTGAGACGAGCGGGAGCCCGGTTCTCCGCGCTCCCGCTCGTCTTAAAGGGCCGGGGCAGCGCTGCCGCCGGGTCTTTCAGGGGATCGGATGCACGTGCATTCGATCCCCTGAAAGACCCGGCGGCAGTGCTGCCCCCGACCCTTTAAGACAAGCGGGAGCACGGAGAACCATGCTCCTGCTTGTCTCAAAGAGCCGGCGAGGGTGCACGTGCCTTGTATAAGACGCACCTAGTTTTTAGCGCCCCAATTGTTTGAAAAAAGGTGCGTCTTATACTTGGGGAAATACGGTATTTTGTATACTGTATTCTATTTTCCAGAATGGTAGGAATGGCCTAAGATGTCAAAGGAAAGGGAGAGACAAAATCATTGGTTGGAGATGCAGGCTAAGGTCCATTCAGAGAAGGTAATCTGGACAGCTGCGTCAGGGGTGCAGAGGGGAGCAGGCAGCTTAGCACTAGCTGATCTGAGGAAAGAAGAGACTCTGGCAGAGGCAGGGAGGTGAGACCGGATAGGAGGGATAGAATCAGGACAGGAACCTGTGACTTGAATGTTGGACGTGCCTGAATGTGGATGTGCATCTGCCATGAGTGGTCTTTCTGGGAGTTGGGCTGAAGCCCTGATTGTTGATCAACTGTGTCTGCTGCTGGTTGGAAGACAAAAGCCCTCTTGGACCCAAGTAACTTGTGAGTTGCTTTGCCTCGCTTTACCTGTTCATCATTGTGACTGGCCCTTGCCTTTTCTTGTTCCTATGTGACTTTCACTTCCTCACCACCAATTTTGGCATGATCTACACTTGTGTGCGGTGAGGTGGTAGAATGGGGATGACAGGTAGGGCAGATCACTTTTTTAAATACTCCACTGCCTAATCGTGTCCATGCAACTAGAAAACTAGTGTTGCAAGGAGTGGGACAGGTTGCATCCTGATATACAATGTTTTAACTTATAGGTGGTTTTCTTTTAAAATGTAGAGACGTATTCAAATTGCCACCCCTCACATGCAGTTTGTAGTGGTACGCTGTCTCAGGATTCTACCATTCTGCTAACACCAGCTCCCACAATAAATCTCAACATCACACTAAGCAAGGCTGCCTTTGTCCATCTCCCTCTTTTGTCACGAAGGACATATTGAGAACAGAGAAGTTTCCTCTAGCCAGCTATGAGGGGCTTTTGTAGGGTCAGCCTGTAAGAGGCCTCCTTGCCACTTTTGTCTTCTTCTAGACTGTGAACAACAACTGTCCCAGCTGGACAGGAGATTGATATCATGAAGACCTCTCAGGTGAGTGTAGATTTTGCAAATGAGAGACTTGGAAGGCTGAAGGGAAATAGTCCCTTTAAAACAGGTGCAGCCAACAGTGGCAGCAGGGAGGCCCTTAGCTTGAATTATGGTTGATGAGCACCCCATGAAGGGTGTAAAGGGGCGCATTGCCTCATGACTTAACAGCAGGAGCTTGTTACAGTATTGGGGTGGGTGGGGAGAAGAGATATAGGTTGGGAGATGTTGGAAGCAAACTAGCCAACTTGGGGAAGAAAAAGTCCCCAGGCTGATTTGTACCCAGAGTAAACATTTTGTTAAGAATAATGAACGCAAATGCTTTAATTAGCTGGTGGCTTGACTTGTTGACTATTGTTGCACTGGTGCCTGGCAGAAGGCCTAATCTTGATTTTGCCAGACTCACTTCTCTTGGACAGTCAAATGGTTTCAAGTGCACTTTCAGCATCGTCCCTTCGGAGGAGAAAAGTGTCATCGCCCAATGCACTGGATATCAGGAAATACTGTTTTTGCTTTAGGGTAAACCCAATTAGAGCTATATTGTTGAGAGCTATAGTCTATAAAACAGCCATAACAACATAAAAGCAGCAACAGAAATCAAAACTGGGTCCCTAGGAGATTCCTCCCACCTAGAAAGCCAAGCCAAGCAAACTAAACCCCACCAGAAACCATGTACCAAGGTGGCTGTCCTTAAGTCTTCTGGTAATCAATTTCAGAGATGTAGTGTCACAACCGAAAAGGCCCTGCTCCTTGCTCCATCCCCTTGCCTTAAAATGGCAATAGTATCCTAAGCAGGGCCCTATCCAAAGATTGTAGGGGACATGCAGGATTATATGGGAGAAGGCATCCTTGAGGTATACTGGTCCTATGCTGTTTAGGGCTTTAAAGGTCACCACCAACACCTTGAATTGGGCTTGGAAAGGAATGGGCAGCCAGTTTTGCTGTTGGTGCAACAGCATGGCAAACTCAGCAATCTGAGTCCTTGTCACCAACCGGGCTGCTCTATTCTGTACTAACTGCAGCTTCCAAACCATTTTCAAGGGTAGCCCCATGTAGAATGTATTACAGTAGTCTAAGGGAGATGTCACAAGGTTATGGACCACCATAGCCAGATCTGATGGACAGCGCAATCCTAGTGTGCCCCTTGCATTGAAGTGATGTCGTCGCGTTGACACAAGGGGCAGAGTGCGTCGGCGCTCCAATGCTGAAGCCGACAGAGTGCCGACGGAGAGCCTCCCTTGTGCCGACCAAAGATTCAGTGCAAGGGATTCTTTGTCCCATTTTGGGATGGGGATTGGTGGGAGGGGGAGGTGGGACCTGGGCGGGCTTGGGAGGTGGCCATATGGCCACATTCTATGCCCATCAGAGAGGCCGCACAGCTACGATTCGGGCTGTGCGGTCTCCTCGGATCTGCACCCGCTCTTTAGCGTATGCTCCCTTGCCACGGGGAGGCTCCAGCCCGTCCATAACAGCGTTGGATTTGGCACTTGCCGGCTGGCCTTGCTAATCCAGCACTGTTCAGGATTGTGCCCTGAGGGTGCAATCCTAAACTGAGTTAGGCCGGCATAAGCTAAGACAGCAAAGTTTGGCCAGCACAAGGGCCACCGTAAAGCATGTTTGGACCACTCTCGGAATCAGGAAGGATGGCTCATGTCTGTGTGCTGGCTTCTTGACTCCGAGAGTGGTCCAAACATGCTTTACGGTGGCCCTTGTGCTGGCCAAACTTTGCCGGCTTAGTTTATGCCAGCCTAACTTCAGTTTAGGATTGCACTCTGATTTAGGCATAGCCTTAGCTAATGTATGTAGCCAAGCAAAGGCCCATTTGGCCTCAGCAGTATCTCCGATAGCATCTGTAGCATTTGACTTTCAGGAAATGTATCCCTTGTGCTACCCAAGATACTGTATTTCCTCAATGCATACGTACTACTTGACCACAGTACCTAGTGTGAAGATTTAGATAGGCTGACTACACATGCTTCCAACCATTTGTTGCCATTCAGGGAAGAAAGATCGGTGTGGATGTCAGTGTGAATCAGAGAGTCCAGTTCAACAGTATTTTCCTCTTGGCTAGTTAAGGAATCATAACAGGCAGTTTATGGAAAGCTATATTCTGAAGCATGGCTCCTTCCTACATTTCTGCAGGAATGTCAGAGCCCTAAGATCATGCATAAGGATTTGTCCATGTGGCAAGGTTCCTTTGCCAATGCTGCATTGGCTCCTTGGACAGGCAATACTTTGTGAAAAGGAACCAGGATGATTGTCCTTCCGCATGATTCCAGGAATAGGATCCTTGGCGTGTATTCAATCTGCAGCATCTCCTACACTGCAGGGCTAACATGGTGAGTGAACCCATTACCTCCTCTAGCAACTTTTGTAGGCAAGGTTTTTTTGGGTGGTGGTGGTGGGGAATGCCTTTTGGCCTTGTAAATTGAACAGAAAATAGATCTGTGGTCGCTGAGAAGGAAATGAACTTGGCACACCATGGTTACATATTCTGAGAGCCACTTTTCAGCACTAAACTGCTCTTTAATTGCTGCTCTTCAGGGGACCAATGGCTAATGCTAACATGTTTCCAACTGGAAACTTTCCTCCCCCTTAACCTTTTGATGCCTGGAATACTAATATTTCAAGCCTTGCTTTTTTTCTGGAAGCAGACCTAAGGCAACGTGATCCTCAAATTGTGCCATCCTCTTTGGAACAAATTCCCCTTCTCTTAGCTTGAGCTCCTGCTGGTTTTCAGCCCTCGCAGGCTTTCTCCAGATGTTAGCATCATTTTGGAAGCTGACAGTTCTCCTTGGGAGTTTTTGGCAAGGCAGATGTTTTGCTTAATTGCCTGCAGTTTTTCCTGTCCTGACAGCATAGCGAGAGCTGATTCAAGCAACCCTTTTGGTTTGATTCACTTTTAAGCTTCACTTTCACTCTCATACTTTAAGCTGTGCAATTCCAGGCAGGCCTCAGTGGGAACTAACAGAGAATGTGATTTGAGGATTGCAGCCTTAATTAGTTAGTGGTTCACCAAACATTACCTCTTGTAGCCCTAGTTCTCCTGGAAGCTTTGATTTCAGTGCGCTACCATTTAGCAAAACGTACAATTCCTGTGGCGTTCTTCTCTCAACCTTCATAGAATCATGGAAGGGACCTACAAGGTTATCTAGTCCAACTCCCTGCCTGTAGCAGGCAATCCCCCTAGAGCATCTCCAGCAGGTGCCTCCAGTGAGGAGACCTTCATGCCTCATTCTGATACTTCATTGGCCAATAAACGTCTGCTGCAAAAGTGCTGGTGTTCTGATGTTACTCAATGTCCAGGACAGCCCAGTGTGGTCTCTATGAGCCCAGTTGTCACCTACGAATCAGATTGTGAATTCCTGAGACCTTCAGCATATCATCAAATATGGGTAATGTTTCTGGTCTGTTGGCTTATGCATCAGAGATTTCTAACCTGTCTACCTGTTGACTCTTAATTAAAGCTCTGCGTATTGCCAAGTGCCATTACTGGGGGCTCTTTTGCATATTTAAGAGTTTCAGTGTTGATTCAGAGGCTGTTAACAGCGAGTTTGTTATTGCAAATTAACTGCAGCACCACTGATTCGTGACCTAAGGGCTTGTTCAGAAGATCCTCCTCTTGGAATAATGGGAGAGGGAGAGGGGAGGGAGGGAGGAATGTCCCATGGCGCTAGGGCCAACCTGACAGCAGCAGTTCTTTTAACATGCCAGTGCAATGCAGGGGCAGCACAAGGCAGCCTTGCTGGAGAGGAAAGGGGAAAGCCTGTTTGCTTTTTGGAATGAAAAGGCAGGCTGATGCCCACTCCAGAAGAGAGGTTGTGAGCATGCGTCCGTAAAAGTTAAACACATTGAAAAGGAAATGTCTTGATTGGCTTTTATTCTCCAGGCAACAGTGATTCTTGAGCAATGGGAGTGTCTATCACATGTGCAGACATCTTGTTTTTTGTGTTCCCTGAGGCATCTGATGGGCCACCGTGAGATACAGGAAGCTGGACTAGATGGGCTTTTGGCCTGATCCAGCAGGGCTCTTCTTATGTTCTTATGTGTGAAGCCAGAAATGAAGAGGACATTCCTTTGTGACTTTACTTTATTACCTGTGACTAATACCTGGAAAGTATTTCGGTGTGTGTGTGTGTGTTGTTTATAGCTTTAGTTACAGAAAGATGACAAAGGGGAAAAAAGTATTTATTGTTCTGGTTTTCCCCCCTCATTTATCTTGCTTCACACATAGATATATTTCCTCACCTGTGTAAACAGCGGCAAATTTATCTCATGGGGATCCTTTCTGCAACGAACTGGCTGTCTGAAGTTCTATGATAAACTTAGACCATGATTTTGCACATTAGGAACTTTCTTAAAGTGAATTAATTCATTGCACACTGGGGTTGCTATACATTGCTCTCATAACTGGATTAACCTTTTGAGCTCCCCCTGAAAACAAGCAGTCTCTCGACAGTCCATGTGAATGAACACCACCTTTCACAGTGGTGTTCTCTTTTATTTAGCAAGTGGACAGCAATTGTCTCTCTTTACCCCAGCACAGCATCTTTTCCAGTGGCTGTTGCTGGTATCCCTTCTGTATTTTTTTTAAGATTGTGAGCTCTTTGGGCACAGGGAACCACCAATTGATTCATTTTACCATGTGAACTACCCCTGATAAGCAGTATAAGCAGTATATAAATATTCTTAACGACAATAATCATGGGAATTGGCTTGGAGTTCAGGCCTAAAGTAAGTTAAAGGACTGAAGTCTTTGTGTAAGGGATTACAGAATCTTGTCTTGAGTCACTGCTTGGTTGTGGATCAATGGCTGATGTGGGCTGGAGGGAGTCACACTGGATTCATGATGCTTTGCAGAGCCTGAAATATTTTCATTAGCTGTCCTTTCATTCATCCTCTTTTTGTTAACTGATCTTGGCATTTAACTGATTAGTACTGAAAAGTTATTTGTTTCTCTGATACTAATAAAGCACAGGGCCTTTCATTTTCAAAGTGTGTTGGAAATAGCATTCAATCAATCCTCACAACAGCCCTTGAGGAAGGAAAGCAATGAACAATTCTCTCCCATTTAGGACGGCAGAGAGAAATACCTTGCTGGAGGTTGAAAGCTTAGAGGGTGCCGCTGTAAAAGGTGTGTGGGTCTCATACAATGATTGCAAGTGCAGAGTCGGGTTAGGAAACAAGAGCCATAGCCTGCTTACTCTGGAGTAATTCCAGTTAAGTCAGTGGAACTATTCTTACTACTATATCAGATACATTTTTGCCTGGAAAATGTCCTCATCTGTGGCTGCAGATCTCCTACTGCAGCTTACTCTCAGGTAAGTGTGTATAGGATTGCAGTCTTAAGGAAGTAATAATTTGTGAATTGTGACTAGGGCTGCAGTCCTATACACACTTACCTGGGACTAAGTCCCAATGAAATAAATGGAACTTACTTCTGATTAAAACATGTATAAAATTGCTCTTTGGGAATGCTGGTGAACGCTACCCAGTACAGATCTGTTAAAAGTCATTCTAAACCAGACCTCAGGTCATCCAAGCTCAAATCTGGTCTGATAAAAATCCATATAAGCACCCAGCAGCCTGGAATGTAGGAATTGCTCCCCAAAGCTCTAACTGCCTTGAGCTAGAATCAACAGCATAGCCAGAGGGGGGGCAGTGGCATGGTAATACAGCAGGTGCAGCAACATACCATGTAGGCAGCCCTTCACTTGTGTTGCCTTCATTGCTCCAAATGGCTCTAACCGCAAATGGGAAGGAGTGCTTACATGGTGCCTTGTGGTGCCTGAACAGACCACACTGCCCCCCCTCCTCTGCCTATGCGACAGGCTAGAATGTTTGAGTAAGCACCAACTCTCGTATGTCCTCCTACCAGCCTGTATGCTATGGTATTCATCTGCAGTATTTAAACTCACCAAGGCAAGATTGCTTGCTACAAGAAACGTAATCTTCTCTATAGTTAAGAGTTACCAGATTCAAAAGGAGACAGAGTGTCTGTACCTTTAACCATTGTACAGAAGAGGGAATTTGGGCAGGTTTGGCTCAAATGGAAGGGTTTCAAAAGATGCACTTGCCAAAATTCCCTTTGCTGTACAATGGTTAAAGGTATAGGCACTCTGTCACAGTTTTTATCTGGTAACCCTATAGTGGCATCTTCCTTGCAGGCGTGCACGGAGACCCGAGCATGCCCCATGGCTGGCGCTGAAACCGTGCCCCCCCACATCGCCCCGCCCCCACACGTTGTTCAGACATGCCTCCCTTACCCTGGAAATGCTCCATTTCCGAGCGTAAGGGAAGTGTGGGTGGGCGGGAGGGTCGAAAACCACACAGTCTCTCCCGGACCGCACGCAATGGCGCCCCACTGCTGCCCGGCGCCCCATGGCTCATGCCATCTGGGGCCACAGATAAGATACGCGCCTCCTTCCTTGCCAGGTTCCTTGCCTTGGGAAGTCTGCTAGGCCCGTTCTGGCAAATCCTCTAGGCAAAGAGGATTAACAGTGCAATCCATTGCAGGTTTACCCAGAAGGGGGCTTGATCCTAGAATAGACAAAGGATTTCACTGCTTATATAGTTAATTTAGCCCTGGGTTGAGGTGTGAGGTCTTTAACCTACTGCTTCCATGTCCTTAGTTAGTGCCAGCCCAGGTGTGGGACCAACACAACAGGTATGTTTACAGAGGTGCTGGGCTGGATGGCTGTCAGGAATTGGCCCTTCATCATGCCTTATTCATTTTATTTGAAGAATTTATACCCCGCTTTTCCCATGCCAAAGCAAACGCCCAAGGCGGCTTACATGAGCAAGCTAGTCTAAACCACAATTTTTTCAATATTTTTTAAATTACAAACTAGCTTTTTGTTACCCGGCGTTGCCCGGGTAACAAATTATCCCAAGCTTCTAGGCGACCCCGGAAACTATGGATTTGACAATAATGTAGGCCGTTTTCGAGTATTTTTATATGGCACCCCCTTTGGAGTGGTAGGGGTGTCGTCTCCCCCCCCCCACAATATTTGTCACCAGACCATAAGGCATACGTGTACCAAGTTTGGTGTCAATCACTCCAGGCGTTCCAGCAGGCCATGGTGGATGTTTTATTTCGCACCCCTTCTCGCCCCCCACGCCAAGGGGGGGCCGAACCCAGACTCCAACAGTGTCAGGAGCGTCGCCGCTCATCTCATCGATCCCGGAAACTACAGATTCGACATTGATTTTGGCCATTTTTGACGATTTTCACATGGCACCCCCTGTGCACCCACACCCCCGGGGGTGCTGGGGGGGGGGGTCTGACCCACGCAGTGTTTGTCACCAGGCCGCAAGGCTTACGTGTGCCAAGTTTGGTGTCAATCGCTCCAGGCGTTGGGGAGCCTATGCGGAGTACACACACACACACACACACACACACACACACACACACACACACACATACACGTACAAACACACATCCGATTTTATATATATAGATATACAGTATTCTTGTGATCCTTATAGGCAGTACCCAAGAAATCATGCTTTCTTGATGCACGCTTGCCTTGAGTGGTTGCTTACATTGGAGTTAAATCGCAGAGGCCTCACCCCTCAATTTATTTAATTAAGCGACAAATCACATCTCCTTGCATGGACCTTCCTTGCACACTTAGCTTCCTGAATTTGTTTTGTGGTGTACAATAAGCCCAGGCTGCATTGTCTTGCCATTTCTTGTGCTTCTCACTTTCACTGCTCCCTCCCTGCTTTTTTGAGCTGGGAGATGTGTCTCTGAGCTTTGAGGTGTTGGCACATGCTTATCAAACCGCTTCAGGAGATTCTTGTTCCCTTAGGGGGGAAGGCTAGGAGGTTGTGGCCTAAGAATTGTATTCAACTGTTAATAACCAGCCCTCCAAGGGAATTTGCCTATGGACAGATGTCTGCATTGAACAATAATCTTTTTTCCTTTGTCTGGCTTTTATTAGAATTTTGTTGTGCAATGTTGGGAAGCAGGTGGGAAGCATTTTTTTTAAGGTAATCACAATGTAAAAGTGAATCAAGATATATCAGGCTCAGCAGGAAAAACAGTTGTAGCCTATATTGCTCAAATTGACTTTTTAAGTTTTATAGTTACTATTGTCTCATTCTGCTGGACAGAGTAAAAAAGAGACTTATATAGGATGTTGGTGGCAAAGCAGGCCCAGTGGGGCAGGGATTTAGTAGCATAGGCAGCAAGACTATGAGGCTGAGGCTGCTGCATCAACACTGAAAGGCTGGATAGGACTGAGCCCTCAGAGAGGTTTAGCAAGAACAAAGATGAGAAAGATATAGAAATGACATAGGGTCAAGTCTGAGCTGCACACAGAAGGTGCCTCATTGTGTATACAAAGTCTGCTGCTAATCACAATAGAATAGCAGGAGAAAAGGGCAGCAACCAATCATGTTGGGAGAAGAGAAGAGCAATGCATAGGATTAGTGGAACTCCCCCAGGAGTTTGAGACCCCCAGACCCAAAATTTTAATGCAAATAGTGTCAGGAAGCCCAACCTCAATTCACAACTAACTTGATCCAAACATCCTTGGATCAAGACGTTACTGTGACAGGTGGATTTGATAACCATGTGAATTATTTGCCTCTAGTCTGCAAACAGCAAGATCTACCTGTACTAATCATCAGAACGGAATCCTTTTTTGGGATTCATTCTGGATCTGCTCTGTGACTTTGCTGCTAAGACACTTTTGGGCTATATTGGAGCCCTGAATGTTATGGAGCTCATGTTATGTTATGAGAGTCTAACTGTTCCATCTCCCAGAAAGCCACTCCCCTCGGGCCCAGCAAGCCTGAATGTGAACATTTTTCCTCAGAGTTCTATAAAAAGGAGACTGCTATTTGTATGTTTCTCTGCTATGATGAGAGAACTGCTATGGTGGCAGCAGCTAGATATGTATTCTGTATTTTGAATATTTCTGATTAAATGTTTAAATCCATAAAGCAAGTGCTTCAGTTATTGAAGGAGAAGCTGTGATCAGTAGGTATCACTAACCCCAGAATTATAAGAACTTACAAAAAAAAATGTAGATTGGTCAAGTAGTTCCTTTGCCATCTCTTTTAATATTTTGCTTTTGTGGCCAGCACCTATGAGGGGATTAAAGCAGACACACTGTTTCATCTGCACCACTGGATGATTATCAGACCAAGGTTTTCCTATGGAATTCAGTGGAGAACAGTTGGATGTTGCAAGTTCTTGCTAATGCATTTGCGTGTTGCCTTGTAATCTCTGTTTATATAAATGCAGAATGATCCCCTGGGGGAGGTCTAGGCAACATTCCATGTGTGTGTCGGTCTCTAGCATCTTCATTTTTTCCTCATAAAATGGAATTTATTTTAAAAAATCTATTCTTCATGCTAGTTGAATCTTAAGCAGTTAGAAAATGGAAAGGAGTAGTGCTTCTGTTCGGTATCTGATGCAAAATAAAATGTAAGGGGCTCTCAGAACCCTGCAGTCCTTTTGAACAGATACTCACAACCCTTCCTCCGAATAATCATTCATCAGTTGAATCCCTCAGCCAGGGCATTTCTGCACCCAACTTACACCTTTCAGGGGCCATTTCTATCCAACTTTCCAGCACTGATGCAGCTGTGCCAGTAGGGTATGCACTACATCCTGTGGTGGTGGGGGCAGTCACAGAGGCCTCCTCAAGCTAAGAAATATTTGCCCACTCACCTTGTGGCTGCATTGCAGCTGCATCAGTGCTAGAAAGTTGGACAGGATTGGGCCCTCACCTAATCTGCATCTGAGGATGAGCATCTTCTACCCTGCCCTGCACTAGATTTGGCCCAGTATGGGGTGTCACTTTACCATTGTTCTCTGTTGTTTTTCTCATGCATCTAATAGATGGATCTATTGATCTGATTAGGTTGTGTCTGTATTTGCAGTCCCTCTGTGTGCTAATTTTGAAGTTCAGTCCTTCAGCTGGAGTGAGCAGCTTTGCTGAAATCAACAAAGCGGGCAAATACTCCTTCCTGTGTTTTTGTTATAGTTGCTAACAAGCACCTGCAAGGTAAAATGAGATCATGTGTTCCTTTTCCCCAAAGGACATAAAAAATCAGGTTGACTTTCATGGATCTGGGGCTATATGGCTTGCCAAGCTCCCACTGGTGAGACCTTGCCTTAAATCTATGAATGAGATAAAGAGTGAGAAGCCGTCAAACATGGTTCTTTTTTTTTTTTACTCCCCTGCGTGTTGCTTTTGTATAAACATTGTCTTTCTCAAAGTGTAATGAAACAACAGTGATGAAACACTGATCAATGGAACCCTGAACCTTTTTCTGCAATGACTTACCCCATCTTGTCAAAAGCTCTGATAAAAAGGATTGAATAGCTAATGTCCCTTTTTAATGCTTCTATTTGATGGTCTTTCTCTTTCTCTTGTTTTCCCTTTCAAGGATTGTGGCAAAAAGGAAGAAAGGGAATGTTTTTTGGCCTCTCTGCTCTTCTCCTTCATGTGAAGTTATGCAAAGCCTGGAGCTCTCCTCTAGCTGTACAGCTGCAGGCCTCCAGTGGGCTGGAAAAGGGACCTCATAAAAGATTCCATCAGCCATCTCTCCCTCCTTCACCATCTGCCTTGGAATGGATCCTGGAATAGGCTGGATATTTTGATGGAAAAGTGACATTTACAGGGAAAGAAAATCATGGTTTGCCCCCTTCTGAAGGCCACTGATCAGCTCTTCACTTCAACCTTAGCCCAGTAAAGGGTTCTTTTCCCCCTGGCAAGATTTTGGATTGGAGCCAGGCTCAAGCCAGCAGTAAGGAGTTGGGTGACAGAGGCCTTGACTTCCATGGGTCTTTAGGCTGTAGGGGTTTTGCCTCAAAGTGTCTTTGGCAATGACTGGGAAGAACGGGGGATCTTTATGCATGGAGCAACTCTCCTTCTGTTTGCTCCTGAGTGTCTGCTGTGGCTGGTGGGATCAACCAGCTGGTGCGGCCAAGCCGAAAGGCCAGGGGCACCCACATATGAACTCCATCCGCCTTGATGGGGACATCACCCTAGGAGGCCTCTTTCCTGTCCATGGGAGGGGCTCGGAAGGCAAGGCCTGTGGTGAGCTGAAGAAAGAGAAGGGGATCCACCGCCTGGAGGCCATGCTGTTTGCTCTGGACAGAATCAACAACGATCCAGACTTACTCCCCAATATCACCCTGGGAGCCCGCATCCTGGACACCTGTTCTCGAGATACCCATGCCTTGGAGCAGTCGCTCACCTTTGTCCAGGCCCTCATTGAGAAGGACAGTACTGAGGTGCGCTGTGTGAATGGGGGCCCGCCTATCATCACCAAGCCGGAACGAGTGGTGGGGGTGATTGGCGCATCTGCCAGTTCGGTCTCCATTATGGTGGCCAATATCCTGCGCCTCTTCAAGGTAAGGTTGTGATCTTGCTTTCCATAACTGCCGTCCCAGAGCCCCTTGTTTCCATTCAGCTGCGCAGGATGATTTGCAAATTCATCCTTCCTGTCTTGTTCTAGCTGTTAAAATAACTGCCAGTGGCTGCTAAGTGGAAAAACCATTAGTTTTAACAAGAATTAAACAGACTTAAGTTCTTGCTCCCTGGCAGCGGAAGGGGAGAGGAGAGGAAGCCTGCACTGTGTCTCTGTGGGTGTTTAAAGGCTCCCTCTCCCTCATGGAGTCTGACCCTTCCCTTCAATCAATCAATCACTAGTATTTATATACCGCTTTTCAACATAAAGTTCACAAAGCGGTTTACAGGCAAAAACAACAACATTAAAGTTAAATGGCTCCCTGTCCCAAAAGGGCTCACAATCTAAAAGAGAACACCACCAGCAACAGCCACAAGAAAGACACTGTGCTGGGGTGAAGAGGGATAATTGCTCTCCCCCTGCTAAATATAAGAGGACACCACTTGAAAAGGTGCCTCTTGCCCAGTTAGCAGGGAACAGCCATGATACCTTTTTTCCTTTTGTATCTCCCACATGCGTGAGGCAAAACTGACGTGCTGTTTCAGATGCCATTCGATATTGTGAGGAAGGCGTTCCTCAGTATGGAGAGGGTGGGGGAATTATATGGTTCGTGTTACATCGGAGAGGAATATTCATGCTGCACGTGTCCCAGAAGCTGCTGTGGGAAGGTGAGGGGGTGGGGAGAATGAGTGATTTGCTCCACAAAAGCATTTAAAAACCAGCATGATGGGGGGGGGGAAGGCCATTTTCTAGTACACACGATAATTTCCATTCCTGGGGGATGCAGTTAACTCTAGGGCCATATGAAGGAGGTCCCTCGGCCCAATTTTCCTTTCAGTGCCAGAATATCAGTAGAACCCCCCCCCCCACCTTGTCTTCTTTGTCTTCTCAGCTATAGTGTGCATACTCGGCATACTCTTTCTGATACACAGGTGAGTATGGGGAACTTTAACACAAACACATTCCATCATTACAGATTGGCAAGGCTTATTATGAAAGGGAAGGGGACTACTGTTTTTAAAGAAAGCTTCTGTTCTTGTAATGAAATCATATCTGCTCATTTGTTGTTTTAATTCTCATTGAAAGCTATGATTTCAGAATTGTAGTCTCAGGGCCTACCTATATAATGGAAGAACATAGCACTTGGCTAACTTCAGGGGAACACAGAAAGCTGCTTTACGGAGTCAGATTACTGGTCCATCTATTTTAGGATAATCTACAGTGGCTGGTGGCTCTGCAGGGTTAGATTCCTCTTCTGCAATGACCCTTCTCCTTAAATACCATTCCAACACATTAAAATACAGTTTTAATGTTTAAATACAGTTATCAGTATAAACTCTGGCTTTGGGTTCTGGGTATGATCTGTTTCAATGTTTAACCTTTCACCTCCTCATTTTTTTTACTCTGATTAGTGTACGGGTGTAACGGGTGTAACTGACACCATATTCCTAAGCCTCCTGCTCAGAAGTAAGTCTCATTGGGTTCAATGGGACTTACTCCCAGGGAGGTGCATATTAGATTGCACCCTGATTGGAGCTGTAGTGTTAACAGTCTCTGCTGACAACTGCTTTCCAGCCATGTGACTTTTCCATGTTGAGCGACTGTTGTGCTGCCTCCCTAATTTATGGATACATCTGCATTGTGGAAACGGCTGCTCTTAAACTATTTTGAGGTTACAGTGGAAGTCCGTCAGTCTGTGAAGGAACAGTGCCTTAACCTTTGGGAGAGGAGAGGAGAGAAGAAACCTATTTGGTCCTGAGAAAAGTATTGCTCTGTCATTAATTTTGGATTTTTTTTTCTAATGGACCAACACCACTCCTGGATTTGAAACCCCAGTTTGATGTGGGGCGAGGGGTCTCACAAATCTGGCAATGTCTGCATAGAATAAGAGATGCCATAGAGGCTCCCTATTGCTATAGGAAGCCACTTATCAGATGCTTAATCATTGCAAGTCGTTTAACTGGATTATGTATAACTTCAGGAATAGGATAAGATACAAGATGTCTAATGCTTGGTAGCAGTATTTTCCGCAAAATGCCCCAGGCAAATACTCAGATGCCTTAGTGACTCTCCCAGATACTTTCACCAAGTTGCAAATGACTGACATTGCCACTTTCTATCCTGGTAGGGATGCACTCTTGTGATGAGCGAAACTACTGTGCAAGGTTTTAAGGAGCATTCGTGAAGCTGGCAAGGATTTTTTTGTCTTCTGCCAGCTTCCTTTTAAGATTATGGGGTTCATAATTTTTTATTTTTACTTTATGCAGTGGATTATAATTCTCTTGATGTACGACTGCCTTAAATGGACCATTTTAATTAATATTGTTCCAATTTATGTATATTTGGGATTTAAACCACATAAATGGTTTGAAAAACCACATTTCTGTTCGCTGCTGTAATTCTTAGTTCTGAGTTACAGTTACAAGCCTCCAGAAGTAAAATTAACACATCTACAAAGAATCCTGTGATACCTTGCACACTAAAACATTTTTTGTGGCATAAGCTTTCATAGGCAATTGTCTACTTCATTATTTGCATTGAATCTTTGTCTGGGATTTATAACTCTGATAGAATATATCATGCATATATGCCTTCCTTTCATTGTCTAATTCACCTGCACAAAGTGCAGAAAGCTTCCGGAATATGTCTGGTGCAGAAACGTTATTGGGACCCTTCATGATCTGGAAGCAACCAGTAAAATCGCCTTTTACTAAAGATTTCCATGGAGAGGAACATTTATGATAACATAATTTAAATCAATGGTTAATTTTGAATATCTTTAGAGAATTCTCTTTGGGGAAAAAAAGGAGTTGCATTAGATAAAAGGATAAGATAAAAGGAATACAATGAAATAAATTACGTCCTTGGCTTCTTCCCCTCCATCTCTCCTAGGGTCAGCTCCACCTCCAGAGGGGTGGTGAACCCTACTGAGATACCGGGCCAGGCATGTTGTGCACTTCTGTTTAATTGGGCGCAATGGCCAAAGAAGAGCAAAGGGGAGGGGTTGACCATCCTCCCTGGGATAATGTCACTTTTCCCGCTGTGGTCCTCTCCCTTGGCTTGGACCACCAAGTACCCTATGTGGAGCCCCTCCTTCGAAAATGCAGCCTAAGGTAGGGTGTCCTGTGACATTGCATGCCCTAGGCCACCTGCTGAGCTTTAACCTCCTTCCAGTCACTACTACAGACAGGCTAGAGCATCTGAGGAAACTACTTTGGCCTTTCCCTACTGTGGGCCAGGCTGGGCTATGGCTGTCCTTGCAGTGAGCCTCAGTCCAGGCAGTTGTGACCTGTAAGGCCTCTCAGGGAGCCTTGTCCCTCCTCCGATCTCACTTTTTGACTGCTTCCCAGTTCTTCCTAATCTTCTTATCCCCCTCTCTGGCTCTGCCAACTTCTCTTCCTCCTTCCCTACTGGTTCCTCCTGTTCTTCTTGCCCTGTCGCCTGGTCTTCTCTTGCTCACCTCACTGGCCTCCTCTCTTTTGATTCTCTTTGCCTGCCCCCTTCTCTCTGCCTCTTCTTTCCTCTGGTGGAGCCCTTTAATGGGCCTGGCCCACTCCCATGCTCAGCTAGCCAGCTGCTACTCATCTAGCCATTGGTTGGAGGGCAGGGAGCGGGCAGTGGCTGGTAATGCCACTAGCCATTGGTCCGCCAACCAGCTCATCAATAGGGGTTCAGGAGATGCCACCAGCTGACGGGTGGGGCTACGTGAGCTGTCACCTGGCTGATCAATGGGGTTGCGCACCCTCCTTGTTGTTTGGATGTGCCTTTCTGGGGCCCATAATTATACTGTCTCCTGTGTGTCTGGCTTCTTGTGCAATCCCCTGCAGTCTGACTGGTAAGCATTATAGCAAAGGGCAGTCTCCACTCTCATTCATTTCTCCAAAAGGTAGCGTTGGACTAATTCTGGCTGGTGTTGTGCTTCAACTTGTTTAAGGTAGAAAGAGGAACTGAATGACCCTGTTATGAATCCAATGCGAAACTGAAAGAAAGGGTGGAGCATGGGGTTTGCTTTGACTACAGTGCTTTTCCAGGTGCACCATTTCAGACCTTATTCCATTGGAAAGGGCAACTTTACTAGAGGAGACAAGATTCAACAAGGTCTAGAGTTCTGCTCTTGGGTATAAATGTGGAGTAAATGTATGGCAGGGCGGCATGTTTTAAGAGCATTTGATTTATTGATGATGATGATGATGATGATGATGATGATGATGATGATTTGTCTTACTGTAATTAAGGCAAACGAGGCAACCCAATTATGCTTTTGGTGTGTATTCGGAATGTATGTACAGATGATAGATAGATAAAATGGCTTAGCACAGTGGTTCCCAAACTGTGGGTCAGGACACACCAGAAGGTCACAAGCATTCTCAGGAAAACAGCAGGCTCTGGCATCACAATGACAGCATATCTGACCATGACATCACTTCTGGTGGGTCCCAGACAGCTTGTCATTCTAAAAAGTGGATCCTATGCTAAAATGTTTGAGAACCACTGGCTTGGCAGTAATCACCTAGCAAAGAAGCAGGTCCCAGATATAGGTCATTCTTATTAATAAACATTTGAGATCTGAAACACTAGTGACAGTGGAAAAATGTCCCTAAATACCCTCTCCAGATCACCATGGATATCATCCCAAGTGGTCATTGTGCTCTATTGGTCATGATTTCAGAATTGTCCAGTCCTGTCAAGCTTATGCCTGTTTTGCCCTTTTCTCTCCCAATTTGTCTTGTCCTTTTAGCCGAAGAGGAGGCGGCTTATGCACTACGTGTGAGATACTCATTGGTCTACTACATTTATTCTTGCTTGTTCCAAAGGTCATGGCTTTGTTAGACTCTAAACTGGCAGGAGAAAAAGTGTAAGTTGCACTGTCATGTTGATCCTCTTGTGTTGGGACATGGGAAATTCATACAGGCAGTTTGGAAACTCCTCAAATTTGTAATCTGCTGTCCTTTCCATATTGCTGCTTGTTTGCAGATGTATGTTCTGCCTTTGAGTCTATTTTAGACTTCGAGTCTATTTTAGACTCTACTCCAAAAAAGTTGGAATCTGGTGCAGACCCCCTTCCTATGGGCAGCTGTGGCATCTTCCACCCTGCATAAGCTCCAAGACGGTCTCAGGAAGCAGTAGTAACTAGCCCCTGTGGGACAAATGCTGAGGTGATGACATCATTACCAGGCACCCAAACCCAGAGGTTTGGTAAAAAGTTGGTACTGCCCCTCCGCACTCACAGAGGGCTTCCCCAAGCTGTGGGTTGGGAAGGACACCTGTGGGGCTTTCCAGCTACCTTAGGAGTGGCTAGCCAAAGGGGGCTAGCTAGTTTCACACTTTGATGAAACTCTATCTAATCGGTTGAAGACCATCAGCATATATATGTGAGCAGGAAGAAACTTTTGGGAATACTGGAATGTACAGTGACATCTGTGTCACTAAGCAGCATCTCCTTGGTCATTAGCCATGCATTTTGAGATTTTTCCTCCCATCACCTCAGATGTCATATCCCAACCCCTATGATGTAGACTTGCAACTTTGAGATGACCCAAGCGATAAACCCCCAAGGGTTGGCACTGGGAAAGGGTCCATATTCATCAGAGGGCCCATCTGATGGGCCTACTCCTGAGCACTCAGAACCAATGGCAGTGATAGCACCCAGTGCACCCGGGGGGGGGCAGTGGTCCCTTGGGGGGGGCAGTACACTTTGCCTGAGGAATCAGCAATCTGGCACCAGCATTGCCCCTGCCACATTTTCATTGTTCTGAACAGATACATAGAGTCCAAAGCGTTACAAAGAGGTTGCACAATCGGATATGCTAGCTAAGTAGTTCTTGCTCAGAGCAGTTGAAGGAAGTCTGGTAGATAACAGTGCTCTCACTTTTTACTCATGCATCAATTCTGTGTAGGTCACTGACACTGTTGAATAAAATATCCCCTTTTCATTGTGTTCTCAGAATTGGTTGGCAAATGGAGATACTTTGTAAAGTTTGACCCTTTGTGGGGGAGAGAGCAAGTCCAAATAAAGCATTCAAAATAACAAGGTAGATTACACTGTTTATTCATGTTGCAGAAGCTCTATTTTGCAAAAATGACACAGAAGGATGCAGAGCAACCGTCTAAGCAGCGTGCCTTTTTTTAGAGTTGGGGTTCTGAAGCAGCATTCCTGTTCTCCTCAAGCTATATGTCCCAATCCCTTTGCTGTTTTCTGCAAAGCCAAGGTGGAGACTGGAGGCTCACAAAATCCCAGCAGCTGTGTGGCTATTTCCAAGGAACCGCCGAGAAAGACCACATTCATTTTTGTGATTCAGTGCTTATCCCAACCCTTAGATCAGTGTTTCTCAAACTGTGGGTTGGGACGCGCTATGTGGGTCACATAGCAACTAGGGCAGCTATCATTGAAAATATGGGAAGATGGGACATTTGAAAGGGGGAGGGTGACTGTCCAATTTTGTGATTGCAACCAGGACGTGGGTCATGATAGGTTTTTGCACAGTTCTAACACACAGGGAGTCCTGCAGGACTGGTCAGCAGGGTTCCTCAACCCTTCCGGACGCTAGGGCAAGCACTGGTAAGTCCCCCCAACCCCATTATGTGGCCAGAAGCGACACAATCATTGCGATCGCATCACTGCCATTTTCCTGTCCCCACCTCTTAAGGGGAAACAGGCAGGGCTCTTCAGGCTGGGGCATCATGATGCCCCAGTTTGAAAACCACTGCTGTATGGTCAGGTGTGTGTGTGTGTGGGGGGGAATGACAGAATGAGCTCTTGCACCAGGTGATGCAAACCCTAGTGATGTCATTGAGCTGATGAGCTTCCTCAGCAGTCACAGAGTGACAGGAGCTCCTCCAGTCCAAAGGGAAGAAGTTAGCTCCAGGTAAGATTTGTGTAATTTTTCTGTATATACATTTTTTTTTAAAATGAACGTTGTACTGTGTCACACATACACTGGGTTGCTCATATGCTGGAAAAGCAAACGTTCCTCCCTGGAGCAGCAATGACAGCATCGAGACCTTCTAAGGCAGCCATTTTCAATGGTTTTCTTCTCACAACACGCTGACCTCTACGATCTTCTATATGGTCTATATGGTCTTCTATATGGTTAATCAACAACTTCATGATTAACAGAACTCAACATGGATTTGACAAAAACAAATCTTGCCAGACGAATCTCATCTCCTTTTTCCAATAGGCTGATTAGCTTACTGGATGGTGAATTAGCTTGACTTCAGTAAAGCATTTGACAAGGTTCCACATGACATCTTAATCAGCAAGTTGGAAAAATATGGGCTAAAAGAAATCATTGTTAGGTGGATCCGCAACTGGTTGGATAACTGTACACAAAGAGTGATTGTCAATGGCTTTGCTTCGTCCTGGAAGACAGTTTCAAGTGGCATGCCCCAGGGCTCTGTCTTGGGCCCAGTTCTTGTTAACATCTACATCAAAGACTTGGATGAAGGGATACAAGGGGACCTCATCAAATTTGCAGATGACACAAAACTGGGAGGAGTAGCAAACACTATAGGAGACAGTAAATGCCTTCAGGAAGACCTTGACAAGATGGAATACTGGGCTGAAAAGAATAAGATGAAGTTCAACAGGGAAAAATGCAAGGTTCTACACTTGGGCAAAAATAACCAAAGGCGCAGGTACAGAATGGGGGAAACCTGGCTTAGCAGCACAACATGTGAGAGGGATCTTGAAGTTGCAGTGGATCACAGAATGAACATGAGTCATCAGTGTGATACAGCTGCAAAGAAGGCTAATGCAATTTTAGCCTGCATTAATAGAACATAGCATCCAAATCACAAGAAGTTGTGGTTCCGCTATAGCCCACATTGGACCTCACTTGGAGTACTGTGTTCAGTTCTGGGCACCTCAGTTCAAGAAAGATGCAGCCAAATTGGAGCAGGTTCAGAGAAGGGCAATGAAGATGATCAGGGGGCTGGAAAACAAGTCCTATGAGGAAAGGTTGAGGGAACTGGGTATGTTTAGCTTGGAGAAGAGAAGACTGAGAGGGGATATGATAGCACTCTTCAAATATCAGAAGGGTTGTGGTAAGGAAGAAGGGACAATTCTGTTCTCATCTGCCTTTGACAGTATAACTAGGTCCAATGGGTACAAACTGCAAGAGAGGAGATTCTGGCTGGACATCAGGAAAATTTCTTGATGATAAGGGTGGTTCGACAGTGGAATAGATTTCCAAGGGAGGTGATGGATTCTCCCTCTTTGGAGACCTTCAAGCAGAGGCTTGACAGGCATCTGCTGGAGATGCTCTAGGACAGTGATGGTGAACCTATGACATGCGTGTCAAAGCTGACATACCACAACGTTTGGGGTGACACACCAGAATTCACCAATGACTGACAAAAACTGAGTTTGTTTTACTCATTTTTCATTTTTGTAATTATTTGATACTTCTTTATATAATACATAGCACCATACATGATTAGACTGTATTTTTTATTTAAATAAATGAATATAAAGAATAGTTTCTCTTGTGCTTGGGGGGGGAGGTTGACACACCAGCAGAGTCAAGTTAAGCATTTTCCTAAGTTTCGACACATGAGCCCAAAAGATTTGCCATCACTGCTCTAGGAGTAGAGGATTTCCTGCTACAGGCAGGGGGTTGGACTAGATGACCTTATAGGTCACTTCCAACTCTATGATTCTATTATATGATTAGCGTGATGTCACTTCTGGCTTCTGGAAGACTCTTCCGGATTCAGAGGTAACTGTTTCTAGGGTGACTGTCTGCATTAATGAGACCCGAAGGGATTTTCAGTTATTTTCAACTGCTGTACTTCAAACTCCCACAGCACACCTGTGGACATTTCACGACACACAATGTGCTGCGGCACTCTTTTACCAGTGCACCACCTGGTCTACATCTGAGCACTTGCTTGAAAGAGGATACTGCAATTACATGCTACATGCTTGCCATGTGAAACTGAAAAAGAGGGCCTACTTTAATACCCTACTGGAAAAAGGCTTTTAAGTGACTCATACCATAGTGCACAAAGTGTGGTGATGGCATTTTACTATATGCCCCACTATAGCCAATGGGAGCAGGTTTTCTTCTAGCTCTGTTAGGCACTACTGGTGAATGACTCTTTCCTTCGAAAGTGGCAGCCTGATTATAAATCTCAAGCATCTTTCACTTTTCTGATAATGCTATGCTCAGAAGTCTCTGCCTGGTTGTCATATACAGGCTAATGCTTATCTACTCTCCAATAAATAGTATATGGAACCATATTAATATATTTCTTCCTGACACCAGCTCTTGTAGATGATTGGATAATGGGGCTGTGGATTATATACCCAAAGTGTGAAATCACATCTTCACTCAATTCTTAATGGAGGAATGATTGCCACAGCTTGGCCTGCTTGTCAGTCAGAACTGAGGCAGCTACCCACTAAATAGCCACGGCATGGACCTCATTGTTAAAGCAAACTTGTTTTATGGATGTTAATTGGACATTTGTTTCAAAGGCTTTCCACATGCAGTTATCTTGTGATGTGTGATGGATGCCGTTCCTTTCATCAAAGAAATATGAATGGAGTGCAATTGGTTGATATTACTTGGGATAGCAGGTGAAGAGAAGTGCTTATGTGGCTGAAAAATTTCAGATTCCACTTGCTGATTGTTATAAGGCTGTGTCGGGTGAATTGGTCCTACACGCAGACATTCCACATCCATATAAGGCCCATTTCCACAATTTCACCACCCACCACGCCAAATGCAGTCACAGTTGTGGGGCAGATTTTCAGTGGCTTACTCCCAGAAAAGGTGGTGATAAATAAGTTCAAAGACATGGCCTTGCTCTCCCTCAATATCATGGAACTGATTATCATAGACTTGTCATAAAGCATGTGCTTTGCATCCAGGAGATTCCATATTGACTATTAGATTGCATAAAGGAGGGAGAGATGAGTCTCCACTCCTTCAATGGCCCCCTGTGCCATATCTCTTTTTCAGGGGTCTCCCAGCTCCTGGGTTTGGCTTTTCAAGGGATAATGGGGGCTCTCTCAAAAGGGGTGAGAGAGCCTGACCCATGAGCAGTACATGCTTTTAGTTCCCCTGGCACCACCTGTTAAGAGGATCTTGGGTAAAAAGGCTGGTGAACACCCCTGTCTAATGTTTGGATATGCAATGGTCTCTCAGTTATTGTTCTTGGTTACATTATGGAGATTGTGGTGTTGACTGTGCTGAATAGTTGAAGAAAAGACTTTAAGCTCAGGTAGTACCAATGTCCATCACTTCCTTCTTTGATGTGTTGCAAACTCATTGTGTGTTATTGGTTATACTCAATTGGTAATTTAGCTTTTGGCAATATATGGACTTTTTGCTATTTGAAAATTGTATAACAAGATTTTTTTTCAAATAGAGAACAATTATATGTCATCATTGCATTTGTGTGAGGCAAACATCCTTTTTTGGCTGATTTGGGATGAGGTACTTTCAGAAGAGCCATTCTTTTAGGTGAGGAGAAGCAGCCCAGTCAATATTTAGAGACACAAGATAAAACTTCTTCGTCTTCTGATAGTTTTAGAGGATCTGGTATTGATTCCTTTCCACGTGTCTTTTCCCTTCTCCACTAATTTCCTACTTCCAGAATGGATTTTTGTCACTTGATTGTATTTTGTTGCATGATTTGTATGTCAAGTGAAGTGATCCGGACAGCAATAAATGGCAGTGATGGAAATACTATATTGAATGAGATGGTGATGAGGGCAATACAACAGATGTACAGTGGGATGCAGGCAGAGTGGTACTCAGATGCATTTCCAAGGGAAGACTAACAGCCAAATCATATGTAGCTGCCATGCTGAGACTTCAGGAGCACTGGTGCTGTGTCCATCAGATTCTATGCATAATCCTGGTGTGGATGCTGGTGGGCGGGTGAGAGGTATTATGCTTATGCTCTTGTACTGGCTGCTGCATCGCTCCCTACAGGGTTTCCTTGATTTGTGCCAGCTCTGTTGCTGGCATAGTGCTTGCAGCTGTTGGAGGCGTGTCCAGTGATGTCATGCAGGGGGTACGCGGGGGTATGCGAGTACCGGTTTCTAGGATTATGGCTGGCCCCGCCCATTCGCCCGCCCATTTGTTGACTCCGCCCCCTGCAACGTTTGAATTTCCTGCATGTTTGAGTTGCCTGCACGTTCTCAGAGCCAGCCAGGCTGGCAGGCAGCGAGCGGAGCCTTGCCTTGCCTTGCCACTGAAAAATGAGCTGCTCTGGGGTTTTGGAACTGTTGGGTCACTTTAACATGATGCCAGGCCTCCTTAACATGTTCTGGGGGTGCTGTGGAATACTGTTGCAACTGTTGGGTCAGTTTAAAATCATCTGAGGCCTCAAAAAGGGCTTTTTTCATGTCACTTCCTGCCACGACCTCACTTCCGGTTTATGATGTCACTTCCGGTGGGCGGGTCCCGACACGTGCCAATCAAAAGTGAGTACTTGTTAAATCATTTAGATGACACCACTGGGTGTGTCTGTCTCAGGTCGGCGCTTTGAAATCCATCACCTGCTGACTCTGCCTCATCCTGCCCCTATCCTGTCCCAGCCCCTTCTCCTCCCTGTCGCAACCTCTCCTCTGGTGGGGTTATGCTGGCAGCCAGCCTTTGGGCCATTAATAATGGTATGTGGCTTTTTGCCTGTTGCGCTGCTATCCATGTAGGGCCTGCTGATGGAGGGATTTCTGCACCGGTAGGGCTGACTTTGCATTGATGTATGTGACAATATGCTGGTGTTTTCTATGGTTAGGATTGGACCTTTAGATTGCCATCCTAAACGAGGGAGTAAGTGCCATTGAACATAGTGAGATTTGCCCACACAGTAACACACAGTGCAAGCCTGAGTAACACACACAGGCTTGCCTGTCAGCTGCATTCTTATGATCAGAATCTAGGCACCAACAGCGACTTTACAAAGACATCCCTCATATTTTGAGATGGCATTTCTTAGTGAAAATGTATCACTGCCTTGGGCTTTATGTCCCACAGTCAATCTTTCAGAGGACCAATTTTTGATTCAGTCCTAAATCAAATAGAATTTGATTGAGTAGAAGGGAAGTATAGCTGGAATTCCATAATGTGAAGTATAAGCATCTTCGCAG
This sequence comes from Lerista edwardsae, assembly GCA_029204185.1. Classification (NCBI taxonomy): domain Eukaryota; kingdom Metazoa; phylum Chordata; class Lepidosauria; order Squamata; family Scincidae; genus Lerista; species Lerista edwardsae. Next base: position 1,892,907 of record JAJKFI010000052.1, on the reverse strand, counting down.
GAGAACTATCAGTTAGTTTAAGGAAGGCATATATAAAGGTCATGGAGACTACATTTAGAAGGAATACTTACAATGGCAAAAACAACAGCAAGCTGCAGAGAGTGTCATTAAAATATCTGGGCATAGGCTAAGTGAATAGATACAGTATGCATGCTAGAACAGAAGAGATAGGTCTGAAAGACTGGCAAGTAGGCTTGGCCATTTAGCTAGCATATAATATCTGGTCAGTTTATCAGTCAAATATGATCAGATAAGAAAGGGTGGCCAAGTGTTTAAAAGACTGATTGAACTGTGCTAATTACAAAACCCTGTAATTTAACTATTATGCTACCATGAAATCAAATCCTAAGCCTCTGGAACATGTATTCTGTGGCCACTGCCAGTTGCCCTTCAAAAAAGCCGCAGTATGAGTAAATTGGCAAGGGGGTGGGTAAGAGGGAGGGAAGTGGGAGGAACTGGGCAAAGACCATGGCAAGGAGAGGTGTCTGTTGAGGCCAGGAAGTGCAGATTGTGATTGCAGCAGTTCACCTGATATCCTACCCCTCTTCCCAGTCCCAGGTCCATTGAGATTTGTACTACCAACATAGCTGGTGTAGGTTCAAGTAGACCCTTCAGAGCAGCAAAGACTTACCCCAGGGCAAGAGAACAAATGACTTTCATGACTCAAAACTCCCCTGCAGGATGCAGGGTGTTTCCCGTTGGTGTGGTTGCATTGGTCCTGGGGTACTTGTGCTGAACTGGGTTGTAAATTGGAATTGGAATCCAGATCTTCCTAGTCAAAGTGCAATATTATGAGAACATCAGTGTAGTCAGTAATATTCTAGAAATCCATCAGTCAGTGTTTAGTTCTATGTTGGGGGAAACATAGGACCGTCTGCCTGAGTTTTACTGATCTCCTGGGTAGGCTGCCTTGGGTCTCCTTAGACCTATGTTAGCCATTTTGCTGGTGTAAGTCCGAGGAGAAATGGGGGGGTGTCTGGGGAGGGGTTTTAGGGATAGGATCAAGTGCAAGTCACTGCCACTGGATCCACCCCTCCCTGTCCCAAAACGCCCCCCCCCGTTCCTCCCCCAACATGCCTCATTATTCCCCTTCCTTGCCCATGGCACACCCCCACTGGACACTCACCTGTGCCAGGGGCATCTCTTGGAGTCACTGTCACACACTATATGCCTCTTGCCATTTGCAGCAATGGACTGTGCTCTGGCTTTCATGCTGCTATAAAGTGACTTGTACTGCTAGAATGCTAATTCTGGCAGTGCAAGGCCTCAATAGGATCGGGGTCCGACTTTTTATTTGGATTCCAAAGATAGACCACACGGTAACAAATGTGGTTAAAATAAAATCAAACAAATGACAGACATAGCAATAACAACAAAGTATACATTTAATAGGAAGTTGTGGTTATCAGTGGGGGCAAAAGGTGTGCTTGTTCCTATCTGAAATAGGTGTGTGGCCGACACTAAGAAAAAAATTGTAGGTTGTCAATGGACAGGCATTCCCAACCCAATGCCAGCATGGCTAAACAACAGCATAAAAGATGCCACAAAATGCAAGAAAGTGCCTTTGAAAAGTGAGGGCCTTGTGCCCAACTCAGAAGAACAGCAAGGAGCATGAACCTTTGTGAACAAAATGTAATATTTTAATAATTCCGATCAGGAGGGAATTTGTAGGACATAATATGATATAACAAAAATGATAGATTCTTTAAAAAGTACATTTGAAGCAAAAAAGCTGAAAGAGAACTGCCGTAGCTGTGACCATCAGGGAGTAAAATGTGCACTCAATGAAGATAGGAACACTGTGGAGAAAGTAAATGAATTCTTTGCTTCGGCTTTTGCAGCAAAAGGCATTGGGGAGAATCACACCTGAGCTATGCTATGCGTTTGAAGTGATAAATCTAAAGAATTGCCAGAAATTGATGTGTCAGGTTTTAGAGCAAATTGATAAAATGAACAGTAATAAGTCACCAGGAGCATCCTAGAGTTTTGAAGAAACTCTGATCTGAAATTGCAAAACATTTGCGACATTGTATCCAATCACTAAATCAGGCTCGTGTACCAAAGGCCTGAGTGTAGACAAACAGGGCACCGAGCATGTCCAAGTGATGCAGTGTGGTTCAGTGAACACCTCAATTAACTGTCCTTTGAGCTTAACCCTCCCCCACTATGAAATATAGCCACATAAATGGTTGTTAACATGCATGTTTTAGTTACCCTAAATTAGGGGCATGACATTGCTTGCTGCAAAGACGTCAGGATATCGTGAAATCACAGGGGATTTGAATCTAAGGCACCAATGGCCATTACGAAGGTATCAGCGTTCTAGAGGGCCAGCCCTGGGGAGCACTGGGTCCACCCAGCAATCAATGGCTGGATGGGAGTTCCTCCCATTACGATGGTGGTAGTTGACTTTTCTTTCATTTTTGTGGGCCAATAGTGGGCCATTTTTGTGGGCCAGTAGTCCACAGTATATTAGTCAGTGGCTGCTGTCTTCCTTATTTTACATGAGGCATGGTGGGGGAAAAACATGGCAGATGGCAACTACCAGTGAGAACACAACTGTTGCTGCTACTGGCCCTCTGAGAAGGAAAGAAATTCACATCCTCTACCATGGTGACCCACTAGAGGTCACTTTACTGAGGGCTCCTTCCCCCTAGTAGAAATGAAAGCGGTTAAGAGTGAAATGATTTAGGGTACAATCCTAAGCTGCGTCAGAACAGGCAGGCCAGTGGGTATCCAGCACAGCTTGGGAGCCCACTGGTGCTTCCCCGGGGCAAGGGTATGTTCATGCCCTATGGGTTCCTTGGATATGCGCCAGTGAAATCCCAAGGGCGCAGGGGCAAGGAAGCCGTGTGGCCTGAATCCCAATGGCTGCCTCCCAACCCCAACCTCCTCCCTGGGCCCATCAGCCCACCCATCCTGCCCAGTTCCTCCCTCCCTCCTCCCTCCTCTCAGAACCGCCTTTGTGCCAGCTGGGTTCGGCTGGCACAAGGATGGCTCCCTGCCAGTGCTCTCAGGTCAACGCTACACCTAGTGTCGGCCCAAGCGCTCTAATGCCAACATGGGGGTGTTGGTCGGCACTCCCATGTTGGTGCTAGTGATGTTACATTGATGCTACGACGTAGTGTCGACACAATACGGGGCATAGGATTGCGCCCTCAAATATTGCGAGTATGCAAGCAGTGGCAGGATACATACTGCTCATGAAGGCAGCTGTGCCTCCAAAGAAGATTCACTGGTAACGTGGCAAATGTTGCCATAATTTGGGGCTCAGGATTCAGGTGCCCAAATCTATGCTATTCCACCCAAATACCAGTTTTTGAGAATGTTGCTGTCAGGACTAATCTTGTCCTGTTCTCATTCCTATTCTTATGCAAGCTATGCAGAAGTCAGAGGACTTGATAATTACCATTTTTTGTTCTGAGTACCTATTTATACGTAGGATCTTCCCTGGGCTAAAAAGTTTGTTTGAACAAAAACCCCCATAGCAGCAACACATCCAGGGGAGAGCATGAATAAATGTCAATATGATGCAAATGCTGAAGCAGCTGCAATGTAATACCCACAAAGCACAAGCATGTTCTCTGCCCAAGGTGCAGAATTACAGCATTTGCAAATGGTATTTGTTTCTATTGTATCTCGAAATTCAAATTTTTCTCCTCGATTCTCTCCCACCCACCCCCACTCAACTCCTTTCCCCAGCAAGCAGTTGCAAAACTCTTGGTCTCCTGGGAGAGCTGGAGGCTGTTAGCTGAGACAGAAAAACAGATCGCTGATGGAGTTTGATTTTCCTAGGTCCCTTTTAAAAATGCGTTAATGTTCCAGGCGATGAGTGAGAGGGCTATTCAATAATTAAAATAATATAAATTAGAGGGAACGAGAGGAACTTAAAAGCCATTTGCTGAGACAAAAAAGATTGAGTATGCTTGCTTCACCGGAGGATGGGGGGGGGGAAGGAGAATGAGAGAAGGTATGAAAGCATAAAAAGAGGAGGAGGAGGAGATGTGTTCACATATTTGTTTTGAAATTCCTTTTGAGGGAATTTAATTTTAACCTTGCTCATGGAATTTTATTTTTAAGTAAAGCACCTTGTGCTGTTTGCAGGAAGGATGCTAAGCAGATGGTACATAGTACATGGTACATCTTACAGATGGTACATCTTGGTACATCAGATTGTACAGATGGTATATCTTGCATGGGCAGAGTCCATGAATGTAGGGCTTCTGGGAGAAATACTGGAGTCACCACACTTGCAAGTGCAACTTTGGCCATACTTGGTGAGGAAGGATGTCCACAGTAGCTTCAGAGGACTGGACCATCGCTGAACCTGAGACTGTCAGTGAGGAGTTCTTCAAGTCAACATCTCCAAGCCAGGACTTTGGGCGGTGGTAAGCCAGATTCCTCTGAGGTTTGGGCCCCCTTGGCTCTGGGACTTTGGTGTCCCTTGTGCCAGCCAAACTTTGCTGACCTAACTGTGCCTGCCT
>JAJKFI010000052.1:1856016-1888413 GCA_029204185.1 Lerista edwardsae | reverse complement strand
GTGTCCCTTGTGCCAGCCAAACTTTGCTGACCTAACTGTGCCTGCCTAGCTCCAGGTTAGGATTGCACCCTAAAACTCACCATGTCTTAAGAAGACAGAGCCAGGAAGTCAGATGCTGGGGAGATGCTGGGGAGACTGCAAGAGCTCAAATGAGCCCCAGATATGGTGAGAGCAAGGTGCCTACTTTGCCTAAGCCAAGGTTCAGCCCGATGCCATCTGTCTGTCCTTGCCACCCATAGTCAGATTCTCTCTCCTTCCCTAAGGGTGTCTGCTGGTGTTCCAGATAGGACAATCGCCTTTGAATCAATTAGAGTAGGAAACATGCTCTTATTTTTTTTCTATTGTATATAAAAAGATTTATATACATAGATGACATTTAAAGACAATTAGGCAAAACAGAGTCTACTGAATAATACATCTGTTTAAGACTAACTACACCACAATGGATATATTAACTGCTAATTGTCCTTATTTAAGCCCTTGATCTTCCGGTACCAGAATTAACCATTCACATCTGTTCAGGGAAATGGATAGTGCCTTGTGCAAAAATGCTGAGACGGAAGCCCAAACAATTCATTTCTTTAAATGTTCTTTATTATTCCAGAGAAGTGGTGAATTCTTAGGAAGGCCTCCCACAAAACCAAAGACACTGGCTTTCTGTTCTCTCAAACATCTCCATTTCCTCCTGTCCTTCAAACTTCTTCATGACCTTGCTCCCCACACCTGATTTGTTGTTGTTGTTGTTGTTGTTAATTCTTGTCTGCAGTGGCCAGCTGTGGTTAGTCAAATCTGCAGATGGAAAAACAGCAGATGAGAAGGGCTGATGGTAGATGGATTCCATTAGGAATGGGCAGAGGATTACCCTAATCCTGGATTATAAAATGGGGAAGTATGCAACAAGGGCTGTGTGATATATTACACCCAAACCCTTGTAATGTCGTTTTAGGCTCTCAGTAGTTGCATCTCCCGACCATTCCAGTATTCTGACTTTACCTAATTGTATGAGGCATTGAAGGGACATGTTTCCCCAGACTGAGGGTGTAACCAACCAACCTTCCATCCATCCATCCAAGTATTTATATACCGCTTTTCAACACAAGTTCACAAAGCGGTTCACAGGCTAATAATAATAATTAAGTTAAATGGTTCCCTGTCCCAAAAGGGCTCACAATCTTAAAAAAAAATGCAGAATACCACCAGCGACAGCCACTAGAAAAGACACTGTGCAGGGTGAAGAGGGACAATTGCTCTCCCCCTGCTAAATATAAGAGGAGCACCACTTGAAAAGGTGCCTCTTGCTCAGATAGCAGGGGTAATAGCACTGACGTAGCTGTCCCAATGGAGCCTGTGCCGCATTCTGCAGTGGAGAAGGAGTCACGGAGGCCTCTTCAAGGTAAGGGAATGTGTGTTCCTTTACCTCAGAGCTGCATTGCCCTTACCCTGGTGCTGGAAAGTTGGTTAGGATTGTGCCCTGAGAAGCTTTCCAAAGATGACGGGCAGCGAAGGAGTCAACGAATGGAATCCACTGGGAAAGAGCTAATGTTTGTTTGCTTCACTGACATCCGTTCCAGTCTGTGATGATAAAAGGGCCATTTATGTAGATGGAGAAATTGGTCTAAGAAGCACTTGATGTGAAAATAAAATAGGCAGGAGAACCTGGGAAAAATGTGCCTCTAAATCAAGCTGTAAAAACCAATAAACAAAGCCAAGTTGTTGCAGAGCTAAAAGGGTGATCCTAAGGAGGCAGCTTCCTCCTTTTGTTCTGCGGAGAGTCTTTTGTGGTGGTTTAATTAAAAAGAAGCTTTTTGGTTTCATTTACAATGGAATTGTTGTGCAGTTAGAGGTTCTCTGTGGCACTTTGTTAGCTCTGTCCTGTGCTCCTGTGCAAAGAGGTTTTATTTAATGGTGGGAGAACCAACTATTTGGGGACAGGAAGAATGTGTTGGGGGGAGCATTGAGACAAGGGAAGAGACTTTCTGACAGCTGTGGCAAGACTTTGCTCTTTTTCTGTCTTTCTTCCTTTTTCAAGTTGATAATTTTAAATTGGCAAGTTGAACAAGGCGGAATGTTTGTAGTATATTTTTTGCCCAACTGGAAAGGATTGTAGTCCCAGTGGAAGGTCTTTGTAGGCAGTCGCAAGGAACTAAAGAACATTGGAACTAGTTCCATGAGCCCACTATCGACTTCCTGTTTCTCTCGAAACTCTCTCTTGCTGCATGACAAGTGGCTTTTGAAACAAGGAAGAGTCTCAAAACCCATGTTGTGATATAACATGGGGGTCAAAAGTCCCACTGGGGCAGTGCAAGTCTCCTGTGGCAGCCTAAGCAGTTCTGTGGACCCCGACAGGGCCAGTCTTAGATCAAACGCCATCCAGGTAAGGACTGACTTGTGCCGCTCTTTATTTGTTCAACTGGTGCAGACTTCATTTTTTATTGCATTTGTAGCCTTTCACAACTTTGATGAATGATCTACATGCACAGTTTATCCCTGTCATACAAGGTGATAAGTTTGTGCTCATAGATCTGTAAATCTGTATTTATTCATTTCATCCACCAGCAAATAAAACAAATGCGTTTCCTCCAATCTGATGGAATCCTTTTCATTTTAAGAATAACTGAAATGCCTGGTGCCTCTTGAGGCCTGGCACCCCAAGTGGTTGCCTGGGTAACCTGTCCCTGCTTCTGGCTCTAGTCTGGGTCCCAGATTAGGGTACTTTTGACATTCTTGGGATTGATTTGGGACAAAATAAATCACAAGCAGACAATATATATTGCTTTTCAACAAAAATTAACAAAGCAGTTTACAGGCAAAAAATAATAATACTCAATAATACTAATGTATGTAATACATCAAACTCTTCTGACAGCCTAATCCAATCCATTTCCTCCCTCCCCATCTGCCCATAGCTAAAATGGCTACCACTGCACCCGGCGGTGGGAGTTTGTTGCAGAGTCTCCTCTGAAAATGAAACAATTGTCAACAACTGCTGGCATTAAATAATTGGTGCAGGTTCACATAGGCCTGCGCCGTGGGATCGGGGCCAGGGACCCACCCCTGCTGCTGCTGAACCACCTAATGCGAAACTTTCTGGGCCATATCTGTGTATCCTCTGCCCCTCCCGGCTCCCCTTTGCCCCTCCCTCCTCCACCCTTCCCCACCCCTCCTACCTCTCCTGCTGACTTACTTGCTCTGGCAAGTGGCAGGAACCGTGACAATGTGGATGTGAAGGTTCAGGCCTTCCTGTTGGTGTTCCCAGCAGTGCTCTTAGCAGTGCGCTTTAGGAGCACTTTTTACGACTGGTGCTGACTGCTTTATGGTTGTGAGTGCCAGTGGAGGATCCTTACCGACGAAGGCTGGTAAGTACAGGATTGGGCTCGCAGGCTTTCTCTCCTGGCTTGGAGTAAGCCCTAACCAGGTTTGGGAACTTATATGGGCTGAGCAACATCGTCAAATCCATACCCACGATGCTAAATGTCAGAGACCTGAGGCCCAGCCTCCAGGTGAAACTTTGCCCTCCATCTGCTTGTTGCTTGTGAGATTTCCTTTGCACTGATCTAGGTGAGCCAGGTGTTTGGGGCAGGACAGAGGGATGAGAAAGTGAAATGTCTCTGATGTGCTGCAGAGAGAGTTAGAACAGATGTTCAGAGCAGGCTCATTTGCCATTAAAACTGAGACTCAATTTATTTTGATGTGCTGACAGTTATACATCCGCTGTTTTAATGTTGCATCTGCTGGGAAGCCCAAGGTGGAGCGACTATTTGACTCATAACATGGTTCTTATCAAGATCTGGAACTGACGGTCTTCTACAGTAGGGAACTCATGTGCTCTTTTGGTTGGTTTTAAATCTCTGCTCGGCCACACAGCTTGTTCAGTGGCCTTAGATGTGACTCTTTCTCAGCCTGTCTCATGGAGGTGGAGAACCTTCTATAGTACCTGCTCCCTGGGGGAGTGGGGAGAAGAAAAAAAACAATCCACACAAAACTAGGGCTAGGAATAAGAGCTGCTTGCCTGAATATTCCCCAGAATTTGGTTTCTTCCCTCTTTCCTTGGCAAAACATGGGAGGGGATTAATGTTTTTATTGCTTTATATTGTTTTAGCATTTGAGTTCGTCAGAGGTGAAACTGGAGCATCACGAAAATGTGGGCATTTTTGTTTGTTGCGGCCACTCTAGTTGTCCCTCTGCCCAACAGCCCTGAGAATTAGGAGAGGTTCCCTGAAATGTGTTGAGCTAAGCAAACCAAGCTCTTGTTTTATTTGCGTGACAGCTTGGCAATCTCATTGATCCTTGGGTTCTTGGCTCCAGCATCAGGTTTCCTCAAGGAAGCCAACGTCTGAGTGAACCATTACTGGAGCCCTGTAGTTGGGGAAAACAGGTGAATGTTTTCAGAGGCAGGCAAAGTTAATTGGGGCAGGAGGCTGAAGCCAAACTGACCCAATCCACACTGAAGGCAACAGAACCATATGTGGAATCTTGGGTTTGCAAGATGTGGGATTCTGCTTACCTTTTGCTATACTCCCCCCCCCCACAATATTTTGGCCTCCCTGACCTCACTTCTGGTGTCAGAGCTCTAAAAATTGGCCTTTCCATACTCCACTTTAGATATGATTGGTGCAGATCTCAGTGTATACAAATGAATGTGCAAGTTGAATTTGCAAGTTGAATGTGAATGTTATCAGGATTTTTTCATGCATGTGCCTAAGCTGTGGCTGTCCTGCCCCCTTTGTTGAAGGGGGGCAAATGCCCCGGGCGCCACCACTGCTGAGCTCTTTAAGGGCAGCGTTTTGCGTCTCTGCAATTAACTTTTCTGAGAACTGTGCTCACCACTGCTCCAGGGATGTTTTCAGTGCGGTTTGTTGTTTGTACTGGTCTGAACAGAGTGCAGAGTTTTAAGGTAGCTGCTTGTTTATGTACCTCAAACTTCATTCAAGGGGGGGGGTAAGTGCAGCTCCCTGAACCCCAAGGCAAAACACTTCTAAACTTAAAACAAATGTTTACGTAAAAAGGAACATAAATGATGTAGGTGTAGGATAAAGCTTTAACTCCAAACGTTGATGACCTTATACCAGTGATGTCATTCAGGGGGAATGGACCAGAACGGGCGTTCCGGATCCTAATGGGCTCCGTGGCTGCTTCCGTTTCCCCCCCCCCAACATTTGAATTTGAACTCAAAAGTGAGTTCCTGTTCCTAAATCATTTGAATGACACCACTGCCCTATACATATAAAATTGGAAATGAAACAAGAGCTGCAATCCTATACCCACTATACCTGCAATCCTATACCCACAATGGGACTTACTTTCTGAGTAGACATGCATAGGATTGTGCCCAAGATCATCCAAAAAACATGGAACCGGTTTTAGCATACTCAGGAGATTCCCAGTTCTTACTAGGAGATTGATGGGAAGTAGGTGGGGGTGGTGGGGTATGACCCTAGTTATTTTCCAGGTTCTCTCAGCAGCTTTCTGACCAGGGTGGGTTGGGTTGGGTTGGGGTGAGGATTTTGTTTAATATGTCTCTAATCACTTCTGGAATGCAGGTCCTGGAAAGGGGTGGGGAGAAGAATACTGCCTCTTGGCTTACCATAGGGATGTCCAATGCTTTTTCACTTCTGCATGAAATGTCATATTTGGGCTGAGTCATCAGTATGCCAGTGATATTACAGAAATGAATTCTTTTGGAGCATGGACATGGTAATGGACACTCCAAAAGATATGACATGTAAGGTGCAATTCTAATAAGAGGATGCAAAACTTTTTAATAATGTCATTATTTTATTGAGACCGCAATCCTAACCTGGAGTTAGGCAGGCACAGTTAAACCAGCAAAGTTTGGCTGGTGCAAGGGCCACCATAAAGTATGTTTGGACCACTCTTGGAATCAGAAGGGCAAGCACACAGACGTACGCCATCCCCCCCTGAGTCAGAGTGTGGTCCAAATATGCTTTACAGTGGCCTTTGTACTGGTCAAACTTTGCTGGCCGAACTCCAGGTTAGGAATGCACCTCCAATCATTCTATTCGTTTCCATTTTTCTTTTGTTTGCCATGCATTTGTGGTTCTCTCATTTATTTTGAGGATTAATTTGGTTGAATTTTTCTTTTTTGACATGTTGGGTGTTAGTTGTTTTTGGATACTTCCATTTGCTGATACTTGTGGTGGAACAGAGGTGGTTTTTGGAGGTGTCTCCTAGTGTTCTGGAGCCCAGAAAGATGGTAGCTGCCAGGAAGCAGCTACCCAAATGTGGTGTGCTGATGCTGAGGAAGGGTAAGTCCCCAACTCAAAAGATCCTGAACAGCTCATCCTTTGGAGTGGTTCTTGGAGCTTCCTTGGTGTATAATGAATGCACACCACTAATTATTCATCGTTTACAAGAAGTATCATTGTGCAAGATAAACCCTAACACTGGCATATATCAGACCTTCTCTCATTCCTGAGCTACAACCTTTTCCATTTGAATCTCATCTCAAAAACCACCATTTCTGACTCTTGGAGTGCACACTCAAGAATGTTTAATGCAGATTAATTGCCTCCTTAATGCTTTAATGTTTTAACTACCTTATCTCACTCACAATTAGAGTAATTACTCTAGAGTAAGTAATTAGAGATTAGATTATGATCAAAGAATGCCGGTGAATTTCTCTCCATTTTCAATACACATTTATAGTTGGAGTTTTCTGTTAGTAGAGCTATGGGGAAAAAACAGCTAATTCACAGGGGAACTTGATTACACGAAGTGCAATATATATTGCAAAATAAGAGATCTTAAGAACATAAAAACAGCCCTTTTGGATCAGGCCAAAGGCCCAGTGATGTCATGCAGGGGGTACGCGGGGGTACGCGAGTACCGGTTTCTAGGATTACAGCTGGCCCCGCCCATTCGCCCGCCCACTCGTTGACTCCGCCCTCTGCAACGTTTGAATTTCCTGCATGTTTGAGTTGCCTGCATGTTCTCAGATCCAGGCAGGCAGGCAGGCAGCGAGCGGAGCCTTTCCTTTCCTTGCCACTGAAAAATGAGTTGCTCTGGGGTTTTAACATGATGCCAGACCTCCTTAACATGTTCTGGGGGTGCTGTGGAATACTGTTGCAACTGTTGGGTCAGTTTAAAATCATCTGAGGCTTTTTTCATGTCACTTCCTGCCACGACATCACTTCTGGCTTATGACGTCACTTCCGGTGGGCGGGTCCCGACACGTGCCAATCAAAAGTGAGTACCTGTTCTTAAATCATTTAGATGACACCACTGCAAAGGCCCATCTAGTCCAGCTTCCTATATCTCACAGTTGCCCACCAGATACCTCTGGGAGCAAAAGAAGCAAAGGGTCATGGCTTCCTGGGCAGGGAGACCTAGAGCAACAAGACAGGAAAAGATGCTAATGAGAAGTCTCTAGTCAAACTAGGGGAGAGTTATCCACAGGCATTTTAACCAGGAACTAAATAGGTAACTGCTCTCCCAACTGGTGGGGATGAAAACATATATGTCCATAGCCACGGTTTTTCTATAAAGCCAGCTCACATGCTGTTGCTCTTCCAACATTTTCACCAGGGCTGGTGCCTGCGAGCACAGAACCGGGGGTCGTTTGCTATTTCAACTATATTGGCCTGAAGGGTAGGGTTGTGATGGTTGAATCCCAGTTCCCATCGTGGAGGTGCCAGATAGGGTTACCAGATACAAACTGGGATAGAGTGCCTATATCTTTAACCATTGTATAGAAGCTGGAATTTTGGCAGGAGCAGCTCAACATGGAAGGGTTTCAAAAGCTGCACCTGCTCAAATTCCTGAAGTCATCATTAAGTGGCAGAAATTAGTTGTTATATCTGCCCCCCCCCAAAGAAACCTGTGTTAGAAAACCCCATCTATGTTAGAAAACATCTTCACACCAAACTCTTTCCATGGGAGCATTTGTGCAACTCTTGCAGATGAGGGGATGTACCTTCCAGCATATATTCTTTCAAATACTCCAGAATCTTCCAGAAGAACATGTGGGCTTTGGGCAGGAGAGACTACTTAATTCTGAGCGAGCTACGTGTGTGCATTGCTACTGCAGCCCATTAGGTTTCTCCCTCAAGCTGGATGAGAATGTTTACTTTGCATCAGACTAGCTGTATTTTCATTTGCGAGAAGGTGATGATATTGGCGTTTTAATGCGCTGTCCTGGCTTTCATCTTCTTCCTTATTTAGTTTAGCGGCAATGTTGCAAGCTCCTTTGATGGCAGCATGAATATTCTCCAGAGGGTACTGCAGTCACGTCTTCCCTTTCAGCCCATCTGGCCCTGGGTATGTTCCATCTGCTAGAAATGAAACTCACAGCCTCAGATCTGGGTGTCTGTATGGAGGTTAGGATGGGGCTTTAACTTGCTTACCTGGGTTACTCAGTTTGTCTAGGCCACGGTGATCCATACCCTCACACCAGGCAGTGAGAATGATTGTGCCATCGGACTTCACCAAGGGTTTGCAAAGCTCTGTGCACAGTGGCATTATCATTTTTGAGACGTGTGCTGGCCCATCCATGCAACCACCTTTCATGGACTGTCTTGGTGGCAGACTGCCAGGGGTCTGAGAGGGCCTTTTCACCCTTATTGCTGCTCCCTCTCTCCAACTTGCTGCCAATCCAAGCTACAGTGATCTGCTTCTGGCTCACCTGAGCAAGAAGCAGATCATTCTCTTCCTCATCATGCTAATGCACACTGCCATGCAAAATGTTCCAAAGCAGTATTGGATGTGGTAGTGTGAGCAAGCATGCTACACCCAGCTACAGTAGCCATGCTTGTACAGTATTTGTGAACATAGTTGCCAACAGTAATGTGTCTACTGTTCTACAAACTACAGGCTTCTCTCATCCCATGAAAGTCACTAGTTCTTAGTTCTCAATAAGGCTTAGGGAGCAATCCTAACATAGAGTTAGGCCAACACTTGTCACTTGTGCTGCTCCAGGAGTTTTGCAAACGTGCCATAAAGTGCGTTTACACCACTCTCAGTATCAAGGATGTGTGCCAGCTTCCCTGACTTCGAGAGTGGTCCAAATGTGCTTTATGATGTGTTTGCAGCACTCGTGGCCTGGCACAAGTGACTTGTCCTGGCCTAACTCCAGGTTAGGATTGAGCCCATAATTTCCAGGGCCAATGCCTTGTTTTCCTTGTGGAGTGCTTATTCTCAATTCTTTACTCACTAAAGTTGTACTGAGAAGGCTAGCTCTGCATTCTTCTTTTGCTTTGGGGAGAACTGATATGGTGTGGAGCTGAGCTTTCTTTTTTGAGACACAGCCCAATTCTAACTAAATGCTGCCTGCTGGGTGCAATGGTGATGGCAAGGTTCCACTGCATTCTGCGATGCAGAGACGATGCAGAGGCAGAGAGGGAAGTAAAACAAATTTCCTCCCCAACACACCCTGTTACTTCCCCTCCCTGCCCACGGCCCACCCCAACAGGCAACTCACTGGTTCTGTCAGAGCTGCTGCCATGTGCACTGGTCTTCCTGCTATTTGTGGCAGTGCACAACAGAGGCCCGGTTTTCACGCTGCTGTGAAGCTCCCTGCACTGCTGGAACAGTGCAGAGAGCCAATAGGATTGGGCTATAAGAATTTTATTGTACCTTGCCTTGAATGCTCAGTTTTTATGTTAGGAAAATTGTCTCATAAATATTCTAGAATAAATACATCTTCTCATGCTGGTAACTGCTGTAGTCACAATGGTAAACTCATCTGACTGTGGGCTCAGTGCTGATTTCCAATATTTGAAATTCTCCAATATGAGGATACTGAATTAGATGGTGGGTTTATCACTAGATTGGTGTGGGAATCTCCTAATTTGTATCATCCCTTGCATTGCACATCGTTATTTAAGATGTATATTCCTAGCAGCCAAGGAATTAAGTTATAGTCAGAATAACATCCCCCCCCCCACCAAGGAGATGGCTTTATGTTGGAAACCATTGATGGAGCAACCCTCTATCCTCATTTTTATAGAACTTACTAGCTTTTATGTACCCGGCTTCGCCCGGGTGTTTATAGGTGCCATCCCTGACCCCCCCCCCCGACTCACCAGGCATACAGATGGCCCGGGTGTTTATATGTCCCATCCCTGCCCCCCCTCACATGTGTGCCCGGGTGTTGATATGTCCCATTCCTGACCCCACCCCCACTCAAATGTGTGCCCGGGTCTTTATATGTCCCATCCCTGACCCCACCTCCACTCACATGTGTGCCCGGGTGTTGATATGTCCCATCCCTGACCCCACCCCCACTCACATGTGTGCCCGGGTCTTTATATGTCCCATCCCTGACCCCACCCCCACTCACATGTGTGCCCGGGTGTTGATATGTCCCATCCCTGCTGCTGTACTGTTTCTGTTGCTCTAGGTGTAGTAGCCCTCTGTTTCATATCCTGTAGTTGTTTGTGACGCTGCTGTACTGTTTGTGTTGCTCTAGATGTAGCAGCTCTGTCTCTCTTATCGTGGAGTCTTGTCACGCTGCTGTACTGTTTCTGTTGCTCTAGATGTAGCAGCTCTGTGACGTAGCGTTGCAAGTTTTTCCCCCCCCCCTCAGGTGTTTCCTGTGTACACTGTTGTTTCATCTTTGTAGCCTTTGGTTGCACCTGCCCAATTGCCTTACATTACACAGTGAAAGTAAACTTTCAGAGAGAAAGTAAACTTTCAACAGCCACAGCACCTTGTGCCAACTGTCCACTGCCAAGCAGGGACCGCCTACATGTCCACAGAACACATTGTATCGGTTTGCCTGCGTGAAACCTGTTTGCTGCTGTTTGTCTTCAACTGTCAAGAGTTCAGTTGCTGCCTGAAGATTCCGCATGTCATTTGCATCTCATCATGACATCACCAGAGCCTCGGAATGTTCGGTTCAGCCCATAGCCGTCCATAGAGAACCACAAATTCGCTTGTACCCGCGCCCGTGGGGGCGCGATCCGTTCCAAAACCGCGCAGCGATGGTTTCGGGGGGCCAAGGCACCCGCATGCCGAGTTTGGCGCGAATCGGTCCAGGCGTTGCGGAGCCTATGTGGAACAAACATACACACATACATACACACATACATACATACATACGCTCTTCTTTATATATATAGATTATAATAGTTGATTTATCACCTGGGCACGTCAAAAAGGAAAGTAATGCAAATTCCATTTCATGCTGCCACTGACCTTTAAGCTGTGGTGACAGGGCTCCTAGCTTCATCTCACCTTTAGGAATCCTAAGACATAATGAGCGCACTGCTGCCTTTCCCCTTTTCTTCCAGGGTCATGTGTTGAATTGTGCACTCAGCATTAACAAAGTATCCAGTTTTGTAATGTATCTACCCTGGCATGTAATCAGCTGCCCGGAATGGGTGGCTGGTGAAGTTCACTGTCTATCAGCTCCGCATTCTATCCTCCCATTTCAAAAATCTCACGTGGACCTTAATTATCAATGCACAATGAAAACCACATGAATTGTAATGTCACCCTGGTATGTGGGCAGGTATGCTACAGCTTATGGTAATTGCTACAGGGGAGGGCATTTGACATCAGAATTTCAAAATGTCATCTTGCATCTTTTTGAAAACGTGCTGTTTTGCTAATCTAAGGCTATTTTCTATTTAGCAGCCAGAGAATGTGGTGGATTGTTAACTATGTGCCTGTGTCAGGATGCCCCAGATGCACTGCTGACATTCGTAATAGTTATTGTGAAGGAGTGGAAGAAAAAAAAAGGAACTACCAACACAAGCCTAAGCATATTCACTTGGAAGTAAGACCCATTGACCTCAATGTGACTCACACCGTAGTGTAAGTGTGTTTAGGAATGCTCTGTAAAGATAGCCAGATTGAGAAATCCACTGGAAGTGGTATAAATTGGGTTTAGAAATTGCAAGATTTGATTCTTTTACATTTCTGGTTTTCCCATTATATGGCTGTTTAATTCTAAATATTTCCCAGCTGCTTTATCCCAGGTTCACACCAATCCAATCCTGTGCTGCCATAGGAGCAGCAGTAGCCAAGTGGCGCTGGAAGCTCCTTGGAGAAAGGGGAAGTTCATCCCCTTCCCCAGGGTAGGGGCACAGGGTGGGCCATGGATCGCCTTTCCTCTGCATTGGCTATTTTGCCAGCGCAGAGGCAAGGGCTACCATGTTGGGCCAAGCAGCCTGACATGGAGGATAGGATCCGGCAGTGACTCCCATCCCTGCCCAGTTCTTCCCACCCACCCCGCCCAGAATTGGCACAATGCCAGTAGTGGTAACACTTATTGCCAACCAGCTTGCAGGGCTGCCTTTGAGTGGTGGTGGGCTGGTGCTGCCCTGGCTCTGGTGGTAAGGCCTTCCCAAGTCCTTACCACAAGCGGTGGAGGTGCTTTACGGCAGCTTCATGACTTCATTGTGAGCAATACACTTGTACCACCCACACTAAGCCCTACTGGATCGAGCCCTAAGTCATTCAGCCTGAAGCATGTCTTCACCTGACATATATGAGGAGTAGCTCTACTAGAGATAGTACAGCTTTATTTCAAAAGCTCTGTCAAATTGTGATCGCTTGCTGATTAAGAAGTATGACCCTTGGGATTTTCATTTGGGAAGCACATTTCTCAAGCTACCTGTGATGCTTGGGGGCAGATTTGAAGGCTTCCTATGGCCCCCAGTCTCCCTAGAAGCGTAGTGATGGTCCAATCCCATACATCTTTCCAGCATTGATACAATCGTGATGCAGCCCTGAAGAAAGGGAACAAATGTTTCCTTATCTTGTGGAGGTTTCATGACTGCCCTCCCCATTCCAGGATGCAGCACATGCCCCATTGCCATCCAGTGTATCAGCACTGGAAAGTTGGATAGATTTTGACCTAAAGTCACCCCCAGCTCTACAATATTTATGTTAAACTAGCTCATCCCATGTTCCAGCCAGCAAAGTTGTGCAAGAAGCCATCATACAAAAAATGCCATGTAGCTTGTTATCTTTGCCTTCCTGTAACTGGTGAATGGGTCTAGGTGAGTGCTGAGAATCGCACTGGAGATTCCAGACAAACTAACTTTGTGGTGTTTCTGGGTACCAAAAAGAAAGTAATCTCCACCCATTAGGTGGAGGAAGAAAGCAATACAGTTTGACTGGATATATAAAACAAAATAAATGCAGGAAACGACAAGCTCCAGCAAACCACAGCTGAATTGGTTTGGATTGTTTCCAACATGGCTAGAAGGTGGAAAAGATGGTCCTGAGTCTCTAGCCCAAGCCGTAAGAAGAAGTGGCAGGGTGGGGTATCCACATGTTTTGCCTGGCACCAGGCAAACTAGGTCACCAGGCAACATCATCACCAGGCAACTAGGTCTGATTGGAAAGATCAGGCTGGCACCGCAACTGGCTATGATCTTGGTAATTGGGGCGATGGCACAGAGGCAGGGAATTTAAAAGGGAAAGAAAAAGGCTCAGTTGAGAAGAGACAGAGAAGGATGAGGAAGCAGCAATAGGATGTGGAATGGATGAAGGAGAGCTATTTGAAGAGGACAGGAAACAGAGCGGTACAGCCAGGAAAAGGGGGATAAAGTGGGCAAGGAGGCAATGAGAAGAAGGCTAGGAGGGCAGTGTCTTTTCTAGTAGCTGATAAAGCATGAGCATTTCAACATACAGGGATCTCCAGTGGCCTGTGCTACCATGGATCAACAATGTCTTCAGCCTTAAGCCTCTACACAGGAGCAGTGTGGTCACCAATGCATCAGGAGAATTGAACGAAGCACTGATCTCCCTTCTGGTGGTATGACCCTTCTGGTGGTTTATTAATAATAAAGTGATGGGTATTTGTAATGAAAAGATTTATGACACCAAAGGTATTGATGGAATACTTGGCTGATTTTAGTTACTCCCTTTAGTTTATCAGTGTGTTTATATAGTCAACAAAGACATGGTCTGGGATGCCACCCAATGCTGCCTTGGGTCCACTGCCTCTGCAGCTGCATACTGTGCTCTTCACATAACCGTAGTTTCTTCAGAGGTTGAAGTGCAGGACTTCCATATTTGATTTAAAGGGACCATACGAATGAAGGAACTTCATTCACATGGTCCCTGTAAATCACACTGGGAGTTCTACACTTCTGTGTTTGAAGAAACTATGGGAGGAACTAAGTTAAGGAGACAAATGATGCACTTGCTGATCGCTTTTAGAAGGCAGAATCATTGTAGGTTGCATCTGCAGCAGACTAGAGGGTGGTAGTGGCAGTGCCAGTGGCAGACTTGGGATGGAAAGTGCCCAACATCTGCTGCCCTCTTGCCGCCCTGTAATCTACTGCTGATGTAACCTACCTCACCTAATGGATGGGCTGGCCCTGTATATGGTCATATAACATAGATGCTGCTGCATTACACTGGTGGTGCTGTGTTGTGCTTGGGGCTTGCAAAACTGCAGCAAAACCAGGAAATTAGGCAGAAGGGCAGGATGGGGATGGAGAAGCATGATGTACTGCATGTAACTGCTACACAGAGGCTTTCTCTTTTTGCAGGTTGGAACACAACAAAAGGGTCATGTTAGGGTCATGGATCTTGGGGAGTATAGCAGGATTAATACAAATTCAGGTCATTGCTGTAAGTGGGAAAGGAAATACTGGAGAGATTGTCGATTTCTTAACAGTTGAGAGCAAAGGGGAAGTTAAAAAGAGAGAGAAACAGTGAGCAAAGCATTGTGAGAAACAGCATTACTGTTTCTGCCAAGAAGTTTTCTGTCTTGAGAGTCAACCCCCCACTAGACACATGCTCGTTTCTCAGGGTGTTTATCAATTATAGCTCCATTCAAATTTAGTAGTGGTCGTGGGTGGGTGGATTTTGTATAGAATCTGTTAGGGTTTAAGAAGAGCTAGAAACCGCTAAGTGGCTTGTAAGTACTTTGATGAGTTTAAATTGCTTAAATGGTTTTTCTGCGATGTCATAACCTATCCCCATTAAGTGACACAGGCACAAAATCAATTACAAAGTACAACAAAGTAATTTAAAGAAAACAGAATTTCTCTCCACCCTCTCTCTTTTAAGTATTCAGAAGCTCAGAGCTAGCCTGGAGGGAGTGGTTTTAGTCAGCATTTTTCCAGGAGATCCTTGGCCTTTGGGATTTGACCTGAGCCCAATCAATACCCGAAAGAAAACTGCATTCTGCAGCTTTCCTTTCCTGTACCTGAGGGCAGAATGTTGAGGGACAAAATGCTGGAAAATTCCAGAGAAGTTTTTAGTAAGAAGAAATGTCAGCAGTCCAGGATTAGTGATTTAATTGGGAACCATCACCCCTGTTTCTTTTTCTGTACATTTTCCACATGTTCGGCAACATAATCTGTGTTCCGAGTTGGATGCCAGCATGAGCTTGCCCCATTGTCTTTTATTGTTGTACCCAAGCATGAGCCCTACCCATAGTCTCTCGTACCCACTGGTCATGGTGTTTAACAGAATAGGGCCAGGTCATGAACAAGCATAGCATGCACAGCAGCATTTGAGATTCTGGGGGCCATGACAAGTGAAGTTCCTCTGGTATACCATTTTCTGAGACACTGCCATGCAGAGGCGTTTCTACAGGGATGGCAAAGCTCTAAGTTTTGCAAGAAGCCTTACCCTGTCATGTAAATCCCTCCTCTCCCTTGTTGCTGTAGCCAGTAAGCAACGCCAAGATTGGCTAAAACGGTGCAGGAGAGGAATGATTTCCACTGCAAGGTAAGGCTTCTTGCAAAACTTAGAGCTTTGCCATCCCTGTAGAAATGCCACTGCTGCCATGCATGTTTGAGGAAAGCTGGGGAGCATGGCAATTACATTCTCCATGATTCCCAGTAGTCTTGAACATTGCTGGGCATACTTGCAGCAGCATCTAATGTCTATTTCCTTAAGCCTATTATGGTGGCAGAGCCCAGGAGCCCTCCCTGACTCTCCTTGCCAAGGTAAGTTTGGGAAAGGGATGGGGGTGGCAGGGAGAATAATGCGTGCATGTGCATGTGTTGGAGCCAAAATGGATATGCAGTATTCAGGGTCATCCTAGATCCCAGAGGGATCTGAATCTAAATGGATCTGGAGGTAGACCCGGTTAACTGGGCAAAGAAGTACTTTTTCAAGTTGTGCTCCTCCCATATTTAGCAAGGGGACAGTCATAGTTCCTCTTCACCCCAGCACAGTGTATTTTAGTGTATGCGTTTGCTGGTGTTCTTCCTCATCTTTTTGGTTTGTGAACCTTAATGATACTGGGAGCCATTGAATTATTTGATTTTTTCCGTAAACCACTTCGTGAACTTCTTTTGGTTGAAAACAGTGTATAAATATTCTTAATAATAACAACCAATGAGATACACTATCTTAATGTTCACATTTTCAGACTCAATTTCCATCCAGAATTACATTTCTAAGATAATTTCTTCTTGGGTACTATCAATAATATTCAGGGTGCAATCCACACATGGAGTCAGAAAGGATGGCGCATGTCGGTGTGCTGGCCTTTCTGATTCTGAGAATGGTCCAAACATACTTTACAGTGTCCCTTGTGCCAAACTTTGCTAGCCTAACTGTGCCGGCCTAACTCCATGTTAAGATTGTGCCCTTAATCACTTCTCAAGAGCTATTGTGGTTAATTTTACAACTGGGGAGTGAATCCCTCCAAGTAGGAAGGAAAGTTGTAATAGAATTCATCCTGAATCTGACTACTCCTAGGGCAGTCTACAACCACCAGATAATGTCCTTCTCTTATCATGTTCAGAGACATGTTCTGTTTCTGAACCATGATACTTTTTTACCTTGCCAAAGGCCATACATTATGGCACTAACTCTTGTAACTATTACTGAACTGGGGAGTTCTATGATCAATGTTACTTGGTGTCTGCTAAATTTGTGGCAAGGGTGGGATGATGATCACAGAAAGCTGCCTTATACTGATTCTGACTAGCGGTCTGTCTAGCTCAGACCACTGAGTAGCAATAATTTCAAGCAAGTTTCAGGTTTCTGGCATTTCAAGCAAGGAATTTTCCCAGCTCTACTTGGGAGATGCCAGGGATCCCCATGTAAAGGAGGGGCTCTAACACATTCCTTAATGACTGAGTAATAAGTTTCCATTGTGGGGAGGCCAAACACTAATGATTAAAGTAATGGTGTACCATAATCTTACATGTAACTATTCAGATTTCCTAAAATTTGACCCACCTTACCTCCTCCCCACTTTTCATGCTCTCATGAAAGCATCTTCCTCTTAACCTGCAGCAACTGATGCACTCTGCAATTGCAAACTGATCTCCTAGAACTTGTGTGTCTCTTTTTCATTTCTATAGATAGCTAACATTTTGTCTCCTGATCTTTGCTTACCCTCTGAAACAAAAACAAAAAAACCCCAACCATTACTCCACATGTTCTTTAAATATTCAGTGAGATGATCTCTGCTATGCAGAGTGCATTCTGTCATTTTGCTGAACTATAAAGTACTCTTTATTAGATGCTATGGACTAATTAAAGTTGTACATCAGCAGATCAGTTTACAGATGGGGCTCCTTGTCTGAGCAGTGGATTGCATTTGGCTCGAGGATTTGCAGCAGCCTGTCTGTATGGCCTCTGACCATAAGTTACTAACATTCTTTCCTTGAAATGAATCTCATTGCATTCTGTGGTCTTCTTCCAAAGCTGCTCTTAAAAAGCCCTGTTCATGGGATATGAACACATGGAGTAGGGAATGAAATTGTGTACACTGGCCCCACCCTCAACATCATTATAGTCAGCTGAATCTCATCGCAGATAATTTTTTCTAGCACAATTTGTATATGCCATTGCATTGGCATATTCACACCCAATACGTTGCATTGAAGATGCAGTTTGGCCTTGCATATGCATTTTGCAGCCACAAGAGGGGCTCACATTCAGGATTGGGCAAGGAAAGATGGGTTTACCCTTTTACCTTGTGCCATGTACCTTTTTTGTGCCTTGTACCTTTTTTCATTTTTTTGCAATGGAAAAAATACCCCCCATTGCTATTTGTCTCTGTAGGGGTTGTAGCTTCCTTCCTCAGGCAAATAGCAGTCGAGGGGGATGGGTGGGTGGTGTAAGGGTACGAATATTCATCAAACACAGGAGGAAATATTTAATCCTCTCATCAGGGTTGCCAACTCTACTGAAGCTCTTCATAGAGATTTGCCTGCACAACATGTTATAGTGTTAATTTAATCTTATACTGGAAAGCTGCATTTACTGGTCAGAAATGCTATGCGCATTTGGTGTTTTCCTACGGAAAACATTGGGCTGGAATCTTGGATTGGCTGCTTAAATCCCCCTGAAGTCAATGGGATTTAACTGGGCAAACTGAAAGCAGAACTGGATCCTTGGTCAGCAATAATGCTTTGAAATCCGATATGGTCCACTTTTCTGTATAACATGTATTGCTGTTTTGCATTCTTAAAAGTAGGTGACGTGTGGTGAGAAGCAATTCAGGAGACACAATTATCTGGAAGTAAGTCCCATTGAACTTAATGAGACTTTTTTCTGAGTAGACAGGACAGACATTTCACAGTTACGTAAGAGGCCTACGATAGCTGGAGGATTGCCAGAACACCTGCCCAAATACAGCAATACTAAACTCTTTAGTGAGTGAAAAGAGAAATATTAAATATGAATTCCATTAATTTCTTCCTTGCAAATATGACAAACACAAGAGTTTGATTCATGCTTCATATTTGCTAACTGCACGATTAGAACCCAAACATCTATGAAATCATTGCATATATTCCAGAGCAAGCACATTTCTTGTTAAAATGAGGGTTGCACTGAATATTCATTCACAGTTTAGGATGAAAACAGTGCTTTGAAGAGGGTGAGCAAAATGTTTCCTGTAACTTGCCCCCCCTTGTACATTTTAATATTTCTGTTCATGATTGCTGCTCACAGTTATAATTTCCTTCTATGCTTTGGTCCCATGTTAGAGCTTCTCCTTCCAATCAATCAGATTTCATCTGATGAGTGTGATGATGTCATGATGCCACATGGGCAGTGATGTCACTGAGGACAAACAAAGTCAGTTCAGAGGGAGGCAATATAAGGTTCCTATGCACTTGATAGATCATCAAGTTGCTGAGTGGGTGAATGCTTTCGCTACCTATGCCCAGATCCTGAAAAGCTGCAAGAAGAGGGCATCTGGCAAGCTGTACTGTAGAAGACTGCTCATTACAATCTCAATCCATGTTGCAACCCGTGTAAGATTGGAATGAATTTGCCTAAATTCAATTGGCCTAAGTGGAACTGTGACATTCTTATCTGGATTGCATGTATGGGTTTTAGTGTGTACTGCCTGGAACATGATCCCCATTGAAGAATAACAAGGAGTTATCCTTGAGTTATCCAGACTCAAGGATAAAAACGTTGTGTTCAAGGAGCAAACTAACAGTGCAGCTCTTTAACGTGCCCTAATGTATGCCAAATTCTTTCTCACATGACTTCCATGAGTAAGCTCAACTACCAGACTGCTAATTCAATTGTTACAGAAGTGGGATAGTACCTAATCCTCAAGATGCTAAATAGCTGAAGATGATAAATTATAGCTTAGTTGTCAGTGTGTCTAAAAAGCTAAAGTGTGGAACGTTGTGTTTAGAAGTGATCTCAGTTCACAAGTATAAGCAAAATGAGGGACTATACACAGTGCTGGTCTAAGGGTTTCTTTCTGGCAGTGTCCTGAGTTGATTTATATTGACCTCTGGCTTACTCACCTCTTCACTTTCTCTACTGGCCATGTGCCATGGAGTGAAAGGAAAAATCTACGTGAGATTGCAAGATGCTTGTTTCCCCCCTTTCCTTTCTCCTTAGAAGGCTGCCTGGCTCTCTCCAGGGGTAATAGTAATGTTTCCAAAATAAAAACAAACAACATTTTTGCTCTGGGGGACTGGCAGGGGAGTACTCTATACTTAACATAGTGTTCCCCCTTATCTGTGGTTTCAGGTATCTGAGGGGGGCAGGAACATATCCCCCACAAATACCAGGGCACACCAGTAGTGACTTGTGGGAAATATAAGCTTTCCCTTTGTAGAGAACTATAGAGGTTTAGCTTGGTGAGTGGACGACTCAGGAAAGTGCAGTTACATTGTGGCATTGTGTATGGTTCATCTTAGCTTTTTTCAGATGACTCTTAAAACTGAGAAAATTGCAGCGCAATTGTATTTGCATACGTCTGCCTTTATAATTGTATACAAATTAGCATTAGACGATGATGATTTTTCCCTTGGGACAGTCGTCGGTTGCTTATGTGTGTGACATTCTTATTGCAATGGCAAAAACAGAAGAGCATGAAAATGTGGACTTGAGGCCTTGCTGTTGTAGCTGACACATTTTTCCCCTTGTGTCCCAGCTATGTCCCAAGACCACAATCATCAGTAGGTTGGTCATGAGATCCAGAAGGCCCACCAAGCTTCTCTAACTAAGGACACAATCCTAACCTGGAGTTAGGCCGGCACAGTTAGACCAGCTAAGTTTGGCTGGCACAAGGGCCACCGTAAAGTATGTTTGGACTATGTTCGGAGAGGCCAGCACACAGACATATGCCATCCTCCCTGATTCCAAGAGTGGTCCAAATGTGCTTTACGGGAGCCCTTGTGCCAGCCAAATTGTGCCGGCCTAAGTCCAGGTTAGAATTGTGCTCTAGTTCTCTTGAGTCCATGTTTTTCCTAGTGTCTTTTGTGTCTACATTTTACTATATGGCCACTTTTCACCTACAAAAAAACCTGAGGGCCAAATTAGATGAGCAGTGCAGTTGCATGGCTCTTTGCTCCTGGCTGGGGATTTTAAGCAGAAGCTGGTTTGGAACTTGAGGGGTGATGCATTTGAGTGGAAGGGCAGCACGATGAGGTGCTACTTAACCCTTTCCCTTCTGGCTGTTTTCCAAGACAAAATTGCTCTTACACTGGTTTCATTCAGGGAGAAATTATGCAGCTATTCAAGGAGGGGGGAAGGAATGCAGTTTCAGGTACAATCTTTAGTGGAATGAAGAGAAAAAGTTAAGCAGTTTTTCATCTTTCCTCCTGCTCTTTCTTTTCATACCCACAACCTTCCAAGCTTTTGGCTTTTGGTTGCTAAAAATTGGTTGCTAAAAAAATGGTAAGAGGCACACATATGATAGGTATGCCATACCTAGACTGGCCTTGAGGCAGAAGAATTTCTGCCTTGTGCCTTTTTCTGTAATGTCCCATGGATCAAAGCCTGGAATGAAGACTGCTTTCTGTTGTAGGTGTGTAACTTTCCTCTTTTGGCTATTTTTGTGTGATTGGAGCTGTAATTCAGAGAGCTTTCTCTACAAAGGGCAAAGACAAGAGCAATGCCAATTTTTCTGCTGGTGTCCATTGTTGTTAATGTAATGTAGCCCCAAAATAGAATGGTGCATGGGGTTTCCAGGAACAGGAGGCTTAGGCAGAACACTGGCCGTGGTCCTGAAATAGCTTCTGCTCTGCTGGTGTCACTGCCATGAGGCACAGATGCAAGCTGGAGAGCTGTCAGCCCAGCTGGAAGAGGGCAGAGATACATGGATGTCCTGAACACTCTTGTGGGAGTGGAATGTGAAGCTGAAGCAAAACATGTTAGACAAATAGGAGCTCTTGATGTTTTAATTGAGGCCTAGAGATATCGCTGCTATCTTTAGCCTGCTAACAATGTATAGAATAAATAATTCAGTTAATGGAGACATTTGCCTGCTGTTTGCATTCATGAGGATATACTCACATAGATAAAATATTGCTGGAAAGCTTTGTTCCCCTTAGAAGTAAGGATAAAAGGCATTTGAGTATAAAGCCTTGGTTAAGGATCTAGTCCTCAAGACTCCGTGATACTAACTGCCATGCTAGGCAAGATGTTTGCTGTATCTCCAGTCAGTTTTGGGTCCTTGACATAAGATTGTGCAGTACTGTTATAAGGGAGTTCAACCCAGCAGGCTCTCTAAGATTTGACTTCTGGTCCAATCCTTTTCTTGGCTGGCATATAGCCCCAGTGGCACAGGCTCTGCTACATGCTATGGAGCAACTGGGTTCCCTGACATGACAGAAAGGTAAGTAAAATTATTTTTACATACCTACTCTGCCACAGCATGGTCTGCAATGGGCCTGCCTGAATCTGCACCAGTCCTTTGGCTGACTCAAGTCTGAGTGGGTCCAAGGGGGGCATGTCAAAGCCAGGAAGAGAGCAGAGGGTATCAGAGAATCTAGCTGCAGCAGCTAATATTCACTGCCTACATTACCCCCAACATGCTCCTGGCCAACCCTGATCCCCTCCTTGATGCTTCCTCTCCCTGCCCATGGTCCACCCTGCTGCCAACATACTGGCATCTGTGGTAGCTGGGCAGTGTGGTTGTGTGTGCATAGTCACCAGCCATTCATGTTGTGACCCCATTTTACATGTCACTGCTGTGGCAGCTGCTCCTGCTGTGCTAGTGTCCTGGGCCTTCTGTTAATGAAATGCAAGTTCCATCAGCAGAAGGCTGAGATAGGATTGGACCATTAGCCTCTTTCATCTTCTGGGCAATCACACTTTGAATTGCTTCTTCATCCCATATATAGTCATGAGTCAACCCTGGGAGGAATGGGAATTAAGGAGAAAATATATGGCAATGGATTCCACAAGAGCCTCCAATGCCATCATTTTGAATTTGTATGAAATACTGTTCTTCCTGTCTAAGGAAACCTCCAAGCAGCTCATTTTAGGTGAGCTAAAAGGGAGGGGCAGCAGTAGGCCAGTGCATGGATGAAAGAGTGCTGCCCCCTGCTGCAAGATGGAAGGTGTGGAAATTATTTGTCCCGTCTTGTCCCCACACAATGCAAGAATAGAATTTTTTTGTGTGTCTTGTGTGATTGACCATGGACATGAATTATTATTTTTTGCCTACCTCAGTCTCTCTTATGGTGTGATGTTTAACCAATGCAGCCACATCTGGCAGGTTTAGTGTGGGGACATGAAGCAGAAATATGGATTTAATGTGCACTCTTAAGTCAGCAAGAGTCAGAGGGGGAACCTGTGGGTTGATACTCCTCCATGATTGGGAGCGCAATCCTAACCTGGAGTTAGGTCGGCACAATCAGGCCAGCAAAGTTTAGCCAGCACAAAGGACCCCATACAGTGTGTTTGGACCACTCTCAGAGTCACAGAGGCCAACACACAGTTTTGCACCTTCCTACCGGACTCCAAGAGTGGTCCAAATGTGCTCTACAGTGGCCTTTGTGCCAGCCAAACTTCGCTGGCCTAACTATGCTAGCCTAACTCCAGGTTAGGATTGCACCCTGGATGTATTTAGTATTTTGACTTATATGTTTTCTGTGTTAATTTTTATGTCTACTGATAAGACCCACTATGAGTGGCATCAAGAGGGTCTTTTTTACCAGAAATACCCCCAAACACATTATACAATCTTTATCGCCTATTTTGGCAATTCTGGTTCTCTGGCTAGAAGCTATCTAGAGAAAGGAAGGTACCCTCCTACCTGTTGGCTACTAAAGTGGCAAATCCAACATTCCCATGGATTCCATTTGACTCCCTGGGAATGCCAGTGCAGCCTTCCTTTCTCCAGATATCTCGAGTATTTAGCAAAAGGTTCAATAGGGCTGTGTTTTTAATGAATGGCAACTTCATTTCAATTTAGAAATGAATATAAATATCAGGAGCACATTGAGTGGTTCCCATTGCTTCAGAGGCTTGATGTCCCACAGCCATGGCATTGTATAGAGAGAGAATCCAGCCAGACACACAGTTTACTAAGTGGTGTGGGGCAGACAAAATCACTTAATTCGATTCCACATTTTATCACTTAGTGAATAAATAACCTTCATTAAGATGGGAAGGTGGCAATTGTACTGGGAAAACTTTGATTAATCTCTAACTCTGTTCTCACTTGTTAATTTCCTGGCTGTTTGCTGGGATTATTAAAACAAATTACAGCTGCATTTCTCCCAAGAGCCACTCTGGGGATCAGGCTTTCGTACTCCCAAACAGCTTCCTTGTAGCTTTTGCCTGCTTTTGTTTTCCTTTCTTCCTCCCAACCACTTTATGACAAACAAAATCAGCTGTGCGTCTTTGAAAAGCCCCCGCTTGCCTGCAAGAAGGCTTCCATGCCTTCTATTCCACTTGAGATCCTGTGGAGGATAATCAGACAAAGAAGAATAAGAGCTTGATTAGCTGAGAAACAAAGCAGATGGAAATGTTGCTCGGATGCATGTCACATGTTTTACACCTGCCCGAGCATCCCAGGTGTCCTGTTGCTGCAGAGCACCCCATGGAATGGAGGTGTTCCAAAGGAAGAGGACTACATCTGGGACACCATGCTATGTCTTCTTGGTTTTGATACCAAAAATGGGCATTATCTGACATGTATTTTTTCACATTTAGAAACCCAACTATTGAGATATGTTTGCTACATTCCTGTTATCTTTAGTTCTTTCCTTACCTATATGCAGAAGTTACCATCTGTATTGAGAGCCAATAAATGGATGCCAATGCATACCAACTAGTGTTGCACATCCACAGGGAGAAATGTTTGTCTTTGCAGGCAAGTGCTGTATTGGGGGAGGCATTTGGGGTGTGTGACCAGTGGTGCATGAGCACAGAGCATGACTTCCCTGGGGCTCCCCCTCCCCTGGGGCTCCCCCTCCCCTATGACCGCAGAGTGAGGATGCTGCGGACTCTGAAAGAAGTGAGGGCCCTACACTGAAAGAAGTGTAGAGTCTCACTCTGAGGCCAGTAAAAACCAACTAAAGTGGGAAGAAGGGACCCTGTCCACTAACAAAGTACCAACAAGTGTGATCAAGCAAAGTTTTAATTGAACTAGTGCATCAGTGATAGCACAGCATCTGAAAGAGATACAGTATGTGCAAATAGGGTTGCCAACTATGACCTCTCAGCAAGGCTCTTGTGTCATTGTAAGTTATCCAATAGCCAGCCAAGTAAAAGGTACTTGGCTGTGCCTGCATCCAGAAGGGCTGGCCTTAGGAGCTTTTGCCCAATACAATGCAATACATTTTTGTGGTGCCCCCCCCACCCCTGCAGGGTTTCCTACTCACCAAGATGAGCAGTAGTTGTGAGGTAACTGGCAGTGGTGCCACCGCTAATTGCTTCTGGGGAGGCTGATTTCAAGCCAATCAGACAGGGATGAGTGGGAGGGAGGGAGGACCATCCAGAGGCAATGCTCTCCTCAAAGGCTTTCCTTGTGATGGCTTGGCATGGAAGATTCCCTGCTGGAGTATCCAAGGTGCCAACTGCAGTTGCAAGCATTCCACCCACTGTCCCAGTGTGTGTGGGGGGCCCTCAGATGTGGTGCCCAATTTGGCCAAATTGGTCAAATTGCCCTAAGGTCAGCCCTGTAAACAAACCGGTTTTTGTTTACTGTTTGTCATTAAGTTTAGATGACTACATGGGTCTGTCTGGAACTTCACTGAGCAGAAGCTGGGTTTACACTGGTCAGTGCACATCTGTCATATGAAGGGAATTAGGATATGGCTATGACTCCTCCCCTTTGTCCCTCCAGTGTCTCTCCCACGTTGTTATACACCAATCTTCTTCCTCTTTCAGGCCAGCAGAGTTTCACCAGCATCCAAGCTACATTGGCATGGTGTTTTTCTAGCATTACCAGTGATGTCATTCAGGGGGTACGCGGGGGTACGTGAGTACCGGTTTCTAGGATTACAGCTGGCCCCGCCCATTCACCCGCCCACTCATCGATTCCGCCCCTGCAACGTTTGAATTTCCTGCACGTTTGAGTTGCCTGCACGTTCTCAGAGCCAGGAAGGCAGCGAGCGGAGCCTTGCCTTGCCTTGCCACTGAAAAATGAGCTGCTCTGGGGTTTTGGAACTGTTGGGTCACTTTAACATGATGCCAGGCCTCCTTAACATGTTCTGGGGGTGCTGTGGAATACTGTTGCAACTGTTGGGTCAGTTTAAAACTGTCTGAGGCCTCAAAAAGGGCTTTTTTCATGTCCCTTCCTGCCACGACCTCACTTCCAGCTTATGACATCACTTCCGGTGGGTGGGTCCCGACACGTGCCAATCAAAAGTGAGTACCTGTTGTTAAATCATTTAGATGACACCACTGAGCATTACATGGACATCCATGTTGCATCCATCTTGGTGGGGCCATAGTTGTCCTGGCGGTTGTTGGCTGGAGACCCTTTCCCGTTGATCCCTACAGATGCACAGAGAACACCTGGAAAAATTGTACCATGCAGCGCTTCCCATATCATTTTAAGCACAGGCATAAAAGGATTATAAAAGGTACTGCTGAGGAGGTTAATGGGCCCATTGCCCTTCTAATGGGAAGTGTTGTTTGGCATGCTCCTGAAATATGGGTTGGTTTGATGCACCAGAACTGTGACTCTTTGCTCAGAGCAATTCTTTTAGCTGGCTGGCTTCTGTCATAGTGCTTTTGCTTTGGTGTATTGCAAGGGAAATGTCATAACTTTTTAATACTTTTATCATTTGCTTGTTTAAATGGAGCTATATTTTGTGTGCCTTTATCTTTCGCAGTGCACTTGATCTTCAAAACATGAGTGCTAGAACATTCCTTTATATTAAAAAAAGACATTCTCTGGGATCTGTTCAAGCTACTGGAATTCACACTGGAGGCCATATCTTGTGTTCTGTGGTGTCCATATACTTCTATAGACTCACCAGGCCTCGTATCTAGGTAGCTGTTTCAAAGCAAGAAATGAAACGAAAAAGAGTTTTGTAGAACAGGAGGGGTGGACGTGCGAGGCACTCAGATGCAAACTCAAAGCTTTTTCCAAGGAAGGAAGGACCCCAGAGTGTTTTCAGAATTATTGGCAAAGGAATAATAGGCTGACTTCAGTTTCCAATTACCTTAGCTCTTAATTATAGATCAGACCACATCAAAATCAGGCCTCCACAGAGTAGCAGTGAAGCACTGGTGCATGGTAAATGGAAGGGAAAATTGACAGGGCATCTCAGAAGGCAAACTGATCAGGAGGTTTGATGGATACGGGCAAACGACTGAAACGTGGAGGAGAATGTGGAAGGACAGAAGTAGGAATCATCATCTTATTTCCCTGAACCCTTCCCGATCAATGACTCCTGCGGAGCTGTGAGTCGATTGTCTCACTTCATTTGGCTTCCAACAAAAAGTTTGAGAATCAATTCTCCTGGCTCTTTCTTCTTCCTTGTGTCTCTGTCTGCTCTCTGCAATTCAGGGTGAGCCAATACAAAAGGGAAATGTGGGCTGAAGAAATCTCATCTGAGCCTTTTGAATAGTGCACCACCTTCTTCCCCATTTCCCATCTTCAGCTTTTGTTTTGCCTCTTGAGCGGGATTGTGAAAATCTATACCCTTACTGGGTCACATAGTTCTTCTGCAAGGTCAAGAGTACTATAATTTCATGGGTTGGCCAATATCTGGTGGTTTGGAGAAAGATGCAAGAGGTGGTGAAGGACAGTAAGGAAGGCATCAGGTTTTGCTTCCAGATGAGCATCTGCAAGAAAAGCTACTCTTTCCCCAACGTGGAAACATGGCCAGGGATGACATAATGGATGCTCAGCAGTTTGAGTCCCTAGCATCTATTTTGGTTTTTAATTGGGTGCTGATCTTCTGGAAATCTGACCTGCTGGGCCTTGCACATATGCTGGGCTCTCCTAACTGGGAAAACAAATATGATGCCAACATCTGCTGGGCAGTCTCCACCTCTGCCTCCTTCACACTGGAGTTTGCTTTTGCTCTCCCACTTCTTTTTTTGTCATAGTGTCAGACAATTGCTGAAATGCACTTTTGCATCTGATGCCATCAGCATAAGCTGTGGCCAGCAGATGGCTAGGTGCCCTGCTGCAGGTATGCTGGCGGCTGGAGAGATCATCTTGTGACAGCTATAATTGTTTGGCATTTTATTTTGTTAATAGCTCCCATATAATTCAATGACTTTCAGGCCCTCAGGTGGCTAAATGAGGTACCTCTATTGAAGTCGATGGCTTCGCACCAGCTGAGGTTCAGGCTCTCAAATCCTTATCGAGAGGAAAGAAAACAACACAAATCAGTGGCCTCCAGCGCACATTTAAGAGAATTGGATCAATATTTGCAATAAACTGTGCAGAAAAGATGTAGTTTTCCTTGTATATCCTTTCACTCAACCTCTTGGCATGCAAACCCAGACTTGGACGATACAGGCAAACAAATTTTATTTATGATTGTTCTTGAAGGGACTAGCTGTTGCAGTAGGGATGTGAAAACAGGAATTTGTTATCATTTTTGCTCTTCATTGGTGGATGTCTTGAACAATTGACAAGTTCCCATGAAAAGATAGCTGCATTTTTGTGATGGGTGAGCTGTGTCATGCAATCATAATGCAGAACAAAATCCGGTCCTCTTTGTATTTATTTGCCTAGATTTCTTGCTTCATTTACAACTCTCACTCTTCTCCCCACAACAAAATCTGCCATTGGAAAAAAATCAAATATCTTAGTTACAGTTCTGGTTCCAAACAGCCTTCTGATTTAATCAGATGAAATTGGCTCATGATCATAATTATCCCATTATCCTTATCACAGCCTCTCTAGAACCAAAGTAAAAAAAAATCTGAAATACAAAATTCTTCTTGCTGGTTGAATGCATCAGTGGAGAAATTTTACATCTAGGAATGGCAAGACCCTGCTTTGGTTGTTAGCAGCATCATTTTTTCAATTGTTCACAGAGAAATCAAAACAACACCTGACGACCAATCACGCTCATTCCTACTGCAAAAGCATAAGTGATTTTTATCCTCCTTAGACTTTGACCTGTGTGGATTTCTGTAATGCTACAGCTCCTAAATAACTTGTGCTATTTTTGCCCAAGGTAATCATAGCCCCAACATATTGAATCTGGTGTACTATTTTTGCTGTTCTCTATTTTGTCGGTGCTATTTCTCTGGTTGATGCACAATGCTATTTATCCCTCTTTACTTTCATTTCTGTGTTTCCTATTAAACACGTACTCACCAGTGTCGATATTCTATTCAGGTCTGTAATTCATCACCATTTGTTAAAATGTGCCCGATATTTTATTTTATTAAATCCAATCCCAACCATTTCGTTACCCAGGTTATTTGCATTAGGACCCAGGAATCTACTGGCTGCTACATATGCAAGAAGAGCTCCTTATGGAGGTTGCTAGAAATACTGTTCTCATGTGGGAGCTGCAATATTTATAAGCATTTTAGGGCCCAATCCCATGACTCTGCTGTGCTGCCAGAACTTGCGGAGCAGTGTTCTTTATAGCAGTTGCAAAAAGTCACCGGCCATCCTGTGCAGCTAGGCCCCCACCACAAGCAATGAATGGCTGTTGCCGCATGCCAGCAGTGCTGAAGGAGTCCTGGTTCCAATTAATAAGCATAGGCATAAAGGTGGGTGGAACAGGGCAGGAATGGTGCCGAGATTGAGGTGGGGAAGGGGTATGTTGAGGCCAGGAAGGGGAAAGCACTATCAATATCTTATCCACCTTCCAGCCTCGATCCTCCTTCTTGGGTCCACTCGGACTTGCACCAACAAAATCACTACTGAAGGTCTGAGTAGACCCATCACAGCAGCAGAGGCTTACTCCTTGGCAAGAGAACAAATGTGACCCTCCAAGACTGCACTCCCCTGCGGGATGTAGCACACATTCCAGTGGCATAGTTGCATTGGCAGGGAAGTTAGATAGGATTGGGCTGTTAAGCTGCAATCCTATGCACGCTTACTTGGGAATAAACCCTATAGAACACAATGGAAATTACTTCTGAGTACATTTGCATTGAATTACATTTTTAGCTTGTAGTCCTAAATCCCCTTATATGGAAGTCATTCTCATTGAACTCAGTGGAGCTAACCTCTGTGTAGATGTGCCAAGGATTGCACTGTTAATGCATGTATCAGCCCAATTGTGTGGAGAGGCTTTGTACTTGAAGTGCCTTTAGGAGGCCTCAACTTGGGGCTGTTTGGCGGGAAGTGGTTCCCAAGTTATTTCCACTAGATTTCAACCTGCCTATCTACAACATCCAAGCATCAGGACATCACTTGAGTTACCAATCATTAGTGACTTAAGTGATGCCTTGACTCTTGGATATTGTGTATGTAAGCTCAGACATTGTATATCAACACCTCTGCATTGATCTCTTTGATGAAGTGAGTTGAATGCACCCTTTAAATCTGGTGAGGGAATTAACAGATGGGTTTCTTTGGTTTCTCTGTCTCAGCAGGTAGGAGTTTCCTTCCCGCACTCATGCTAATTCCCTTACTTTGCCCCAGCCATGATAGGAGTTGCTGCCACCAGCAGGAAAAATTAGGAATCACCACTTAAATCCCCAGCACATATAATCACCTGAAGTGATACCTGCCCCTTTAGAATTGCTGCCTTAGGAAAGCTTCTTCCACATGACTATCAGCTTAATAGAACTGGATATTTTTTGGGCTAAAGCACCGAAGGGTTTTTTTTCTTTTCCTTCTCTTTAACTGTAGTGGGAATAGTATACACATATGATGTTGTCAGCAGAGACCAGTAGCCAACTCAATCACGCAAGCAGGAGTCTCCCTTAAAACCAGTGGTGTCATCTAAATGATTTAAGAACAGGTACTCACTTTTGATTGGCACGTGTCGGGACCTGCCCACTGGGAGTGACGTCATAAGCCAGAAGTGATGTTGTGGCAGGAAGTGACATGAAAAAAGCCCTTTTTGAGGCCTCAGATGATTTTAAACTGACCCAACAGTTGCAACAGTATTCCACAGCACCCCCAGAACATGTTAAGGAGGCCTGGCATCATGTTAAAACCCCAGAGCAACTCATTTTTCAGTGGCAAGGAAAGGAAAGGCTCCGCTTGCTGCCTGCCTGCCTGCCTGGCTCTGAGAACATGCAGGCAACTCAAACATGCAGGAAATTCAAACATTGCAGAGGGCGGAGTCGACGAGAGGGCGGGCGAATGGGCAGGGCCAGCTGTAATCCTAGAAACCGGTACTCGCGTACCCCCGCGTACCCCCTGCATGACATCACTGCTTAAAACCCAAACCAAAATAAACTAAGGCTATGCTTCTGTCTAGGATGACAAAAGAAACATGCAGCCCAAGTCTGAAGGATTACTAGTCAGTGTCTTTGAACCAGACAGCGTCTAGGGAACAGGTCTGGTCTCCCCTGACCCTGCTTACATCAGGCTGCACACCCACAATCAGTGGCGTCATGCAACCGGAACGTTGGGCGGGAGGAACGGGTGAGCAGCAGCCCGCCCATTGCATTCCGGTCTGTTTCGCTGTCTTCCCCGCCCCACAGGGCGGGGAAGACGGCGAAACGGACCGGAATGCAACGGGCGGGCTGCCGCTCACCCGTTCCTCCCGCCCAGCGTTCCGGCTGCATGATGCCACTGCCCACAATCCCTACTCTTACTCCTTGGTCCACACCATACCTGCCACATGTAAACTCCCTGGCTAAGGGGAAACACAACCCAAAGGCAGGAGTCTGGAGTAGGCAAACAAAAAAATAATAAACCAAGGCCCATCAGGCTGCAAAAAATTTCTGTCCCGTTCTAAAAGGTAACCCCTAATCTCAGACTGCCCTCTGGGAAGGAGGGAGGGGCAAGGATATGAGACACCCTTAGGAGGACAAAGGCAGGTAACAGTAATGGCTGCTATGATCTGCCTACTCCCTAAAGCAAATTTTTCCTGCCTCATGTGATGGAGAAGGGCAAAAAACTCTCCCTCTGCTTAGGAAGGGTAAGCAGCTGGCTGTTAATTTTATATTGTATTGTACATATTGCCAATACTATAAATATGGAGGAGGGAGAGGCTTGTTTACATAATGCTCATTTGGAAGCACCAATAAACACATTAAAAAGAAAAGAAAATCAGCATGAGGCAGAACCATTTGCCTGACACCATGAAGGAACATGCACTGGGGAGCCAAACAGAGTTCTGGGGTGCATTCCCGCACACATCTATTTCCAGTTTGTGCTTTATGGCATCAGCTATGCCAAACACTGGTGTATATAGAGCAAGCACCCTTGCTATGTAAAAGTGTAATTTGGCCCTGAGTATCAAACTTGTCTGGATCTTGCTGTCTGAAGAATCTCTTCCCCCCACTGGTATTGCAAGATAGATTTGCCTTGATCTCTCTCTGCATCCTTGGCTGCTACTATTCCAGTATAGCATGTGCAGAATGTGACTGCATCATTGACAGTTCCAAACTGCTATTTAGCTCCTGTGTGCCATTTGTGCATTGGATGCAAGCCAGGGAGTGCACAAGTGTTTCATGGAGTGTTTATGTGACATCACATAAAAGTCAGTTGCTGTACATGAATGAATGAATGACTTGTAGAACTTTATTAGCAGAGAGATGCTTTGACTTGCCACACAATTTCAGGATCCTTCATCATTCAGAGGCAATGACTGCAAGGGCCTTTTTATCAGTTTTTGAAACTAAAGTGTTCACATCTCTTTTCAGAAGTCTTTTAACATGTGGGCTGGGATTTTTTTTACTTTT
>JAJKFI010000052.1:1799644-1848682 GCA_029204185.1 Lerista edwardsae | reverse complement strand
CTGCAGCGGGCGGGCTTTCACCATTACACAACGGAACGCAGCGAGCGCGCTGCCAATCACCCAGAAGACCCGCCCAGCGTACCGGTAAGCTGACACCACTGACACCACCAGTAATTTGGTTATATACCTACAGTTCAATCTGTGTGGGGTTAAACACTACTGAAATTCTATTTTGAAAGAGCACCAATGTTGTGAGCTGGGATAGAACCCTCAGGAAACAGATGTGCTTTTTCTGCATGCTCTGAGAAAGCTCATTGGAAATATTAAGCCAGTTCCAAATGGAGAGAGGGGCATGAACATCCCTAATCCAGTCACTTTATTGATCAGTTTCGCACACGCTTCTAGCCACTATTTTATCATATATATTGAGTCCTAGCACTAGTGAACATATGCATGTCTGGAGAGAAAGGCCCTAATATGTGTGGTAAATGCATGAAAATCAGCCTGTTTCTGGACATTTAATATGTATGGAATCGGTCTATGATGACCTGAGTTCCCTCTGCCAAGGGTTTTTCTTTTTCTTTTGCAGGAATGGTTACACAGTTTACATTCATCTTCTTATGAACAAGGCTGCAGACTGATCTATTCCTTTATGTTGATTCTTTTCCCCAGTGAGCATGCAGGCTTGGCACATTGATTATTGCACACAGCTGGGAAGCATGTAATTTCCATTGAGAAAATGTGACCATTCTTCACCTCGCATCCGCATAATGCTGAGTGTAGAGTACAGCATTACTGCACGTTTTGGTATATCTAGCATTTGATTAAAGGAATAAGATTTCAGCTTCAACGTGTGTCTTTCTAATAAATTTCAGTGTTTGCCTATCTGGCTTTTAGGGAAAGGATTTTTTTTAAAGCAACATACCCTGTCCTTTTTCACTTAGAAAATGCCAAACACGTGTTGGTGACATTGGAAGATGCTAGTAAACACCACCCAGAATCCACTCATGGAGTGGACCCCATTGACTGAAGCAATGAATAAATATACTGTATGATATGAATATTTTGTGCATTTTGATGTGCTGTGTTTAGCTTTATGGAACTACCCGAACTTGGTTCATCATAATAGGTGCTTGAAGACTGTGGCTTCTGTTGAGATCTGAGCATCAAGTTGCAATGAAACCTGATAAGCCTGCTATGTTTGCTACAGCTGCATTGAAAAATTTTCACAGTTAATAATTCAGTAGATTCCTGAAACTTCTCCCCTGTTAGGAAATATTGGCACATTTGAGTCCCAGAAATGAAATGGCAGAAGACAGCTGGGAGCTGGGACCTGTCAGTTCCCCAGTGTCTTTCATGAAAATCTGTTTGTGGACAAACAGCATTATCAATTCATTTCTGTGTTCTTTTGCACATTGCTATGGTCAACCCTGTGACTTCTCCAACTCAATGTATGACCCACCTGATGCGGTGCGAGGCAGCCAACTGGTCTGAGATGGGCAGCCCAATCCTAACTTGCATGGAAGCAGGCAGGCAGGCAGGCAGGCTGGCCCGCTCTGCATCCTACGGAGGGTAGGAGGCAGCTGGAGCTCACCACGGGGGCAAGAGGACATTTCCCCTCTTACTCTGGGGAAAGCCCCAGGCAGCACTTTGGGGCTTCTTGGATGTACACCAGCAAAATAGCTGGCACAAGTCTGAGTGGCTTGGATGGGGGCCACACAGCCTGGTGATGGGTGTTATGTTCGGACAGAATGGCCAAATCCAAACTCTACAACCTCTCTGGGCTGCCCTGCCCATGTTCCACCCTTTCACCCACCTTCTCCCTGTCCTCTGAAACCCCTGCGCTGGCTGAGTTTAACCAGCATGGGGGCAGCTTACCTGTTGCTGTCCATGGGGCACCTTGTTTGGTGCAGGTCCTTGTGCCGGCCCAATGCTTCCTGGACTGATGCAGACGTACCTTACGGCCCAGGAGGCTCTCTGGATTGCACCCTAAGGCTGTAATTCTATAATGCTTTCCTGAGAGTAAGCCCTATTGAACACAATAGAATACTTAGATAAGAGTAGATATCCATTGGATTGGGCTGTATGGAACATTGAGTTTGCATATGTGCATGTTCCCAATACTTTGGGCCAAGTACATGCTGTGTTGGGCATGCAATTAGAACTGATGTGCTTGAGTTTGGTTTTTTTTTTTTCTTCTCTAAATGGGAGTGTGTTTTGTGTGTTGGTCTTAGACCAGGTGACCTGAGTTCCAGTTCCTGCTCAGTCATGAAACTTACAGGGTGACCTTGGATCAGTCACTATCTTTCAATATGTCCTAACTTATTGCTGTGCTCTCACAGTGTTGCTGTGAGAATAAAGAGGAGGAGGACCTATGTACACCACACAAAGCTTTTTGGAGGAAGGATAGTACATAAATGTGAAAGTAAAATAAATATTCAATTGCTAGCAGTGAACGACTGGAAAGTTCTGTGGAGTATCCAAAGGAGTATCTAGAGAGCTGCCTCCCCTGATCTTTTCTAAATGTAAAATGTCTTCAGGGCACCTCTGTACCAGAGCAGAAAGGTAATTATCCTGGATTCTGTAGTTGGGTACTTATGTAAACAAATCTCAAAGAGAGGCAGCAATGAAAGAGAAGGAGAAAAGGTCCTTTCATGGTTGACATATTATTCGTGTGCCTGCAACAACAGTGACCGGCAAGAGAAGATGGAAAAAAGCAAAACAAAATCTTCTCAGCTCTGCTTCTTGGAAACCCACAAAAGCTTCTCTCTGTACCGAGAAAAAAAAAGTCACATTAGTGTGCAGTACTGCCCCCTACCCCGTTTTTCAAAGACCACTTGCTTCTATTCTGAAGAAGGATGAGTCATTTCAAAACAAGACCTGGTACAAGGCCTGACTCTCCTGCATCCTGGTTCTTTTTTCAGTACAGTTAAGAATGGGCACAAATGAGCATGTCCTGAACTTGGAATAAAGTTCTCCATCCTGGATGGGAAGGATGCTTTGGGGAGTGGATTACTCAGTGCCCAATCCTATCCTCCCTAACCCCTGCTGGTGCATCCATGCCGAAACAGTTGTGCTGTCTGGGGAAGGGCAGATCGAGATATCCTTTACCCCTTTGCAAGCCCCCTGTGCAAGCCTCTACAATGGGTCTTCTTAAACCTGCGCGAGCAATTTTGCTAGCACAAGTCCCAGGAGAGAAAGGGGGTAAGGAGGCTGCAGAAAAGGGGGATAGATCCGGTATGTACTATTGCTGCTGGATCCACTCCCTTCCGCAACCTCCCTGCTTGGTTACACCCCCCTACCCATACCTGCCACTGACCTACCTGCTCTGGTGGGTGTAGATAACCCCAACAACAGACTGACAGTGCAGTGGCTGTGCCTTCCATGTATGTGTAAACTAGCTCTTAGCCTCATTGTACTAGAATAATTATTAATGGGGAATGAAGGGGTAGTGAGGAAGACTACTGAGCCATTGGGGGAGCTAGAATTTTGCCTTATTATAGAACACTTTAACATGTAGTAGGACTGTGCACATTGCATGTTACACAACCAAGATGCATATAGGGGGAAAGTTTTGCTACCGGTGGTACCTCCACTCCATCCATATTTGATGTAACTGGGGGCAAAGCCTGGGGGTTAGGTATCCTGCTTTTGGCAGGTGACGATGATGCAAATAAAACATGTACAGTATTGTACATTGGTTTTTCCACAAGTTATGGCAAATGTGCTTAGAGGACAGCGAGGGGCCAGCAGATACTGTATATACCCCCATTATATTGTTGAATGTGCATACATGACAAATGTTCAGTCCATTAATGATAGTGCTTCAAAATGTGCAATGGAGGCTCCCAAAACAGTGCAATCCTAGGCATGGCTATTCAGAAGTAAGTCCCACTGAGTTCAATAAGACTAACTCCTGAGTATGTATGTCTAGGCTTGCTTCCAGCCTTATGAGAAACAATTTCTCATTCTTTTCTCTTGCAGCAGCTAACATGGACTGAATTACTTATTCCGCGTGGAAACTGTGACAGGATCTGTGCCTCAATATGTAAAGATGATCATCTTTATAAAGATGATAAACATTTATTTATAAAGATGGCAACTGGATTCCTCATAAGAGCTTCCTGAGAGAAAGCTGTCTGTGAGCAGTCACTGCACACTAAAGGAACGTAATCACTGTAATGAGCTGTATGAAAAGGGTCTAGCAGGGTGGACAGGTGTAGCTGATTTACCCTGAATTCTTTATTAAATGACCTGGAAGGAAAAGTAAACATCAGGCAAATTAAGTTTGCAAATGATATTCAGCCTAGCGCTATTGCAAGGAATGGAAATAATGCAAAATTAGGAGTAAGACATGAGGGAAGGAAATAGCTGCAAACAAATATGAGATTTCCAGAGTTAATTGAGAGAGGATTTGAAAAAAAAGGAAAAAAGTTAATTAGCTGTATTTGCATAATTGCAAAAACCACATTTCTCACAGTAGCTGGCCACTGCTTCTGGATTTCCTTGATTCTGGGACCAGGTGCATTTTCCATTCAGTCTCCATAGTGACTGCTATGCAACCCCTACTAACTGGGCAAGAGGCACTTTTTCAAGTGGTGTCCTCTTATATTTAGCAGGGGGAGAGCAATTGTCCCTCTTCACCCCAGCACAGTGTCTTTCTCGTGGCTGTTGCTGGTGGTGTTCTCCATTCTTTTAGATTGTGAGCCCTTTTGGGACAGGGAGCCATTTAACTTTAATGTTACTATTTGCCTGTAAACCACTTTGTGAACTTTGTGTTTAAAAGCGGTATATAAATACTAGAGATTGAGATTGATAGTGAAGGAAGCGTCTGCTAAATAAGGCTTCCCTTAACCCTGTTCTCCATTCATAGAGACTCAAAGGCCAAGCCATAAGGTTGGCACTGATAGGCTTAACTAGGGAGTGGACTGGAAGTGGTCCTTATCCTCGCACTCTGCAATAAAGACACAGACCAGGACTGTATGGTATAAGGACTGCTTTATTTAACTATTTACAACCATAAAGCAACAGGGTCAACTAGAAAGTGTGGGTCACTCTGGGGGAAATGGAGCTGCCCGTCTACCTCCCCCATCCTTATGGGCGTACCATCCGACTCCAAGTGCCTAAGGTCAAAGACCCCAGGCGCCCTTCTTGGTCACCCGGAAGGGTTGAAGCGGCCGGGTTGCCAGCAGCCGGGCAGACCCAGGTTGGCATGGAACATCCCAAGCACGGGGTTCGCCAGCCTGCATCACCCAGCCGGGTAAGCAAGCATGAGCAAGCCGGCACCCCCTTGCCTTGCCGCAACACGATGGACACCAATCTCAAATTTTTCCCAGACCTGCACTACATCTGCCACACTGGGGGGAGGGTCAGCCTGGAGCTTGACCTCCTCTGCCTCACACGGAAACCATGGTCCGCAGACCCTGTTGCCAATTATATAACAAGATGTCCGTGCCAACATTGGTCAGATGAACTCCGTCAGGCCTAAATAATGCTGGCTGGTTATGAGTGATTTGGGGGTTTGCGACAACTGCCCCTCCCACTCTTTTCACTGCCCTCCCCATGTAAGCATTCAGCTTTTTCCTAGCCACTTCTATACGTTTAGGATCCCTAGCATGGCGCCATACCCGACGTGGACCATAGGACCACTATCCCCCCAAACCGGTGCACCACAAGGCTGATGTCTTTAACAGCCTGGACCCGCAGGGATATGGAAGACCTGCAGCCCAAGTCATTTTCTCCTAGATGTATAAGCCACACATGGGGAGGGCCATGTTCCTTAATTCATAAATGACGGCATCAGCTGCCCCCACTACTAGCCACCCAGCAGGTGAAGGCGAACTTGCTCAACCCTAACTGAGTGCCAAAGGAACTATTCTTGGCCCTCTTCTTGGCCCAAAACACCAGGGAATGCCCCAAAATGAGAACGCGAACTGCTGAGGCGTAGGGACCTGAAACAAAGAAACACAGTGTGAGAACTGGAACCACCAAGTCAGCCATTGGCTGTAACAATTCGCAGCATATCTGCGCATGTGAAAGGCCGTATGCTAAAACGTTGGAGCCCCAAATGGGCATGCGCCGAGTGCCATTACAGGAGAACCCGTAGCCAGTGGGGGTGGTGAATTATGCCTGCCTTGTCTAGTGGGCGTCAGGATCCCTGACATAATATTTGAATGCGCTGGAGCGCCATCTGCCTATTCTTTGAATCTCCCTCGCCGGGAGACCCATAATTGCTGCTACTGAGGCCGCCCCAATTCTAAATGAATGCAAGCCATAGTCAGCCCTGCTAAGCCCTAAGACCTCCAATGCCCTGGAGAAAACAATACAGAACTGATATAGGGTCAATGGGGATAAATCATTGTGGCAGAAAAGGGGGCCATGTGCCGTTGGTCTGTTGGTGAGGTAAGTCCTCAAAGACTTCACTGGGCAAATGGAAATGTCCATTGCCTGGCCTAATCTCACTCTGCACCCAGCCCCTCTCTGATCGGTCTTGGCATATCTCAGGGTAATAATTACCATTTCCCCTGAAAATGTTACATCCTGCAACCATAGGGACCTACCAGATGTGTCTTTTGCTGAGGCGCATAGCACCTCGCTCGGGCGAAAAGCACCAAAAAACATGATTATGCTGGCTGCCCGAAACATCAGTGCTTTGTAAGGTGAGGAGCAAAGTTCCTGGAAACATGTGGCTAACCTTCTCAAAAACTCAGGGGTGATAGGCTTGTGTTTATCTGCCGCAGGAGGGCATTTCCTTTTAAAGCCCTCCATCATTGTTCTGACTCTAAAGTCACCCGTTGTATCTTCAAACCCTGACGCCTTGGCACAAAAGGCCAAAGTGGCTAAGTGTACAGAAAAGGATCTTGGCGCCGTGCCCACTCTGTGCAGGTAGATAATAAACTGCATGAGATAGGCAGGTGGAATGGGCCAAGATTGTGGCAGAGACAGACCTGCTCGAAAAGCCTCGAAATATCTTGCTTTGGCTTGGTAACTCACACATGTGGCAGGAGCAAGGGAGGACCAAATTAACTCCTGGGCCCGGCAGAACCAAGGCTCCAAAGCCAATGGGGCATCGGATCTGGGTCCCGTCGAGCACCGGGGGCCAGCTGACGA
This sequence comes from Lerista edwardsae, assembly GCA_029204185.1. Classification (NCBI taxonomy): domain Eukaryota; kingdom Metazoa; phylum Chordata; class Lepidosauria; order Squamata; family Scincidae; genus Lerista; species Lerista edwardsae. The sequence goes on along the minus strand of JAJKFI010000052.1, from coordinate 1,841,632 downwards.
AAATGGTCCACCTGGAAGCGAGACAGGGCATGGGCTATATTGTTCTGAAAGCCAGGCACATGTTGCGCCACAAACAGGGCGTTGATCCTGAGGCATTGCAGAACGAAGGACCTGACCAAGGACATGGTGACTTGGATGTTTGTTGGTTAATAACCCAGACAACAACCTGGTTGTCACACCAAAACCGTACCACTGAGTTGGCAAAATCATCTGCCCACAAATGTATCACCACCACCAGTGGGAACAGTTCCAAGAAGGTCATGTCCTTCGTAACCCAAGGCCAAGGCGCTGCACACCACCTGTCTCTGAAATACAGACCAAACCCAAGGCCACCCGCAGCATCCGAGTGGACCTGCAGTTCAGCCTCCAAAAGCTTCTCCTCTCTCCAGAAAGGAACCCTGTTAAAATTCTGGAGAAAGTGCTGCCACATCCTCAGATCTTCCCGCATCTCTGCTGTTACTCTGACCTGATGGTGAGGTTTAACTACCCTTGACATGCTAACACAGAGCCTGCACAGGAATGCCCGTCCGGGGGCCACCACTTGGCAGGCAAAATTCAGATGGCCCACCAAGACCTGCAGCTCCCTCAAGGACAGTTTCCTTGCACCTAAAATTCTGCTGATGATGACCTGCAATTTTGTTAACTTATCATCAGGGAGGCAGCTGCATCCCTCAACTGTATCTAATTCAAAGCCTAAGAACGTGATCCTAGTGTCAGGGCCCTCAGTTTTCTCATGTGCCAGGGGCACCCCAAGCTCTGAGCACAGTGCTGTAAAGCCTCTCAATAGTGTCTTGCATTGCCCAGAGCCGGCCCCTCCCACAAACAGAAAATCATCAAGATAGTGAACGACCCGCCGCAGGCCCGTTCATTTGGCAACCGCCCACTGTAAAAAAGTGCTAAACTGTTCAAATAAAAAACATGATACCGAGCAACCCATAGGTAAAGCCTGGTCAATATAGATTCCGTCCCTAAATTGAAACCCCAGGAGGCAGAAATCTTCCGGGTGAACTGGTAACAACCTGAAGGCGGACTGAATGTCTGCTTTCGCCAACAACTCCCCCTGACTGCCTGTCCTAACTGTACGTATGGCCTGGTCCAGAGAGGCATATTTAACAGAACAAAACTCTGCTGGAATCCTTTCATTCACAGACTTGCCCTAAGGGTAAGACAGGTGATAGATCAGCCTAAATTCACCCAGGGCCTTCTTAGGCACCACCCCTAGAGGAGAAATCTGTAAATTGGGAACCGGTGGGGAGGGGAAGGGGCCTATTACTTGCCCCACAAGCACCTCCTTCTCAATTTTTCGCTGCACAACCTCCTCCATGCCCGTCACCAAGGACAAATTCTTTGCCCAAGTGGGTGCAACAGGAGGAGGGGCAGGGATCCTAAACCCTAATTCAAAACCTGATTGTAGTAACTTTGCCGATGCCTTGTTGGGATAATCAAGTAACAACGCACTTAGCACTGAAAGCTTAATCGGCGTGGGCCCCTTTTCCAGCCACAGGGGGCTACTGCCCGCCTTTTTTGTTCCTGCCTGCCTTGTGGTTTGGGGCCCTTCCTAAACCAGGACAGCTTTGGGCAATTGGTGACTGGGTGCTTCCCGCCACATTGACTGCATGCATGACTAAAGTTGCAGTCCATTTTATTGCATTTCCCCATGGAATTGTACTCATAGCATGAGCGAGGGGATTGAACCCACTGCCCTCCCCTGCTGCTGCTGCTGCATGACCAGCTGCATTGCAGGCTATGAGATGTCCACTATCTGAACAATCACCCTGGGTATAGTAGCTCTGGCGGGGACCACAATTTGGACCCATTGGGGAATGCGCCAGACTAGGGCAGTCATGGGACGCACATAGACAGAAGTGTTCATCATAGGCCAGCTAGGCTGGCCCCAAATACTCCCTAGACAATGTCCAAATACTTCACCAGGAAGCCAGCCTTCGCAGACTACATCTGAATAACCACTGCTGTATAAATAATATAGCCCGTGAGCCAATTGTTCCAATTTTTGTCAATTTTTCTTTTGCGTACTAATTGGGGGTCACGGGCCGGGTCGCCCACCTTTGCTGTTGGCTTGGGCTCTTTATGTAGGAGGCTAAACAAATCAATGAACTCTCCCCTCCTTCTCCTTCACAGCTAGGGTCAGGTGCCTGCCTAATGGCAGGGCTGCCTTCCCCGTAAGCTAACCGGGGCCTGTCAATCATGGGCTCAATCCCAGGCTGCGTTGGTACGGGCCCTCCAAATGGTAACTGACCATAAGGTGACCAGCCATGTGGGAGGCCAGGCACAGGTGAGACACCAGTAAAGGGCAATGCGGTTGCCACCACTGAGCCCGTATTCTGGGGTGCCATTGCTTGCCCAAATCAGGGATTTAAGCTCAGCAGAATCATCATCATCAACATATGAGTGGCTTGGCACAGGGTCTGGACTCTTAGGGGCCTTTCCCCCTGACTTCTTGTTCCGCTTGGGCATGATAATGAATTAACAATAAGCTGGATCACAAAGAGTGGCCAAACTTGGCAGGGCTTAAGTTACTGCAATAACCACACACTCTCCTGCACAATGGTGGTGGGGGAAGGGGGGGCTTGATTCCCGCTCAGATATGAGCTCCCGCTCCAGGGTAGCAACCCCAGAAAAAAGGAGGGGGGAAAATGAAGGCCACACACCTGCTCCATTAAAGGCCCGGTGGGTGCCCAAAGCCCCCTGCCACACTCCCTCCTTCATCCCTTCTAAAAAAGGGGGGTGTTCCACCCTGAGTCCAGAAGCACCAGAGCCCCTTAATATGGCTGCGCCAAGGACAGGCAAGGGATTTGGGGCCCGCCGCCCGTGTGACCGCCCAAGCGTGGCGACCCGAGCTACTTCCTGCAGTCAGAAACAGTGGCCGGCTGGCTCCTCTGCGGCTCTGCAGGGCTGCTGCTGCTGTAGCTGCTGCTCTGCTGCTGCTGGTCACAATCACCCCCCTCCTGGCAGAACGTCCTTCTGCTCTGCTTGGCACTCCGTGCTAGCGCGGAAAGGAGGAAGTGCTGTGTTGCTGCTTTCCAGGGCTAAAAATATCTCCGGAATACTCCACCGGCCAAGCTAGGCTGATTTTAGCAGAACGCAGTGACAGCGCTCCTCTACTGGCCGTGTTTGCTGCTCGAATGAGCTGGCAACACCCTGCAGGGGCATCTGTGGCCATTGGCCGACCCAGCCAGCCAATTGGCTGGCCAGTCCCGTTCCCGTGCCTCGTATGGGGGCGGGATAAATTTGGGTGGCATGCGATCTGCACGCCACCCCCTCTATGTATAAAATGGTCAGCCACAGGGAGCCTGATCTAGTACAGGATTGTGATGCACTGGAGGGGGGGTGTCAGTGTGTTTCTTCTTCATCATTTTTACACGTTCTGCTGCCCTTTGCCTTTGAATAAAATGGCGATTGACTGATTTCCTAGCATATTGGTCAGTAAGTGAGGGAGGTTAGCAACCATGCATTTGTATGATTCTGAGTGAGTCCCCTCCTCTTCTGCTACCTGATGGTTTCCAGTAAGGGTGGAGGTTCTCTTCCTCATCCTTCTGTTGCCGTTGAACCAAAGTGCAGCCATCTTGAGACTTTTGTTTAAAGTCTCTTGTCTAAAGTTGCTGACGTATGTAACTTGTTTCTCATTCTTTGCTCTTTGTTCTCACTGAATTGCCCCCATGTAACCTTCTCCAATCCAGGGCAACTAGCTCTCACCATAGATAGAAAATTGGTTCAAGCTAGCAAAGCTTCCTTGTTTCCTTCCTTATCAAAATGGTCACAGCATATTCTCAAGGCCCAATAAACACAGAGCTTCTCAAGTCCCAGCCCCGGTGTAATTTTCCATGCCAAGCAGAGGCTTGGAGGAAGAGGGGGGTGGGTTATAAAAATGCTTGTAATCTATATATTTTTTGCCTTTTCCTTGTGAATTGGGCCGCCTGCGCAGATGTAAATAAACATCATGATCCTCATACTCTCTTGTTTGGTTGTTTGCCTTTTCAAATATTTTCCCCATGATAGAAACCCTTTTCAAGCCAATTTTTGGCAACACTTCCCCTAGTCAATCTATTACCAGAAGTCTCTGTTAGTAATCTGCTTTGCTGGCTAGCATTGCTGCTCTTATTGAACCTCTTTTTGTTTTCTTTGCTTCTGCCGATTTTTTGCCTAAGGAGGAAACTCCAAGCCCCACATTCTCTTTAGGTGAAATCTGATGACATCCTATCACATAGGGAAGCTCCCCAAGAAGTTTTACCACTGTTGTCGAGACTCTTTGGAGCTTCCTTTGAAATTCTGCAGTTATTGCAATTGGAAAAGAACTCTTGAATTCATTTCAAATCTTGCTTTAGGCAACATGTCAGTGATGATTCAACTTCAAATCATACCTGCTTATTCATGTCGTTCAACTGCAGATGTGTATCCTATTGGTGGATAATAGAGTCTCCTTCTAGCTCTCAGTTGGCAGTTTTTCCTTTCCTCTCTTTCTTCCCACAAGATCATCTGCAGACAGCTTTGACGCCCTCCAGGCTCTGCATCTGCCTGAAATGTGCCTGAAGATTTACAAGCAAGCAGGAGGCAGCTTTTGCCCCCAGCTCCTGTCTCCAGCGGTCAGGGGTCAAAAAAATGTTGCCCCTCTCTGCTGCAGCTCTGCAGCTGTATATTAGCTCAAGCTCAGGAGATTCACATTAGTCCAGGAAGTGTGACTGGATGTGCTGCTGGGCTATAAATTTCAAAGGAGTGGAGGGAAATGAATAGGGGGGTGAAAGGGAAGGCAGATTTAGATTTCAGAGACTGTTAACAAAGTGTTCCTGTCAGCAGGCTTCTGGGTTATTAAAGACTGCACCAAGCCTGATACCTTCAGCACCAGCTGATGAGATAAGCAGCGCAGGCAGCAGCAGGCGAAGTGAGTGCCCAGACTTCAGGCAAAATCAGGGCAGAAAACACCTATGTTGCAGCTGCCGTTTGGGGAAGAAAGTCATAAAAGGACAAATGGATCCAGCGGATCAGATAATAGGACAGTCTCCAAATCCTAAAAGTGCCTGAACAGTCATTTCTTCCCCTCTTCTCAGTCATTAAAAGCCCAATCCTATGCATGTCTACTCAGAAGTCCCATTATAGTCAAATGAGTCATGCTCCCACACTTACCTGGGAGTATGCCTCATTGATTGTCATGGGACTTACTTCTGAGTAGACATGCTAGGATTGGGCTCTAAGTTACTTCCCTGCAAATGTCACATGGCTGACAATAGGCACCATATCAATCAGTTTCCATGCTATCCTTAGGGCTGGCCTGCTCTTCTAAATCTATTTCAGAACACATATTTAACTTATGGAATGCATTATTACAAGATGGTCTCTGTTTAGATGGTTTTTAAAATATTATTCAGATTTAGGGAGGATAGGTATTTATATTTTTTAGGCTGCTCTTAGCTGTGATGGCAAAATGGGCAAGCCATTGTTATTTTGTAGCTTCATCAATGCATGGTACTTTATAGAATGACTTGAGGAGATGACAATCTAAACACCAACAAGGGGGACGCAACAGATGGCGAGGGGGGGGAAATGGAGGTGAGAGTAATAAGAAGGCTATGTGCAAGTTCACTGGCATATGCTCTAAGACTTAGTTTCACTCGAAGATGAGACTGAGGGCTGGTTCAAGGCGTTTCAGAGCAGATGGGTTTTGAGAAACGGAAAAGATGTGAAGGAGAAGAGAAATGTACCCCACAGGTGTTCTGGGAGGTCAATCCAGGTGTCAGCTGAGTATGAAATGCAAGGGGAGACCAACAGGTAATGCCCAATCACCTTCAAGCCCTGCTCATGAATGTCCAAAGGACATCTGGCTGACAGCTCTAGAGACAGAATGCCGCGCCAGATGGATTTTGCCGATCGAGGCAATTCTTACATTATTATTCCTCCATGCAATTGTTTACATGGGAGGAAAGTTAGAATGAACTAAAAAAAATCCATCAGCTATTTTCATCCATCCATCCCATGTTTTGGGAAAAGTGCTGTTCTGTTTGTAGAGATGATTGTTGATGTGTATGTCGACACTGATCTTTCCCCAAGACTGGGAAAATCCATAGATGTATCAATGCTAATTAGCAATGATGGCTAAATGGAACCTGAATGTTTGGAGTAAAGTCACCTCTGAGAGTGCAATCCTAAATTGGTGTTAGGCCGGCATAAGCTAAACCAGCAAAGTCTGGCCAGCACAAGGGCCACCATAAAGCGTTTTTGGACTACTCTCGCAGTCAGGGAGGATGGCTCACGTCTACGTGCTGGCTTCTCTGACTCCGAGAGTGGTCCAAACATACTTTACGATGTCTCTTGTGCTGCCCAGACTTTGCTGGCTTAGCTTATGCTGGCCTAACTCAGTTTAGAATTGCGCCCTGAATCACCTCTGATTCAAGGGCCAAAAAGCAGGGAAGGACTCTTGCTTTCATATCCTATTCAAAAGCATTTAGAGGTGGTTGCCAACCTGGAGCTGAAGACAGATTACATGGATAAATGATAGATCCCATAGATAAATTTCTGATGTACATTCCCTTTAAACTCTCCTAGAATGGGAGCAACAGCTGGGGTTTCCTTTTCAGCTTGCCCTTTCTCCTGGAATAATGTCCTGAAAAGAACTGCTAAATGGCATAGCATCTTAGACTGAGACAGTGGTGTCATTCAAATGATTTAGGAACAGGAACTCACTTTTGATTGGCACTTGTCGGGAACCCGGAACCAGCCATGGAGCCTGTTATCGTTCTCGTCCGTTCCCCCTGAATGACATCACTGGACTGAGAAGGACAATCTGGTGGGAGAGTTAACTACAAAAATCCCCAGGACTTGGGCCTTCAGGGGCCCAAGATCAAATGAACTATACAGTACAAAACAAATGTATTCAGGGTTGCATTTCCACTACAGTTTTAATCTATTTCCAGTGTACTTCCTATTACCCCAATGCATTCTGGAGATTGTAGTTTGTTAAGGGTAGCTCTCTTAGAGACCAATCTTGTGCATGTCTACTCAGAAGTAAGTCCCATTACAGTAACTCCCAGGTAAGTGTGGATAAGATTGCAGTGTCAGATTCCTTAACAAACTACAGTCCTTCCAGAATGCACTGCGGGAACAGAAGTACACTGAAAGTTGATTAAAGCTGTAGTGGAAATACAGCCCAGATCTTCTTCATAAGCACCAGCATGTATTAGTACAATTTAAACTTGAGAAAGTGAACGTTATACTATATAACTACAGAGCAAAACTACTAGGCCCCAGAAATACGGCAGGGCAGCCGGTTCAGTTCACAGAATTCCCAGGACCCAATAGTAAGTTTTACCCCTTCTTCTAATTTAGTGTGTTTGTGTAGAACACATGGCAGTAGATGGTGTCTACGTGTGCTTTGGTAATGTTTGAGGGTGAAATTAACAGTATGGCATATAAATATATGTCTGGAGCACAGAAGATTGAAAGAGAGAGAGAGAGAGAGAGAGAATTAAAAAAAAAAAAGACCAAGCAAGTTTATTTCACCTGGGCTTGTTTCGAAATAGTCGCATAGTAGTGAGGGACATAGTGAAAACCAGTCCTTGGATGCCTGTGCTTTATTAGAAGAAGCAAATGAGGAGTTGGCTGGGGTCGAAGAAAAGAAATGCAGTAGCACTATTCAAAGTAAGGCAATTATCCCATTCTGATAAATGTTTCCATTTACTGTAGTTTCAATCTTGCTCATGCTAAGTTAAAACTGTCAATTAAAATCTTGTTTAAAAAATTTACTGTAATAACACCTGGTTTGTGGGCAAATTTAGGAGGGGGGTCCCAATTAAGAATCTTGCCTTGGCCCAATGCCAGTTCTCAGTGGCCCTGACAGCAAAAGTGTCCTTGTGTTTTTTGGCCTAATATCCATGTGGGAGCAGTAGTGAAGAATCAGATAAAATTAGCTGGTTTGTCTACCGACACTCCACCACTAGCAGTCCAAGCTAAGAAAGAATGCTTCTGCGTCCTTTCTTGATACCTCGGTACTCTCTCATTCATATGGCACGGGGAATTCTCAGCGATGCCCATATCCACTGTGTATAATGCATAGAAGCCATGCTAGTGCTAGGATATGGATTTCTGTTGTTGCCAAACTTATGGGTGTGATAAGATTTATAGATAGTGAGAAAAAAACTTCTACACACTTCTCATGTTAGATTGCGTATTATGCAATTGTATATGTTTAGGTTTTAAGGACTGATTCTTGAAAAGGCCATTGTCATATGATTGGCGTTGACAAGGAAATTGTGCATTGTTGCTATCTGTTGTATGATATGACTTTGCAATTGGCTGTTCACACTTTGTTAATTTAGAATTCATTAATATAAAGGTTATTTGTTTGCAGTCTAAGTGATTCCAAATTCGGTCATTCATTAGCCAGTGTGAAACTACAACTCACATGAGTAGATTTAGAGACATCAAGGGGTTACTCATTGGGGACATCAAGGGGACTCCTACACTGTCCTGCTCTGATGTTGGGACCACTGTAAGTGCTGGCGGGGTGGGGACTAGAGTGGGGGGTGTAACCAACAGTGCCACAGCAATCCTATGCATATTCTAGACATATCTATTCAAAAGTAAGTCCCATTATGATCAATGGGGCTTACTCCCAGGTAAGTGCAGCTAGGATTGTAGCTTGAGTGCAGTCCTCAGTTTCTATTATAAAGATCAATCCTGCATTCCAGGCAGCGACACTGACTGAGTGCCATGGTGGGCGTCTAGCGCACATGTTTCACAGACTCTTCATAAATTATGAATAGCAAATGGGCAATTATGCCGACTGGGCCACTTTCATCACTTTCACCTTCTCTGGAGGTGTGAAAGGGAGCTTTCCGTATTCGTCAGTGAAAATGCGTCAGCATCTCCTATCTGAGCCTCATTCAGAAACTGAAGACTTTCACCTGGAAGAATCTGGGTCAGCACTTGACTTTTCCTCAGTGCTCAGCAAAGGTGGCAAGGGCTGGATGAATGAGACATGCAGGCAGGACATGCTACAGAGGAAGGAAGAGGAGTCCAGGATGTACCTTAGACACCTAGAAGCCACTTTTACTCCTTTTTTTTCCCTGAGCAGAAGAGAAAACATTAAAGAGATGTCAAGTGGGGGCAATGTGGTATTTGTTCCTCTCCTTTCAATCAGCTGCTGTGCAAGGTTTTTACACTGAAAAAGGCAAAAATTTCCACTCTGATTATCTGCCCAGTTGGATTCCACCACCAGCATACCCTGTCCTTAGGCTGGAGCACCTTGTAGCACTTTCTAAATTTAGTTGCTGCTGGAATAGCTCCCAGCTTTAAAGCAGAATTAACATAAGGACTTAAATAAGGCCAGTGGGGGACTGTGTACCCTGATGTTTCACATCTGTTGGCTGCCGATTTCCTCCGCAGAGGATATAGAGTTATGGAGAGGGTCCTGTTTCTGAGACAGTGGTTTTGCTGCTTCTCCTTGCCCACCTTCCTCAGCTTTCCCTCTTGCTCCAGACCCAGCCATGATAAATGTTTGAAAAGGAAAATAAAGGAAAACATAGAATGAAAAAAGTTGTTTCAGTACCTTACTGAAATAAGTCAGACCTGCACATTTGTGCATGTCATGGGCATTCTGGTAGAATCAATTAGAATATTGCACATGCAATTTAACCACGATATAAGAGGAGTCTTAAAAAAACAACAACAACCTGAAGTCAGATAACAGATAACCAAACTGTTAATAACAGTTGTTGAATATACATTTTGGACATAGGCAATGTTAATGGAGACTTTGACAACTGAGAAAGAAGTGAATCAGGAGTGATATGTCTGCTGACTGGATGAGAGGACAGACAGTGCCTCTGTGTATGGAGAGTTCTTTCCCCTCATTACTATATATAACAGCAGAACCCCACACATCTGGGATTAGATACCTGCATTTTGTTTTGTGTGGATGCATGGGACTACTGTGCTGTGAGGTAGAGGAGAGAGAGTCTGGCAAACCTACCATCAGGGTTATTTGCTGGGATAACAAACCAGCTTGACTCTGTTTGGTGAGGTAGCTCCTGTGCTGACAAGAGTGGTGACTCCCTTAATTATCAATCTAATTGGCTACAGACTTGTTCTCATGACTCTCACAGCTTTGGCAGAGCTTATGTGACAACTATTAATATTAGTTGGCCAGAATTAATGCAGGAGGATATATTTGGGCAGAGAAAAATCCTGGCTAGGGGGTGGGTGGGTGCGGGTTAGGGGGAAGGACAATCAATATTGCAAACTGCCTGCAGATGAACAGTTGGCACACAGTCCCATCAAACTATCATTTATTCATAGTCTAGCAGCTTTGGAGATTTTGAGCCCTTCTCTTTCTGGAAGTGACACTCATATAAACCCCAGGAGTCCTTGCAAGGGAAGGTGTTAACGCAATTCTTTGGTCTTCTGTCAAGGAACATGATAAGACAAGAAGTTACTTGCATCTTGTTGCCAGTCCCCTGCACCTAGCATTCTGAGGTAGCCTTTTTTCGTCTTTCATCCTTCAATGAGGACACTTTGAGTGAAGACAGTCAAGGCTTTAGCTTGAGTTTAACTTGGGCCACTTTATTAAACACAAGTGACACATTTTTATAGCATGAAATCTACTGAACACACTGTCCCTCCTTTGCCAGTCTGGGGGAAAAGAAAAAACATTATTAAAGATAATTACGGTGCAAATGGAAGAATAAGATTTGCTAAGGAAGAATTAGCATGGCCTTTGCAAAGTGTAGCCCTTCCTTATAACCAACCTTTACGGATTATTTCTGTATGCCAGCAAGCATTGTTGGCCACTTTTGGAAGCAGGATGCTGGACCAGATGTACGTGTTTTTGTTTAATCCAACAGGAAACTTATGTTCTTCTGATACCCTGAATAGTTGGCATATTAAAAGTTTTCAGAAGCCCTCTGATCACTTTTACAGTTATATACAAGGCTATGTGATTTCCTCAGTTCTTCAGACGTGTAGTAGAAGGAAAAAATAACATTGGTATTATAGTCTGATTTCAGCATTCTTGAGACTCTCAAGGTGCAATCCTAACCAACTTTCTAGCACTGGGGTAAGGGCAATGCAGCTTTGAGGTAAGGGAACAAACATACCCTTACTTTAAGGAGGCCTCCATGACTACTACTCCACTGCCAGAAGCAGCACATGCCCCATTGGCACAGCTATGTCAGTGCTGGAAAGTTGGTTAGGGTTGCACCCTCACTTTCTTCAGGAAGGTTTCTAGTCCTCAGAGTTGTGAAAATGGACTAAACTATTATGGTCAATGTCTAAGAAAATCTTAGAATCTGGGTAATGGCTGAAGATGATGCCCATGGACCAAGGATGAACAATCAGTGGCTTCATTTTGTAAACTTGCAGCATGACTGCAAGAGTAAACAAAACTTGGGCGTATTAATAGCATATACCAGTGGTATTTAAACTTTTTAGACCGGGACACACTTTTTAGAATGGCACTCATGTAAGGACCCACCGGAAGTGATGTCATTAACCTGGAAGTGATGTTGTGGCAGGAAGTGACATCATCAAGCAGGAAGCACTGTCATTGTAACATAATAAAATGACACTCCTGAAATGCAAATTGGCATTCGTGGACTGCAGCAACTGTACAACCATGAAACATCCCTGATAGAAAGCAAGATTAGGATAAAATATGATGTAAAAGCACTGAACTAAATTTTTTTTTCCAAAAAAGCCCTCACTTGAAAATTTGAACTGTTAACGCTCACACAATGAATATAACAAGAGTAAGATCTGCAGTTTCCAAGATGGCTGCTTCCAGCTTTCTGCAACTCACTTGACATCAGGTTTGAGACCCACGAAGCTGGTCCTGACCCACAGTTTGAAAAAACACTGGCATATACATATGTTTAATGTTCATAATTTATGTAAATCACAGAATTGAAGTATGTGTGTTTTAAGCACTGTAAGCTTTAATCAGTTGCAGATCTGGGGGGGGCACAAGCCCTGGGCACCATCTTGGGACATGCCAGTGGCCCCCACAACATTGCGCAGGTAGACCTGGGCTCCCTACAGGGAGCCCAGGTCTACCCATTAGAAACAACAGCAGAAGCCAGGTCTACCCATTGGGACTAGCCACAGGTAGACCAGCACTCTGCAGGTCAGAAAGGCATCTGTAGTGCAGACCTTCCCACACCCATTCAAAGCATCCTTACAGTGCCAAGACATCTTTAATCTTCATAACTTTTAAGGTGACGGTGAGCTCATCCTTAGTTTTTTTTGTAGTTGGTTCTTTACTTTTGCTGACTTCAGTTTGAAATCCCTGAGTCTCCACTTTCAAAAATCTGAGTCAGTGTCTGAAAAAGCCACATGTGAGCAGAGACCATCATGCAATGCTTCCAATTTGCCTATATAACTGGGGGGTGGCAGGCACATGCTAATCTCCCATGCAAATTGGAAGTTAAAGCAAATTGGCTTTAATCATACAGTGTAGCATTTAGGGGGTATTAAACAGCATACTAAATTTCAGTTAAATGTCTTTTATAACACCCCCCCCCCACTGACATAGTAATTCTACTGTATGCATTGTGGTGTGTGTGTGTGTGTGTGTGTGTGTGTGTGTGTGTGTGTGTGTGTGTAAAGATTTACAACTATTTGTGGGAATTAAATATGCCTGGGTAAAAAAAAAAACACAAACATGGACACATAAGGAAGCTAGAAGTGCTGCATTTCTCTGCACACGATATTTGCGAACTGCTGCTGATGTTGGATTTTCCTCTTTATTGCCATGGAAACAGCCATTAAAATGCTGGAGCTCCTTAAAGGGCTGCCATCTCTGGTGGCTGTGGGGATGTTATCCCTAACATGTCCCGGGGGCTCATCAATTGTGCAGGAAGAACGTTTACTCTTCTCTGGCTGCCCAGGATCTCCTGTCTGTTTTGCTTGCTTTCCTGCTCTTTCTGGCCTCCAGTCTGTTGCTCCAGCTCCCTCCTCCACATCCACCTGCTTCTCCATATGGGGGAAAAACAACAAACTTGGCCCAGCTCCCAGCCATTAAATGAAAAGTATGTGACATGTTAGCTGAAATGTAATCTGCATGACACAGACTGGCAGTTAGGATCAGCCAATGGGGAATCAGCAGCAGCAACTCTTAGGGACTGACTTTCTTCCTGATCTTGGATGCTGCTGCTTCAGTTTTCTGTCAAAAATGAGCTTAATCTTTTTTTAAAAAATTCTTCCCCCCCCCTTATTTATGTCAAGGGAAGTGTCTTACTATGGATAGAACACAGAATCGGGTTGCTTTTAGCTTGGGGTGCCTTGTACTAGCCACAGCCATTCAGATGCTCCGTTTCATCCAAATTGCTCTAAAGCCCAATAATAGTAGAGCCATTTGGGCATAAACATCTTTTTTTTTTTCCCTTTGGGTGCCAGGATTATGTGTGCTTCTAGCTAATAGGCTAACTTAGCATTTTCATCTCTGCCAATTCATTCCCTCCCCTGTTTCTTTCTTCCTTTTTCAAGTCATGGATGTTGCATTTTCATTCAGAGAAGTGAAATACCAAATCAGCTTGTAAGAGTTAAGTATGCAAATCTTGTTATTTGTGAATGGCTTTAATCTAGCTTTCTTCTTTCCCTCACCTATTTCCAACAGCAAATAGAATCCTCCTATTCCTGGTCTGCAGACTGGAACAGGCATTCTAATTGGGAGCAGTTACTTTGCTTGAAACTGTAATTGGGGAGCCATAGGAGCCGTTTCCAAAAACAAAAACACAAAAACAGCAGTACATTCACAGTTTGAGCATCTTAAGACACTGTAAGCAGGAACACTCTCCACCCCCCAATCTTAGGGCCCCATGCTATAAGGCACGTTCACGTCAGCGCAAGGAGCGCTGGGCCGATGCCTGCAGCAGCGTTGGGCCAGGTGTTCCATGGATGGGAGCAGATAAACCACCCCTGTGCTGGCTGAGTTCGGCCAGTGTTGGGGCTTTTCAGGGCAGGAGGAAGCAGTGGTGTTATTCTACCGGAACGCTGGGCGGGACATCCGGGTGATCGACAGCCCGCCCGTCGAGTTCCGCAGCGTTACGCCGTTTGCGTAACCAATTACACTGCTTGCGTACGTTACGCAAATGGTGTAATGCTGCGGAACGCGACGGGCGGGCTGTCGATCACCCGGATGTCCCGCCCAGCGTTCCGGTAGAATAACACCACTGGGAGGAAGGCAGGGGAGACAGAATGGGGTGGGGGAAGGCGGAGAAAAGGCAGTCCAGAGGGCAGGGCGGCTCAGGGAGGGAGAGGAGTCAGGTTCTGGCCATTTGGCCACATCCTCCTAACCCCATCCCTGGGCCCCACAGCCCCGCTTCAGGCCGCTTAGACTGGCATATGCTATTTAGTAGGCACCGATCCTAGCCACCTCATTGGGCTGACTGGGGCTTACCTTGGTGCAAGGGGAAATTATCCACCTTCCCTGTAGTGAGCACCAGCCACTGCCTAATTTGTGTTAGGATGCAGCGTAGGCCTGCCTGCATGTTTCTGCACAGGTTAGGATTGTGCTGTTAGGGTTTCACCTCTCCCAGTTTGGTCATGACTGTATTGAGTTTGTCTTAAAGTCTCAGCTCATGAAGATTTGGAAAGGTTATGTTTTTAAACTGGGAACAGACATGGAAAGCAAAATATGGACTGTGAAACAGAGGCGGCTCTACAGGGAGGGCAAAGCTCTAAGTGTTGCAAGGAGCCTTACCCTGTCATGTAAATCCCTCCTCTCCCTTGCTGCTGTAGCCAGTAAGCAATGCCAAGATGTTGCTTTTCCCTGTGAGGATTGGCTAAAACGGTACAGGAGAGGAGTGATTTCCACTGCAAGGTACGGCTTCTTGCAAGACTTAGAGCTCCCTTAGATCTGCCTCTGATGTGAAGCTAAAGATTCAAAATCATTACTTAATAACATGCCTACAGTTTGAGACATGTTTTACAGTTGAAGGGTGTACAATTGAAGGGTGGGGTGGGAACAGATTCATCTGTTCAGCGGGAGATTCTTCTAGGTGGGGTTCTGGAAGCCAAGGGTGATGAGTGTGAAGAAATAAGGAATTAATCTCAGTTCATAAAAAGGTTAGTTCCCCTCAGCAGTGACCTGCAGGCAGTGGTGTCGCTCTACCGGTTCGCTGGGCGGAGTTATCTCGGCTGCAGGGAGGGTTTCCACGGTGATCGGCAGCGAGCACGCTGCCGATCACCGTGAAAACCCTCCCTGCAGCCGAGATAACTCCGCCCAGCGAACCGGTAGGGCGACACTACTGCCTGCTGTGCAGGTGTGGCAAGGGAGGCAGAATTGCTCTACTCTAGTTCTTTGAAAAGTGCCTTCACTGCTGTTGCGGTGGCTGTGATCCTGCAAACACTTACAACACATGGGCTTCAACTGCTCAAAGCCTGTGGGTTGTATTGTAAGCATTTGCATGATCACAGCAGTGGTGGCACTTTTCAATGGGCAGTTCTGCCTTACCTGCCACTCCAGCACTGCATGTCACTGGTTCCTCACCCTGTTGCACCAAGTAGGAATATGCAGCAGGAGAAAGCAGAGATTGTCAATAAGTCATATCACCATGGTTCAGAGATGGAAAAAGGAAAGCCAGAAGGTACCTTATACTTCCTGGCTGATTCAAATGTTCACAGGGCCAGGATCTAACAGTTATTCGGCTAAGAATTCCTTGTGCATTTCCTATCAATCCCTCAATCCAGATTTTTTTGGAGAAGGAGGGAAAGCGGGGAGGGCGGAGAGGGAGGGAAACAGTGCTCCCTTTTCTCCCCCTCATTCTGAAGCTAATTCTTGCAGGGGAGGGGAAAGCGCTTCCTTATCCCACCTTCAATGGATCCTGGGTAATGTTTTTGGGTCATGCTCCAGCATGATAACCCTGGAGCATGACATGTCTCAGAACTGACTTTTATATACACTGATGATGATAATGTGTACAGCAGGCCTGTCTGTGTTATCTTGTGCACACAGCTAAACCCTGAGACGTCTTCAACTTTTGCATTATTGGATCAATTCATAAAATGCAAAGTTCAAAAACAAGCCAAAATTAAGGAGATTTACATAATATATCAAAGTTAATAAATGCTAAGTCCCCAGAGCTGCCTGACTCCCAAACAGATCTCTTTTTTATCTCGGTTCCACACCATTCTGCTAGCATGCTGTTCTTGTCTTGATGTTCTGTCCACCCTCACTGGCACATAGGGATTAAGCCAAGGTGTTGAGATGGATAGCTACGGACTCTTAGCTCTTATAGCCTACAGCCTAGTACAAGGAGCACATTGGTATTCTGTATCAACTTTCTGCCTGACAAAACTGTTTTGGAAACTGGTATAAGAGATAGTCAGGTCCTGATTCTTCCTTGCCTGAAATCAATTGTGCAAAGAGGCATAAAATGTTCAGTCTCTGGGCATATCTGCATGGCAGGTGCCGGTATTCCAGGACGCATGCTGTGACACACAGCGACGGGATCTACAAACAACCTGGGGGAACACTGGGCGGGATGTAGGCGGGACATCCGGGTGATTGGCAGCCCGTCCGCGGTGATCCACAGCTGCCCTGGCCTGGGGGGGGGGGGCTCCTGCTAGCTGCGGAGGATGGGTGAGGGTCGCGCTGGATGCCTGGGTGAGCAGCGGTGGGGCACGCTAACCGGGGGCAGCCCCCCCAGGCCAGGACAGCTGCAGAACGCTGCGGACGGGCAGCCAATCCCGCGTAAGTCCCGCCCAGCGTTCCCCCAGGTCATTTGTAGATCCTGTCGCTGGTGACACACCATTGCAAAAATGGGAACTGATTTTGGGAAATGCAAGTACCCTTCTCTCTACCCTTGAAATTCCTGTGTTGGTAGTGGAAAGTTATCCTGATCCTGCAATTATCTCCATTTTGTATAGAGTACTAGTGGTGCTGGAACTGGAGATCAGGTGCCGTGTATATGTGTGCTGTGCCTGTGATTTTAAACAGGAACTAGACTTTAATAGCATGGTACTCATGTAAGCAATGTGGCCTTGTTATTCCTGTCCATGCAAGGGGTGGCATCTAGTAATGGATAAGGCAGTTGTATGTGATTAGCTTATTATTGTATCATAGCTATCATTTGAACAGATTGTCTGAATCTACGTGATCATAATATGATACATTTGATTTGCCATCCTTTGGTTACTGCAACCAAATGAGAAGAAATCCCCTTGATAACAATCTCATACAGTTGATTATTGTGGTATAGAAATGGGGAGGTTAAAATACCTCCTTTATGATGAACTGTTCTCCTCCCCCATTGGCCCTGATTTTGCTTTCAACTATTACAAAATAATAAACCATCCCAGATTTTTGCGTCTTGTGTTTTCCATATTAATACTTATCACTCTATTATTTACCATATACTTTCCATCAACCTTTTGCTTCTTGGGGTTCCTCTTGTCATGGAGAAATCATCTTCCTACTCACTTTTTGGCAGTTGTACAAACATGAGTTTATTCTTCCTTGTGTTTATTTGTGCAAAATATGTTTTGACAGAGAGAGACGATGACTATACCAACAGGGGGTTGCAACTCTGATGTGTCACAAAGTGGGAGGAATAATCAGGAGTAGGATGACCCAGTGCAGTTGCTTCCCTGGTCTGTTGATTGTCATGGGCTGGGCGTGAGATTGGAAAGTGCGGGGTCATATTACATTGTTGAAGGTTTTCATAACTGAAATCAGCACGAATAAAGAGGATAGCCTAGACCTGCAGTTCTCCAACGTTTTGGTCTCTGGAGCCCACTTGACTCCTGGTATTGACTCCTGGGCTCCAGGGCTCCGAGCCCCAGGGCTCCGAGGAATACACACTGTGAAATGCTGGTCTAGACATTAATGCAGGTACCTAAGCAAATATCTCAGTTTTCCTCCTACTGAGACTGATGCTTCTTCTTGGGTAAGATCAGTGATGTCATTCAGGGGGAACGGACCAGAACGGGCATTCCGGATCCCAACGGGCTCCGTGGCTGGTTCCGGATTCCTGACAAGTGCCAATCAAAAGTGAGTTCCTGTTCCTAAATAATTTGAATGACACCACTGGGTAAGATCCTTTGAAAAAATTTCAAGGGAAAACCTGATGATGTCCCTGCTCTTGCTGAAGGAGAAGCCCAGAAGGTCTAGTTCCCCTCAACTACTCCTCTGATAACAGGCTCCCTTCTATTCATTTCTGTGGTGCTTGGTACTTTTTCACTTTTCTACAATAGTAGCTGCTTTTGGCGAGCCGCACTATAACCTGGCATAGCATCTGGGGTGGATTGCAGCTCAGGAACAGCTTCGCAAGATGTGAGGTTTTATTGGGGGAACAGTTCATAATCCTGGTCCTATATATTAATTTCCTGGCCATGGTTTGTTGCTAAGCAGGAATTACTCTAAGCCAACATTTGGCCTCGAAATGAGGCTTAGTTCTGGCACCTGCAAAACATTCATACAAGCAAGAGTGTTCCTGGACATGTGGAGACCCCAAACCAATGCTGGATATTCTGAAATTGGGACCTGCTTGCAGGTTAAAAAATCTGAACCGCGGGTAGGCCCTAACACCTCACGTTGTGAGAAATAAAGTATTGGCATGACTGAGCTGAGATCGGTTTCTCCAGCTCACCCATCCTCGGTGCTAGGAAGGCCTTGCATGAAGAGCCTTTTTCAATGGTTATTTTTGCAGATTCCCTTTCCTGGTTAGAAAAGGGTCACTTTATCCAGGTAAAGCACATTGCAGGGCAGCTCTTTGTGACAGCAGTCCTGGGCTAATTACTCTGACCTTTCTCAAACAGAGATCTTCTTCTGGCAAATGAGGCTCCCATGTTGTCATTTGCTATGCAAATTGAAACCATCTATTATATCCAGAGAATCCAGAAACATTTCATCACTTTCTTCTGTAACCTTCCTTTTTTCCTATCTGGTTGGTCACTGTACACATTTGCATACAGCAGGCTGGTGCAAACAGCTGCTGAGGGAGACATCTCAACAAGCCAGAGCCGTTCCACATCCCATTTTTCTTGTGCCTTCTTTTCTTGTTCCAAAAAAAAAATTATTTTCCATTAGCTGCTTCTACAAATCCCAAGGAGTTGGCTCAGTGATTAAGTTTAAAGGTTCTCACTGCTGTGGTCTGAAGGTCAAACAAATCCAGGAAAGACTGCTGTAAAGTTGGTTATTCACAGATCTTGTTTAACTTTCCATTGCTGATGGCAAGCGCTGACAGATAATTTACAGGGAGATACTAACTTTAACCCTATAAACTTTAACTCTGCTTTCCCCCCTTCAACAGATCACGTAGAAAATGTATATATTTTAACACAGTGGTTCTCAAACTTTTTAGCACCGGAACCCACTTTTTGGAATAACAAACTGTCTGTGACCCACTGGAAGTGATGTCATGGCTAGAAGTGCAGTCATTGTGATGCCAGAACTTGCTGCTATCCGGAGAATGCAGCAATAAGTTGAGTTATTTCTCAGCTATTTTCCAATAGCAAAGTGAATCAGAAAGAAAAAAAATCCTATTTACAACCTTGACACAAGCAAAATAATTGCACAGTCCTCCCCCTTTCCAGCATCCCATCTTCCCATATTTTAAATATGGCTTCTCTAGGTGCTTTGTGACCCAACTGAAACTGGCTCGCGACCTGCTGCTGTGGCCTGACCCACAGTTGGGAACCACTGTTCCAACAGTCCCCCCCCCCACCATAGTGTGTTCATTTCTTGCCATAGATATCCACATAGGACAGTATAGTAGGAAGGCTTGCTTGCTGAGATTGCATGTCAGCATGAATGTAGCAAGTTTGAATAAAATCAGCTATGAAAAATGCAGGTAGCTTCATAATCCTAATACTACTATATTGGATGTGTTTAGGCAAAAGTTGTCCTACTGGAAGTATGTTCCAAATTGCAACCTCTACTGCAGTGATTCCCAACCTGGGGGTTGTAACTCCCTGGGCGGGGGGGGGGGGTTTACAAGCAAATTTTCAGGGAGTGGGGTTCACGGAGACCTCATTTACTACTGTAGATGCATTTGTATAACATTTAAAAAGTTGCATTTTTTGCAACATTTTCAGGGAACCTCCAAACAGAGAAATAAGTTTTTGAAAAAAATGTCAATGTGTTTCCACATATAGTACCTGAAAACAACTGTTGCATTTGGTAACCTATTGTAGTCTAGATTCCTGTTTTTACAGGCACAATGATGTCATTTCCTTCTTAATGACATCACTTCCAATCTTAGGAGGGGAGATCCTGATAGGTTGTTGTACTTATAAAGTGGGCCCCAGTGCTAAAAAGGTTGGGAACCACTGCTTTACTGGAGCCATTCAATGTGGATTTCCTCACAGAGTGATTTACAAAAAGTTGTCTTGCAGTAGAAACCGTAGTCAACTGTATCCCTTTAACTGCCACTGTGTAAACCAAAGTTCCATTTGATCCTTGTAAATGGGGCATTTTTGCATCAAAATACTTTAGTTTCCTGGACTGCAGGATTGCACCATACCATTATTTCTCCCCAGCTGTGCGGACAGTGAACAGTTCAAAGGTGCATCATAAGGGTGCTCCCCTTGCCTATCCTAGCTCATTTACCACCTGAAAAAGCTTATTATGGGCCCCTTCTTTGAGCAGATGCTGGAACTTGAAAGTTTGGCCCTGATGAAACAGTGTTCTTCAACGGTTTTCAGGCCACGGCCTCAATGCATAAACAGGCAATCCCGCCCCACTCCCGGGATTCAATCCTCCCAGCCCCACTCCCATTGCAGCCCACCTCTGCCCCAGCCCCTCTGTGATCTGAAGAAAGGTTCTGATCCCAAGTAGTGTGCACGATGTCTGCTGTGTGAAGCTGGGCTGGCTCTGTAAGGCCAGGTCCCCCTTCCACCACACAGCCAGCTGCGAGATTGTGTGAAACGTCTCACAGGATGGGGAGGCCGGGCAATCATAATCCCAGGGAAGCCTTGGTAGCCAGTCATTTTTTTCCTGAGTTGCCATGACCCCACAAATGAAGCTTCACAACCCCTTAGGGGTTCAACCCACAGGCTAAAGAACACTATAAAGGGTTTCCTGTGGTTTTCTTGGCAAATTGCTTGTTTGCTAATTTTTCCAGTTTGGCTAGGGTCAATCCCTCACAAAGGGCCTAGGCAGTGCAGGAAGTCTATGGAGCAGGCCAAGGAAGGTAAGAAGTGCCAGAAGTGCCATTGTAGCATACTCACCTGCCAATCCTAAAGGATGGGCTCTGAATATTGTTTTGAACTAATGGGACAGTCTTTTGCTTATATATTTCTAGAACACTGTTCAGTAATCAAACGCAGAGAAATCACAGCATGCATGTATGGACCACATGCATGTGTGATCCAGTCACTCATACCTGACTGAGACCACTCAAAGCAGTTGTAGATCTTTAATGTTGGAGAAGAACCAACATAGAGAAGAACCTATGAGGTTGGCAGGTGGCTTCTTTAGTTTGCCCTGTGGCAGATTACTCCCAGGCTCTGGATTGTTTGATGTTTTCATTCTAATGACTTCTCTAATCTCTAACGATGCCATTTCATCCAACCACAGGAAGTGTGTGCGTGGCACAATCTGTCAAGATCCCCCGGGAGCCCAAAGCAGGAGAGTTTGATAAGATCATTCGGCGCCTCCTGGAGACATCTCATGCGCGAGCTGTCATCATCTTTGCCAATGAAGATGATATCAAGTAAGAGGGTAATGGTCTGGTTTTGAGGGGCTGTGTGGGAAGGAGTGCCAAAAAAGCGAAAATGAGTAAAGGAAGGGGGGAAGGCAACATTCCAAGAATTGTTGATTGCTGCCCACTTCTTGACTTGTCACAAAATATGAGTGCGCTTGTAGAAAATGAAGAAGGTATGTTTGGGTCACTGTGTCTTCTTAGTTTTTCATTCCGCTTCTGTATCCTTTACAGAACTGTTAACATACCTACCTATCTTGTAGCAAAAGCAATTTACAGCAGGATATGACAACGATAAATGCCTTATGCAGTTGTGTGGGTTGAATCTGCATCAGAAACACTTGGGTGTATCCTTGTGGTCCTCTTTTCAAGCTGTACTAGGCTTTAGCACATAGCAGTCAGTGCTGCCACAGGGAGCAGTATTAGCAAAACCACCCTGTTGTGCCACATTATTCTTGCTCCGAAGATCAGTTTCTAGAGCCAATGTTTAGCATTGCAGGGCAGCCGTAGATGAGTCCCTTGCATATATGACCTTCTCCCCAACAGGTGGGCTGGTTTGTGGAACAGGATACTGGACTAGATGAGCCTCTGGCCAGATCCAGCAGAGATGTTCTTATATTCTTAAATTTGATTCTTAAGCCAGTGTCGTCCTGCCGTAATATTCTATGGTACTGTATATAGAAGATACATATGAAAGGGAATGGTTAAGAATGACTGCATTAAGAAATGGAGATTCGGAATGTATGAATTTTGTTTCAACAAGAGCTCAATTGAAATTTTGATGGGAAGCCTGTTCTTGATAGTCTTACGTTCTGAGTCATTTTTATGTGTTTTGGAGACTCAAAAGTGATATAAATCAGTCTTGAATAACTTGATGCTTGAATAATTGACTACAGTGAAGAAAGGTCTGGATCTTTCTTTCTTTAAAAATGTTGCACCAAAGATATAATTTTCAAACGTCTCTTTTTTTTTTTACCCTTTTCACAGATATGTCAATATTTTGCAAAGGTTTCTGATGCCCATTTTCATGGGATTTTCCTGCAATCACACAATCATGTTGTTGAGATGCCCTGTATGGGAAAGCAAATATATAGTTCATTCCTTCAGAATAATTGGAGCAATAACACAGCACAAAAAACCCAGAAAGTATGCAATAGTTCTGTTTTTCTGAGCCTAGCAATTTACACTGTTACACCTGATTTTGCAAGTATCTAATTTATTAATCAGTAAACATTATGCAAATGTTGGGTAAACTGACATTTTTAATCAGTTTACATCAAATATGCAAACCACCTACTTTTTCGGAAGCTGGATAATAGAAATGCTTGAAATCCAGACATTTACACTCGTTTACTCCCAGCAAAACCAGGGATTTGCTTTGCAGTGTAAATGACAAGCACCATTAAACAGAGGTTTGTAAACATTTACCTATCTGAAAATGGTTTGTAAGCTGGAGAATTGCACCCTGTTGGCAGTAGTTTACACACATCTGGAAACTTTGTATTTTTCATGCCATGATAGGCTGATGTTTACTGCTGAGCCAGATGCTTCTCTTAGGGCTTATCCATGTGATCATTTTTTGAGCCATGAAAACACTTTGGTGTATTTTTTCCCCAAGATACAAACCACAGATTAGATCACTAGCACTTTTATGATGCTTCTGTCTGTACATATGTTCTCCTTATAGTGATGCATGACTGGTCTTTAGGGTTCCCCTTTTTCTCATAGCCCTGAATGTACCTGCTAAAAGGTGGTACCATTGCTGAACACTGCCATAAGAAGGTGGAAGTTCACTTGGCCCATTTTGTTTGATCCAGGAAAGACTCCTCCACCTTCATGGCCCCCAGTTCAGTACAAGAAAGCAGCAGGGCTAAATTTAGGGGTGGAGGAGCCAGTTGACCACCTGGGGCATTGAGCATTTATGTGAAAAGCTTCTATCAGTTTAGAGGAAATATGTGTGTTTTTATTTGCTTATGGCTCATGAAAAGTTGCAAATTTACAGATCAGGATCAGTTATCTCTGATGAATCCAGGTGGTGCATCAAGCTTTGAAAGGGTCTTCATATGCAGTGAAAAGGAAGGACCCTGAAGGCAAACAAATGATGGGGTTTCCAAGAGCACCTGGGTCACCATGTTGTCCATGGCAGGCCATGCAAGATTGGGAAGCTTGGAGGCTGGTCTCCTTGTAGGTGGTCCTCCAGGTTGAAGTTCTCCCCTTCTGCTTTTTCCCCACTTGTAGCACTAGGAGGTAGATTGTTGAGGTAGGGAAACTATTAGAGGCCATCTTCATTCTTTGTTTCCCCTTCATTTCCCCCTTTTTAGGCTCAGGAAGCAGCTGCCATGGGAGAAAGATGTAACAGGAAGTGGAATGTAGTAGTGTGAGTAATATGGATGCACATTTTGAAGAGCGCTTCACTCATCTTTCTCCCTCTCCAAGTGCTCTACTGTGGCAGTCTTGTGTCACCAAGGGGAGGAAAGTGGGTCAAGAGCTTATTGTGCGATAGAGCCTCCGAGGGCTCAATCCTGTCAGGCTTGGCGCTGGTGGTATGAGTGCATCACTCGTGCTGCTGTTGTAAAGATGGGGTAAGGCACCTCCATCACTGGTAGTAAGACCTTACTGCTGATGCTGGCCTAGTCCCATGTACCTGGAGGCACCCCTGCAGGGCCAGCGAGCGGCATGTTTTACTCTCTCCTGCACTGTGAGTTCTCCGTGCAGGCGGGAATGGCAGAACTGAATGGAGGGGCAGAGCGGGGGTTGGGACCAGTGGCAATCTTTGCCACCGGATCCAGACCTC
Organism: Lerista edwardsae; assembly: GCA_029204185.1. NCBI lineage: Eukaryota > Metazoa > Chordata > Lepidosauria > Squamata > Scincidae > Lerista > Lerista edwardsae. The sequence continues at coordinate 1,817,191 of JAJKFI010000052.1, read as the reverse complement.
TGAATTGGGATGCAGGCCCAACATGGAGGCCCTCAGCTCTGTGCCAGCAAAATTGTAACTGCCAGGATTGGGCTGCCCAGCAGCGATTTCCAGCCACTGTGCCATGCCATATTGGTGTGTTGTGGGCATTTGGGGGAGGGTCTTTTGTCAGTAGGGCCATTGGACAGTGTGAAAACCCCCCCCCCCATGTGTAGTGCAGTGTGTCTTATCAAGTATCAAAAAGACTGATGCTATACCATGACAATTTCAGCACCTTTTCAGTGTGCCATGAGATAGAAAAAGGATGAAAATAGGTGTTCTAAACCTTGTACTCAGGAAGAGGTTTCAGCCTTCCCAGATGAACTGGAATAAATTGCTCACAACCTTCTTTTTTCTTAGCAAAGCTCTGCTTTTGTGTGATTTAAATGAAGCCAAGCTATCTGCCATAATTGGTGGTTGCAGTTATGTACCTTTCCTTTTAATTTCTAATAGCGGAGTGGTGTCTAAAGGAAGACAAAGTCAAATTCTTTGGCGGTGTAGGGCCCTGTAACTAATGAATAATGTTGATTTGTGTTGGTTGGAGCTCTGATTCATTGCCTTTGATAGAGGGGTGGTGATTTTCACTATCTGGGAATCTTCACTGAGTGTGGGGGAAGCAAGGCTTTGTGGATGATTGATGGAGCATGCTGTCCTTGATAAACTGGATGGTTCAATGCCATGATGCTTTCACCTGGGCAACTCAGTGGACCCCATAAAAGCACCTTTTCATCTTGGCACAACTTGATGGCTGTACTGAGCCAGAAGGCTACACAAGTTACTGCATTTAGATTAACCTTCTGCATACACAGGCTGCCCATTCTATGTACTTACAGCCAGAAAAATACTCAAGCTTCACTTTGTAAATCACAATATACACAATTAGTCTCCATGTTGGGAATTGTAATGTATGATGCAGCCTTAAGTGTTTTCTTAACCCAGATGTTTGTTCCTTTGCATTTTGCATCAAGTAGCTAAAATTGCAAAACAAATTTCACAGTATGTTGGTATTTTCCCTAGAGCTCCTGTTGACAGCTGGAAAAAAATTCTTTTTCCCCATTAAAAAAGGCTCTCATTCACTGAAGTGACCCCTCCTCCACAATAATCCAAGTAACCCTTAAAGATCAAATAAACTGGAAATCCAATGACAAGAAACTCTGTCCAGTAGAGAAAATAACCGTGTAGAACAGTGGTTCTCAAATGTTTTGGCACCGGGATCCACTTTTGAGAATGAGAATCTGTCTGGGACCCACCAGAAGTGATGTCAAGGCTGAAAGTGCCATCGTGACACCAGAGCCTGCTGCTTTCCTGAGAATGCAGCAATAACTCCTCTTATTTCTCAGCCAATTTCCAATAGCAAAGTGAATCAGAAAGAAAAAAAAAGCCTATTTACAACCTTGACACAAGCAAAACAAGCACAGTGCCCTCCACCCTTCGAGTGTCCCATCTTCTGTATTTTCAGTATGGCTGCTCTAGGTGCTTCACGACCCACCTGAAATTGGCTCGTGACCCACTGGTGGATCTGGACCCATAGTTTGGGAAGCACTGGTGTAGAATGTACCTGATAATGCTTAAAGGAACCCTGGCACTCACAATTTTTCAGATGTGTTCCTTCCAGTTTGTCCAAAAATTCTGAGTTGGTAGCTTTACACCCGGCCACTCAGTGACCACCTCTGACACTCACCTGCTGGTGAACTCAAGCAATTCCCTTCTCCTTCCTTGCCTCTGTTCTCCCACTCACTTGCTGTAGATTTGTCAGGTCAAGGATTAGTGTTTATTAAGTGCTGCAACATTACAGCAGCACCTCAAGAAATCTTTGCATAATAAAATAATTGATGCTGTAGTAATAAGAGTTGAAACAAGTTTGGAGCTAGGCTCACTGCACAGGAACTGCCAGTATGTCTCTTTTTTGATCAAGATCTCTACTACACTTGCACTTTCCCCTTGTCTGATTCACTTACCTTTTTCTGTTTTGCATGGCTTCCCCAAAATACTTGCCTTTCCCTTCGGGCACTGGGGTTGCCTGTCATTCTTTCTCGCTGCCACTGCTCCCTTAATCGCTTTTTAATCAACCTTGCTATTGACAAAGTCTCCATTGATCAGCCAGGCACCTGTTTTCTTTTGTTTTCTTCTTAAGGGCTTATTTAAAACCACACACGCACACAATAGCTCAGTCACTGTACACTCCTCATTGATTTTGAGCCTATCTCCTTCATTAATTGTCCCATGCTCCTGGTGGTACTAGTGTTGCCTAAGGCATGTGCACAGAGCACTTTTGTCTTCCTCCCGTTCTCATCAGGTGACGCTAACTCTTCCTTGGATTTATTTTGCTGTTCTGCAGCAAGTGAAGCACAGGTGACAGAGCAGCAACTCTGCAGTTTTTAAAGCGACAGCATTACTTGCTTCTTCCATTTTATCCAACCCTGTAAGTGTCTGAGCTTGATTCCTCACTGGCTGAGGTCCCAGCTATCAAAATGAAAGGTACGCTCATTAATTAGATTCATATTTCGGTGTCTGATAAGGGGCTTCTGGCACCAAAAGTGTTTATCCTTCTTTGTTGTTTAAGTCACAGCAACCCTGTTAGGCATTTCGTTATGTTAGCCTATCAGCTTCATGGCCGAATTGGGATTTGAACCCAAGCCTTCCCAAGTCTAAGCCTTAGCTGGTTGCATTGTTGAAGAATGTGGTTCTTCAGGATGTTCCACTGACTACCTTTACTATGCAGATGGTTTTGCATGGTTGGTGTAGAGTGCAAGAGCTTGTGGCACAGATGGGTAGGAGTAAAAGGATATCACTTACAGTATTGTGACTCTCTAGTGCTATCCTCCTACTGCCAAATAACAAGCTCAGGCAAAGCTACCCCAGTGTGGAGAGGTTCCAAACATGCTGTAGTTCATTCTGCAATAGACTCCCACTCTTGTAGTAAATATAGTCATTGATCATTCTGAAAGACCATACTACTTGAGGGCTTAGACTGGGGAGATCCAGATTCAAATCTCCACACAGCTGTGAAGTTTACTGGGCAGTCTTAGACAACTAAGACTAAGCAGTCAGGCAAAATCTGCTGTATTTTGGGCTTGAATGGTAGCCATTGAGTAAACATTGCGCTCACCCGAATTTATCTTCTTCTTTTAAGCCTCCATGATTAAGAAAAACACTCGTGCCAACTTTGCCACATTTGCTGCAGTACAAAACTCACAAGTGGAAATGGTGAAAGGGCAGCAAGCTGTGATCAGGCTCTGCTCCATTTAAAAGGAAGGCCCCTTGATTTTTGTCTGGGATGAGAACACCAATCCTTTTAATTCATTTTCATCTCCCTGAATAAGTAGCAGAATTTTCCTGCTGTCTTCTTATGAGCAAAGCACTACGGTAGGACAATCCACTGGGGACCATTATTGCATGGAGGCCCAGAGTGTGTCGTGGATGGGAAAGACATAGAGCACTTTACTAGGTCGCAAAGGAACTAGACAAGCTTTCAGTCCACTTGTCAAAGTGCTGATAGTTCTCTTTCTGGGAGAGGAAGAACATTTTGGTACAAAAAGACTGGATTAAAAAAAATTCTTACATCTACGGCTTTCTTAGGTTCATTGTCGGATGTGTTCCAGAAGCAATGAAGGTCTTGATTCTTTAGTTGCCTTTAATGAATCTGTTCCCATTGAAATTGATATAAATAAAATGAACCTGTCTGACAAATAAGAGGGAGCAGAATTTACTTTCTGGTTACTGAATGAGTTAAAGGCTTAAATGTTTATACAATATCTTAAATATAGAAAGAGGTTTATTAAGGGCGCAATCCTAACCTGGAGTTAGGCTGGCACAGTTAGGCCAGCAAAGTTTGGCCGGCACAAGGGCCACCATAAAGTAAGTTTGGACCACTCTCGGAGCCAGAGAGGCCAGCACACAGACATGTGCCATCCTCCCTGACTCTGAGAGTGGTCCAAACATGCTTTACTGTGGCCCTTGTGCCGGCCAAACTTTGCTGGCCTAATTCTAGGTTAAAGTTGTGTTCTAAGAGCGCAATCCTATACTAAGCTGGCCTAGTAAGGCTGACATAGCAGGGCTGTATCCTAAAGCCCATTAGGAGGCAGCAGCAGCAACTGTCCAGGACAAGGGGAGGTTTTCTCCTTACACCCGCGTAAGCCCCAATTGCCCCTATGGGCCTGCTGTTTTGCAGGTGCAGAGGAACGTGGACAGGAGCAGCTCGAATTGGGACCACCCTGGCCAGGGATGGGCTTTAGAATACGGCACTACGGCCGTCCTGCGTCACAACCATCGTCGCCGCCCACTGTGCCACCCAGTTACGCAAACAATTGGGACTGATACTAGCCTAGGCGGAGAAAAAGTGACCTTTTGCTCTCTTACCTTTGACTTCCTGATCCAGACTGGAGCCCATTCAGCAGCTATTTTTATTTTTAAAAATACGTGCAGGGCAAGCAACATGATTAACACTGTGTCTGCTTTTAGCTTTTATTTGTTTTTTGTTATGTAATGAACAGTGTAGACTTAAGCTTAATTGGAGTTTTGGTGTTCATGTTACCTATTTCCCGGAAGCTCATGAGAAGAGTAAATGTGGCAAATGTCTGTCTGCAATCCTGTGGCAATCAGTACCTGGATGGGCTGTTTTCTGGGTGTGACTGGATATGCCCAGCCGTGTTTGCTAGCCGTGAATATGTATTACACTGTGGCTACTGCCTTTCTGCCCTTCTGCTCTCGCCCTGTGTGAACCAGAAGGCTCTGATGCTTCCATAAACTGGTGCTTTGCTCTTCTCTCTGCAGGAATGTGTTGATGGCAGCCAAGAGGGCCAATCAGACTGGACATTTCATCTGGATGGGCTCTGACAGCTGGGGCTCCAAAATTGCCCCAGTGAGAGATCTAGAAGAGGTGGCGGAGGGATCGGTCACTATCTTGCCCAAGAGGGCATCTGTTAGAGGTATGTTTGGCAGCTTACAACACTAGCAAGATTCGGAACAGCATGGTTGGGAATGGAGATAGATGATTTTAATCCAATAGCTAATAGAAATCTGACCAAATCATGACAGTTTCAGCCAGTCAGGCAGTGTTTCAAAATAGCTGCTGAAGAAAATGTTGAAAGAGACATCTATGGGTATTTTAAAGTAAACTATAACCCCCATGAAGGAGAAAGATGGGGCAAATTTCTGATGTACTGGATAATTGGAGCGCCTTTCTGGTATGAATGTGACTTGCAGGCATGTGCACATGTTCACACGTGCACCATTTAGAGAGTTCTTCCCCTACAGCCCAGCAATCAACATGGTGCTTTCTTATGGAACAATGGCCCCCAGGTGTAATTGCATATATTTAGTAAATGAAGGCAACGTCAGAGCTATTGCAGTGAATTGTACGCAATCGTTGTGGGCATTTAGTTCTTGTGTATTAGCTTTGGTCACCTCTTTGAAGGGTGAACACACTTTTAATAATTTTTCTCCGTTGTATAGAGGGAAGTTTGAGGTGTCCCTCCTTGCCTTGCCTTGCTGATATGCTTTCAGAAGCACTGAGAGCACAATCCTAACCTGGAATTAGGCCGACACAGTTAGGCCAGCAAAGTTTGGCTGGCACAAGGGCCACTGTAAAGCATGTTTGGTCCACTCTCAGAGTCAGGGAGGATGGTGCACATCTGTGTGCTGTCCTCTGTGACTTGGAGAGTGGCTCAAACATACTTCATGGTGTCCTTTGTGCTGGCCTAACTGTGCTGGCCTAACTCTAGGTTAGGATTGTGCCCTGAATATGATCCCAAAGAACTGAACGCTTACCATACTATGGGCGTGTATGTCCTGTTCAGATACCCTGTTGGTCTGAATAAGCAAGATGCAGCTGATTCTGCCATTGATGACTTAGCTTTTTGTCACACCAAACAATGGAAATATTGCATAGTACAGTACTTAAAGTAGAAGACAACATGAAGGTATCAGATTCTTTCTCTTAAAGATATATTTTAACAGCCCAATCCTAAGTAAGGCCTACATAACAGTGCTGTATCCTAAAGCTCATTAGGAGGCAGCAGCAGTGAAGTGCGGGCGAAGGGGAGGTTTTCCCATTATACCCGCATAAGCCCCAGTCATCCCAATGGGGCTGCTCGGATTGACGCCTGCTGTTTTGCAGGCGCAGGTGCATGTGCACAGGAGCGGCCTGAATTGGGGCCGCCGAAGCTGGGGACGGGGTTTAGGATTTGGCACTTTGGCCGTCCTGCATCATAACCCCCGTCTCCGCCCACTGCACCGCCCAGTTACACCCCCAGCACGCCTCTGGGATGCTCTTGGCGAGGCCTAGCACCGATTGTGCACTGCCGATGCTTGACTGGCACAAGGCTGGCGCTGCTGGCGGTTGTGGCTGCGCCCGAGTGTTGGCGCTGCTGCTTGCACTGGTCCAGCACTGTACCGCCAATGCTGATGTGCTTGACGGCATGTTTACGACAGCGTTTGGCCGGTGCAAGAGCATAGCGCCGGTGCAACGGGGGTATAAGATTGCGCTCTAAATGATTCCCTATAAATCCACTGTTTTTCCCCAGTTCTTTTAGCTGGCTTGGACATAGCATCTGATTTCATGGCCTGATTTACAGAGGGGGTGAACCTCCTTTCCCAACACTTAAATAACGGTCAGACATTCAGAAGAGCTTTCCATTGTTTTAGCAAATATACCCCTGCTATTAATGCAATCTGTCCTCTTTTCTTGCAGTTTCTTAGGAGTTTTCCAAGACTTGAAAAGAGTGCTTCTTTTTCTTTTAGTAGCTTTTCCCTTCTTTTAATGCAATACAAATGCTTCTTTTTTTCTTTTAGCCCAGGAATTCATGTTTGAAAAGGATAATCACCTCTTGGGTATATATTGGTGCTCTAGATTTGGCCATGGTTTTTCTCAATGCCTTTATAACACCTTGGGCACTTTTTCCCAGTTCCTTCAAAGGTCAGTTCCTTCTGTAGAATAGTGTTCAAATATCACCTGAATATCTTCATTGATTCCGAACTAATCAGTGGGCAGAGTCTACTGAGCAATTTTCCTTTTCTTTATCACAGTCTGACCTATCATATTATCCCCTGGGTTTGTTCTTGAGCTTCCCATCAACCTACCTCACCTTACCTTATCTCAATTTTTCTGGATTTCTGAAGGATTGATGTACCGGATCAATACCAGATTGCAGAGGTCCCTAGGGCAAAGTTCTGCCCCAGACTCCCATAGTGGCTCCTCCTTTTTCCCTGATAAAATATTGGGCACTACTTGTGCCATCAGTTCTGAGGGTTTGGGGTTGAGTCCACAAGGTGGGCCATATGATGGCCGTAGACTCTCAGAGTGCAATCCTATCCTTGAGTTAGGCCGGCACAGTTAGGCCAGTAAAGTTAGGTCAGCACAAGGAACACCATGAAGCACGTTTGGACCACTCTCAGAGTCAGAGAGGCCAGCACACATCTGTGTGCCATCCTCCCTGACTTCGAGAGTGATCCAAACATACTTTAGGGTGTCGTTTGTGCTGGCCAAACTTTGCTGGCCTAACTGTGCCAGCCTAACTCTAGGTTAGGATTGTGCCCTCAGTCAGTGCCCAGCCTGGCCAACCTGTGATGCCATCTCTGTATCTCGTATAAGTTGCATAGTGCTATAAGAACCTACTGCAATTCCCTTGCTTATCCAGAGATGTATGTCTTCCCAGGCCAATACTTCATCTTGGCTTTTTCTGCCAACCAGCTTCTGATCTTTGTTGACCAGGAAATTTCATCAAAACCTCCTATAAACAAACACCTATTTGAAAATCTGCACGCTTTCTCCCTGATGCTGTCTTTCTGTATGAAGCAGAGAATCTACTGCCTGACTGTGGAAAATATCTGCACAGTCACAAAAACATGCATGGAGCGTTGCCTGCCTGTCCATCTTTTATAGAAAAGCTGTGAGACCATTGAACTGATCTGCACCAGCAAAATGTCCTTTGAAAGCTCATGAAATTTGAAGATGGATAAGGGGGATTTAACTTCACATACTGTATGTTGTTCATAAAACTAAAAGCACAGCTTCTGAAGACCCAAAACCCTCCCCAATATGTTCCAGGCAAAGGCTGGCAAGTCTTATGATGATATTAGAGGAGGTAAGACAAAGACAGTTAAAGAGGGTGTGACAGATCTGCAGGTCCAGAACCACTGTGACATCACAACATGTTCGCCCCTCAGAGAAAGGGAAAGGGCCCAAGCTAACAATTGCAAGAGTCCATGGGAAGCGTAATGATCCTCAGCCTTGAAACGAAGCCCCTGTCCAATTTATCAGGATGGTTTAATCTCCTTGTCCACACTGTATTCAGGTTCCAGTACTGACAGAATGAGTTCAGAGCCAAAGTGTCATCTGTAGAGGTGTCATTCATTAGTAAGAAAAGAGCTGTTGAGTGTCTTACGCCCATTAAAGGATGCATTCAATTAATAAGGCTGTACTAAACAGGAACCCTAGTGGGAAAAATGCAGAGCTACCATCCATCCTGTCTCTTCCTTACCCCCCTTTGACATCCACTTATATCAAGAAAATTAGGTCTGTGTTTTACGTGACGAGAATCTACCTGCTTTAATTAAGCCTCTGATACTGTGGGAACTTTCAAGGGATTGGCTCCGAGCAACATCACTTTGTGAAGTCACAGGCCGATAACCACCATTGCTTTAAAAAGAGATACAATATTTGAGAGACGGCTGCCCTTCGTCTTTTGCTTGCATCTCAATTGACTTCAGATTGTGAAACAAATGGTGCATCTTAATTTGAGGGTGCAACAGTTTGCCTTGATCTTTGGCCTCAGACATTGTTTGATGAACTAATGAACCTGTACCTCAAAACTAAACTATGCATTCCATTATACACTTAAATAGCAGCCACAGATGGGGTGGGAACTGGGACAGCAGCATGTGGAGAACATGTGTGTATAGCCCTTTCCCCTTGTGCTGCAATGCTAAGAAGATTGCCTAGCAAAACTATTTGCATCAGTGGCAGCTTCCTTTCTGAGACACATGAGAAAAAAGGAAGGGGGGAGTGGATTCAGTGACAATGATTCACACCAGGTCTTATCCCCTCTTTTATGAACTTCCCATCCCTTCCCTCTTGGGACATATGCCACCAAAATAGGTGGCGTTGTCTGAGGAGATCCATAGGTGGCCTCAGGGCCTATTCGTAAGTAAGTGAATATTATTTACCGCCCATTTGTCCTCGAGTCACCCCCCACCCTTGCACCATAGGATGCAGAGTGCACTTCTTTAGAAGTAGGCTATCTCAGAATGCCAGATGCAGGGGAGTGGCAATGAGATGCAAGTATCTTGTTGTCTTGTGTGCTCCCTGTGGTATCTGGTGGGCCAGATACAGGAAGCTGGAACAGATGGGCCTTTGGCCTGATCCAGTGGGGCTCGGCTTATGTTCTTATGTTTTTGACCCTGCTGCATTGTCACTGGAGGGGGGATAGGATTAGGTTGTTAGTCATAATATTTCTGAGAGGTAGAGAGAGACTGGGATGAACCTAGAGAAGGTTCCACTTTTATGCACTTATATACTCTTGCCTAGATCCTTGATGCCCTATGTGGCTATGGCATATGATGGCCCTGAAACCCTGCTCTGAAAGCCTGAGATTAGACAACTCAGGGCTCAATCCTATGGGCCTTACTGCCAGTGTTTCTGGGTGTTGTAAGTATGCTACAAAGCCTGTTTATGGCCCCCAGAGACTGGGGCCCCCAGTGCCAATCAGCACTGCAGTGTGGAAGGGACAATTGGCTGGTGCTCCAGCAGCACTAGCCAGTGGTAAGGTTTTTTTTTGGCCAGGGAGAGGTGGGGAAGGAGCAGAGCTGGGTGGATCAGGCCATGTGAGGGGAGAGGATGGCAGTAGTTTCTGCCGCCATATCCTGATGTCTCTTGCAAGCTGGGTGACCCGACACAGGTCTCCTTGGCTCTACACCTGCTCAAACATGGACGCAAAGCCAAGGAAATCCATTGGCAAAGCAAATGCTCCCTTACCCTGAGGAGCCCCCAGCGGTAGCCGTGGTGCCCGTAGGATCCAGCTGCCACTGTTTTGGCGCTGCTACAGCCATGGGTGCTAAGGGGCTTAGGATTGGGCTGCCTGAGTGCTATTCTGAGCACTCTTTGGGCCACCACAAATCTCTTGTGCCAGCCCAGGAGCATCACAAATACATCATAAGGCACATTTGCGCCTACTACAGAGTTGGGGAGACCGGCACAAGGATGTGTGCTGGCCTCCCTGCGCCACTTTCTGGGCCTGCGATGGGTTTGTGCCAGATTGGGGTGGGGGAGCGAAGACCCATGGGCAGCCCAACCCAGGAATGGGAGTGGGACCGACCTAGTCATCCTAGGCCTGTTCCAAACCCCCAACCCCAGCCCAGGCAGCCTTCTCTGGGCCTCTTGGATTTCCATCATCGATTTTGCTGATGCAAATCCAAGGTGGGACTGCTGTGCGACATGGCATAAGGGGAATTAATTCCCTTTTCCTGGTTGTGCTGCAGCCAGCCCCAGTCCTGGGCTGGATATGAGGCAGGCCAGCTGCCTTGCCTGTTCCTGCGTGGGCCAGGATTGGGCTGTAAATTTCGTTCTGGTGTCCTCCCAACCTTTAGAGAGATTCTGTGGGAAGATTAGCTCATGTCCTTTATACTCAATCTACTTTATTTTGCTTTCCAGTCTTCTTTTACTTATTTATTTGCAGATTTATCCACTACTTTGGTATCCACCATCTCAGTTATCTATGGATACTGGGAAGACTATTAAAAAGACAATTAAAAAGGGGAACATTAAACAAATCTCTTTTTCCCCCCACTGATGTTCCCCTATCTTTAAAAAAAGGCATTCCCAGTATCCATGGTTTTCAGGTATCCACTGGAATAGAACCCCAGTGGATACTGTGACATGCCTGTAAGTAACTAAAAATGGTTGTGTGAATCAGCCCACCAAAATCTAACTGTAGATTTTCTCTTCCTAACGTTCCTGCCAACAAAATCATTTTTTCACTTAGTAAGGAATCATTAAAGGTCACTCTTAAATGAGTTGGGGATTTGGCTCAGATTAGTTACCCCCTTTCGAAAGCATTGAACACTCTGGATAGACAGAGTTGGTTAGGACGGTCTTTCAATCTCTGCGTTATCACACTGCATAAAAGATTCCAAAGGTCATCAGTGTTCACTAAAGTCTGGCCTTGAACTACTCATTCTGTTACAAAAAAAAACCATAATCTGGTTTGTCAGCCTGTGATTTTTCAGTAGCAGGCCAGTTTTATCCTTGTAGACACTGAAAATGGTAGATTTCCCTTTTTTTCAGATATTGCAGCCCCCTTATGTTTTGATTCCAAGAGTTCATGTTTCCATCATTTGTCTTTCTATCAGGTTTTGATCGCTATTTTACCAGTAGGACCCTGGACAATAATCGTCGGAACATTTGGTTTGCCGAATTCTGGGAGGATAACTTTCACTGCAAGCTGAGCCGCCACGCTCTCAAGAAGGGAAGCGCCTTCAAGAAATGTACAAGTAAGAGCCTGTAAGCAGGTGGGAGGACCATGAGGGTGTGTGGAGGACAGTGGGTAGCCTTTGGTTCCTAATCTTGTCAGAAAGAGATGCTCATGTTCAACTCAGTTGGACAGTAGATTATCTTCCATGATGGAGTTTGGCAGACAGGCCACAATTTAAGAGATGTGTTTCCATTAACAACATAATTTGCTTTCTTGAACAGGGAATATCTCCTGGGTTCTCTGCAGGACTCGCTGGATCGAGTTGCTGGGCAGAGAGAACACACCGTCACAAACTTAATCAAGTACATTGCAGGCAGCAGTCTCTATATTAGTGGAACGGCAGAACTTTTGTGACAAAATGTTAATTGAGAGTGCAATCCTAACCTGAGTTAGGCCAGCACAGTTAGGCCACCAAAGGTTGGCTGGCACAAGAACCACCGTAAAGCACCTTTGGCCCACTCTTGGAGTCAGGGAGGATGGCGCAGGTCTGTGTGCTGGCCTCTTTGACTCCGAGAGCGGTCCAAACATACTTTATGGTGTCTCTTGCGCTGGCCTAACTTTACTGGCCTAACTGTGCCGGCCTAACTCCAGGTTAGGATTGTGCACTCAGTCAATGATCAACCATGAAGCAACCATGGGGGTGAAAGCAAATTGAAATTGAGATAAAGGAGCACAAAGCTGGTGGCTGAGAGATTGAGCTGTGAATCAGGATATCCCTGGTTTGAATTTCTCCTCTGCCACAAATTCATTCAGCTTCAAACCCCCCCCCCTTGCAATATGGGGATAATATATTGACATACCTACATCTGGTTGTTGTATGGATTGTACAATAAGATAATGTATGTGAGGCACTGTGAACATTTCAAAATACGGTATAACGACTAAGTATTGGCTATTGATGTTTTGCCGTTTCAAAGACAAGGGGCAGATCTGGGATAGTAGGGGAGGGTTCTGGGGCAGTGTGAACTGGTTTGCACCCATGGAATTTGATAGCAGGAATGAGAAAACAGATTGCAGGCAGGAGTGTGGCGCACCAAGACAGCACTATTGGCCAAGTGCATGGGCCAAGTTGTTTGGGAGCAGGGAAGGTGGAGCAGGGCCATAATTTAAGAGTATGATTCCTGGCATGGAAGGCGTGGAATAAATCTGGTTGCAGAAGCAAAGGATGCAGCAACTTAAATGCCTCTTTGTTATAATTAAGTAACACCAAAATCAGCATTTCACTAAATTGAGCCACTAGGCAACTCTCCCCACCCCTTTGGATACTGTTCTACTCTCTCTTTTGGCCTGCCATTGTCCTGATAAACATGCACCTCCTGCCTGTGCATTAGTTTCCCTTGGATTGTTTACCACCATTCCCCTCTTCATGCCACACTAATTCTTTCCTCATTTGCTCGTAAATTTCCATTATACCATCACAGCATCAGCCAGATCTCGCTCAGCATCTCTTCTCTCTGTAGTCCTCCTTTTTTCCCCCTGAGAAAACACATTCAAAATGATTTATTTAAAAATGTATTCCGACAGGTTATAGAGCTGTGCTGGATAGGGCTGGGATGCAGCGCCGGAGAGATGCCCCCCCAGCCCCCACTAGATGATTATATAAAATATTCAAGACATTCATATTACTTGGGGCGGCTTTAAAAATGTTTCGTTTGGTTTCCTCTTACAGCTGCTCAGATCAGCCCAGTTTCCTCCCTTATTGCTATGCTGCTGCCTTTGATTCTTCTCTGAAACAGGAACTGACAGCTGGGAAACTCTCCAGCTCCCTCTGCTTGGTACCAACTTGGCTTTTGGAGCTTGGTCCTCAGCTGGGAATGTTGGCATGTTTGTTATGCAGGTCCTCATAAAAGTAATGATAGGAATAGAGGGTACAGAGCTCTTGAAAAGAAGAGCGCCTGATTGAGATTGTGTATGCAGGCATGGGCACACCACGTAACTACATGTGCACCCTCATGCGCAGGTTCTGGTCACACACTTTACACATGTGCTCATGATCACACTTTCCCAGTCCAGCTACTCATGGTTAAACTCACGGAGTTTAGACACATCCTTAAGATACCAAAAGGACATGTCATAGATACCCCCCCCCAAAGGCATTGCTCCCAAACTATATTAATCATACCTTTTGATAATGCATCTTCCTGTAGGGCTGATTTGTTACAGCACACTTTGTTCCGGTGTGATCAACAGCCATTCTCACCCGCAGGAGCAGTGCATTCTGGACCAATCAGCACCTATTTCCTGCATATTAGATACACTGTGTCTCACATAGAGCTAGTATTTCGCTCAGCTCTTCACCTTCGGGTGTATCCTTTGCAGTAACCGAGGTATTGCTTACCTGGAGCATTATATGTATCCTTCTGCTAGTATGTACATATGCACATATTTAAGAATGCTCCTTTAAACATACCATCTGTGTGCCGAGTCAGAACTTGATGAGGGCATTCTGAGGGGCTGCCTTTTAACTTCAGAATCCTCTGCATTCTCCAAAGCCTTTGCCTGTGCTTTGTGCAGAACTAGTGGAAGACATTATATTCAAACCTCGGAGTTTGACCTTGATGAGAAGGGAAAAGGGTAGAATACATTAGCGCAGTAGTTCTCAAATGTTTTAGCACTGAGACCCACTTTTTAGAAAGACAGTCTATCTGAGACCCACTGGAAGTGATGTCATGGCCAGAAGTGCCATCATTGTGATGCCAGAGCCTGCTGCTTTCCTGAGAATGCAGCAATAACTCCTCTTATTTCTCAGCCAATTTCTAATAGCAAAGTGAATCAGAAAGAAAAAAAAACCTATTTACAACCTTGACACAAGCAAAACAAACACACAGCCCTCTCCCTTTCCAGCATTCCATCTTCCCATATTTTCAATATGGCTGCTCTAGAGCCACCTGAAATTGGCTCGTGACCCACTGGTGGGTCGCAACCCACAGTTTGGGAACCACTGTATTAGCATGTTGTTACTTGCTCTGGGGTTTAGGGGTGGGCTGTATGTTTACTCAATCGATAGATAATAGGATAATATTAGTTGCCATTGCCGTCATTGGAAGACAATGATTCATGTCTCATCAAATCTCCCACCAATTTTCACACCATTGCCTGTTGTCTAGACCTGGCTGGTTCCTTTTCCCCTTCCAAATAACGCTTCCACTTTGCACTCTCCTTGGCATAGGAAGAGAAACTGTGTTGAGAATCTGCGTCCAAGCCTCTGCATGTACAACAGAAGCCCTGCTTCGGGTGTTGTTGTATAGTAGGCTATTCATCCTATAGCCGCATTTTAATCTATAATTACAGAGTCTATAGGATTGGAGGCTGAAGAGTCTGCCTGGTGCCTTTCCCCTTACAATTACAGGCAACAGTGCAGTGGCTTTTAAGCAGCCACTTTATCATTTACCCTGGGTGGGAGTACAAGGCAGGGGAGAAGGCGGCTACCATCCAGATACAGCGCCTTGTCTCCACTGCTCTCTGTGTTCCCCTCTGAGCTGCTGTGGCACCCATGTATTCCACAAAGGCGCACTGTCTGGTAAGGAGGGTGAGTGGATGTGACAACACAGAGATAAAGGAGCGGTCCCAGTCACTTTCGGTACTCGTGGCTTGAAGACTTGGTATCATTTACGTGGCAGCCAGTTCCTCTGGATCTTCCCCCCTCCCTATAGCAGCAATTTTGCACTGTATTTCCCATGTGTCTAGATATTTTTATGGAGTGAAATATTTTAATTGGTGCTGGAGGCGAGAGGTGCCCAGCACCAGGGCTTTTGTCATTTCACATCAGAAGCAGCGTTTCATTATGGGTTTTTTTTTGTGGCAGAGGGAGGGACAAAGCCCAACTCTATTTATCATTTGTGTCCAATGTTCCCTGCCAGCCTGAACACTGGGCCTAAAACGGCCACTTTTTTCCTCCCCATCTAATATTCACCCACCACCCACACATGACTGTCAATGATTACTGCAGTGAGACTCTGCGTTGCTCTAAGTAAATTCTAAGTAAATTCTAATTCACATTTTCATCTTGGCTGGAGATGTGACTTCCTGGCTCTTGAACCATTGGGTGTGCGCCAAAGTGTCAAACACCTCCCATTTTATACCTTTGAATTCCCCTGAGTGTATTTTCTTATGTGGCTCCAAAAAAAAAAAAAAATTACTGAGGGTGCGATCCAAATTCCCTCCCTGAACTGGCGCATGTCCCGTGTGCCTGTCCAATCTGGTCACAAACAAGCCATAAAGCACATTTGTGCCATTTCGGAGGGGGTTAGGCCAGCGCACAGACATGCACTGACATCTGTGTTCAGCCTCCCAGGCCCAGAGACTCCGGGTTGGTGGCATGAGGTGGAATGGGGTGGGGGAAAGGGCAGAGGAAAGGCAGAGGACAGGTAAGATCCTTTGGGCCAGATCCTAACTTCCATTTCTGGCCCAGGAGGCCCCAGTTCGGCTGCTCAGAGTTGCACTGCCAATTTTGGCAGCATAGCTCTGAGTAGCCCCTTTGGGGCCACTGCACACTACCTGGGGGAAGGGGGAAATTTTCTCCTTTCCCCAGGGAGTGCAGCAGCATCTCCAAGCCCTGGGCTGGTTATGGGGCAGGTGTGTCAGCCTGCCTATTCTAGCCCAGGGTTTGGATTGCACTTTTAACATGTGTCCATCTAATTAACAGAGCAGCATAGTCTATAAGTGAGCAGTAATTTGCACAAGGTAAAAGAAGCACAATGGAGAATAGGTTTCTGGAGGGAGAACAGCTTTGCTTCTCCCTATCTTTGCTCTTCTACTGCTATCAGTACCTAGCTCTGCCTCAGCATATTTTTTTCCCCCTGCCCCATGCTTCCCCATTTCTTTCAGGTGCCAGGCATGCTTAATTTATTTAAACATTTTTTCAAAGATTTAAAATATTGCTCATAGCTGGCTTCTAAAAACAGGAAAAACCAGTTGATTTAGAACTTAATTCAATTGGACAATCCCCTTGTCCAAAAAGGGATGATTGGCAATCAAGAGTAGGCTTATTTCCATGTATGTGTATGCCTATATGCTTGGCCTCAGACTGCAATCCTCCACACCCTTTTTATTTATGTGCTTGCTTCCTGCTTTTCCAAGAACTCAAGGCTTTTATGGGACTCAATAGGACTTACTTCAGAGTAGACATGCATAGGATTGTGTTGTAAGATAGGTGCAGGGGAGGGGAAATCGCTCTGAGGCAGAGGAATGTTTTGCTAGCAGACAATCTCAGGTTTTGATCAGGTCGTTGGACAGTGGTGTAAAGAAAATCATCTTACACTCAATGCCAAAAAAACTAAAGAGCTCATAATTGATTTCAGGAGAAAAAGAGATGAGTATTTGCCTCTGTATATAAATGGTGAGGAGGTGGAAAGGGTTAGCAGTTTTAAATTCTTGGGTACCTACATCTCACTGGACCTCACATGGACATTAAATGTCGATATGCTGGTGAAGAAGGCGCAGAAGAGGCTGTACTTCCTTAGGGTGCTTGGAAGGATGAATTTTTCTCAGCGTCTACTTCTGGCCTATTATCGTAGTACCATCGAGAGTGTCCTGACATATAATATCTTAGTATGGTATGGGAGTAGCTCTGTAGGGGATAAAAAGGCACTACAGAGAATTATTAAAGTGGCCCAGTATACCATCGGGCTTCAGCTACCCACCCTTGATGACATTTTCGCCACCCGCTGTTTAAAGAAATCACATAATATCCTTAGAGACTCTTCTCATCCTGCTTACAACTGTTTTGAACTGTTGCCTTCTGGAAGAAGATATAGGAACATCAAGACTCGGACGACACGTTTTATAAACAGCTTTTACCCTAGAGCCATGACAGCATTGAACAATGAACTTAAGTATCAGTAGATAGGGGCAGTCGGACTGTACAATTGTCTATTATGTGGATGTTTGTGTTTAGAAGAGGAATTTTAGGGGGTGGATGGTATGGGGGGTTGGGGGGAGTGTCGGGAACTTAGTGTGTGTATTGGTTTGGTCTCCGGGTGTCAGTGAATTTCGTTGTGTAACACAATGACAATTAATAATAATAATAATAATAATAATAATAATAATAATAATAATAATA
>JAJKFI010000052.1:1767502-1790240 GCA_029204185.1 Lerista edwardsae | reverse complement strand
TTGGTCGCGGACGAGGCACTTCGTCGCAGGACAGCACTCGCTGCTCGCAGGACAGCACTCGCTGCTATTTCATTACAAGAAATAGATCGAGGGTTGGGTTTGTTTGTTTTTTTGTTCTGCAAACAAATAAATATTACTTGAAAATAAAAGCATTGTTTCTTTCTAGATCACCTTTTTAAAAGTCTCATAAGGCTAGGTTGGTCTTGATCGAGAAGTGCTTCCCAAAGCAGAAGTGTGCTTCTGAGAGCAAACTGGGGCTTTTCCTGTCTTCAGGGAGACCCACAGATGGGGCTGTGGGCCTCCCAACCCAGCAGAAGGCCTCCTACCACTCATGTATGTCTAAAGGCCCCTGGGTGGCCCCGGTACCACGATCACTGCAGCATGGTCAAGTTGTCCTTTCCCACCCCAGTCCCCGCTTCCGCAGTAACATACAACAGCCAAAGATAGAGTAGGACTTTGGGAACCACTGCAATCGAGTTTCATGTTAAAAAGGTCCTGGTGCTAAAAGTTTTGGGAACCACTGGTGGATAGAACTGAAGTCTCAGTCTGCCTCAGGTCACTGTATAGGCACGACAACCTGAACTCTTCCTTTTTGAGGAAATGCCATAAGATTTCTTTGATTTCCCCACCACCTCGACTGGGGCAACCCTCTGCTCTAGAAGATAGATCCTCCTTATCAAAGCGATAAGGACTTTATTAGATCTGGATATCTACTCCATTTCAATTTTGAAGCATCCCCACAGTCCAAATCTGTTGTATTGCCAGTCTTTGATGGTCTGCTGAATAATGCCAGGAGAATTGAAAGGAAATAAATAGCGCCTTTGGCAGGCTTTCCATTTTGATGGATTGGCAGGGGAGATGCTAACAAGAAAGCAGGCTCCTTAAGACATGATTTCAGAAAACAAAAGCTCCCTTAAAGCGTGTTTAATGTGCTCCGCATACTGTGGGTAATAAAGATGGAAATGATAATGAGTGTAGATTATGTGCAAGGTTGCTCACCTCCTCACTGCTGCTTGTCATGGGATAATTTAGGGCTGCTGAAAGCGAGCTGTCAAGTTGGAATCCCGCGAGAAGCTTTACTTCACTTTGGGGACTCCTCAGACCAAGGGCTTCTCTTCTATTAGCCCGCTAACAAGCTGATTTGAGGCTAGCAATGTTTCTAGTTCCCTTTAGAGCCAACTCTACAGCCCTGCTTGTAGGGGATTCCTGTTCTCTCTGCAGCCTTCAGCCAGGAACAGACTGCCTTTTTAGGCAGCCAACCACAACAGGGAGACCTTCCCTTCCAGGGAGACCCAGACTTCTTCAGAGTGTGGTCATGCTTGCTTGATGTGCTTGTCACCCAGCTGCTGTGAAGTCAGGCTACTTACTGTGGATGATTGGCACAAACAGAAAAGCTTGAAACTCAAGTTGCTATCAAATTCTAGCCCCACTGAAATTTTGTGTTGAGATTTAAGGTCAAACATGTATAAAAAAAGACACCACCACCAAACCGGTCAATAGCTTTTTGTAGGATCTGCAGCATGTCCCACTTTGGAATCTCTCTATTGCTTTCACCCTCTTATCTGTTTCATAAGAACGAATGTTCTATCGTCCCTGAACACTTTATGATAGCATTTTAATCCCTTTGTGCCAATACAGTGGCATAAAATAGGTTCTATAAATGCTTTCTCTGAGACCCATTTAAAGTGGCAGTCATTTGTTCCCTGATGTACTTTGCTGTTTTGTTTTGTTTTTTTCTCCAGAACAATCTTGTAAGACTTTTTGTTTTGCCCCAAAGCTAGTTTCAACCTTGTTATTTTCCTAAAGATTCCTTGAATTCTGTGGAATTCAGTAAGAGGTGAGTTCCCTGACAATTTTCATTCAGAAAATGTTTAAATGACATGGTGACTCTGTGGGTTAAACCACTGACCTACTGACCGGAAGGTTGGCAGTTCAAGACCGTGCGATGGAGTGAGCGCCCATCGCTTGTCTCAGCTCCTGCCAACCTAGCAGTTTGAAAGCACATAAAAATGAGAGTAGATAAATAGGTTCCACTTCGGTGGGAAGGTAATGGCATTCTATGCGCCTTGGCATATAGTCATGCTGGCCACATGACCATGGAAACTTGTCCTCGGACAAACGCTGGCTTTTCAGCTTAGAAACGGAGATGAGCACTGCCCCCTACAGTCGGTCATGACTAGACCATTCGGTCGTGAGGAAACCTTTCCTTTCCTTTTTTTTTTTTTAAAAGGGAGAAAAGGTGTTTTACTGATTGGATTGCATTGTATACTGATCCAGTGTATTGATGCACATGTAGAAATATGAAGGGATCTGCTGTTTATATAACTTCTTGTGGGGGCGGGGAGAGGAGTTTGAGCAAGATGGGCACCTTGGGACCAAATGAAAGGCAGAATATAAATGGAAATAATAAATAAATAATATTTCCATCAGCTCCTGTTAATGGATTTGCCTCTAGGAAAGTTACACAGCCAGCCAAGCCTCATATAACTTTTCAAAAACTCACTCTATGAATTTACATCAGATTCTCTCTATTGGGTTTCTTATGTTTTATGTTCCCTGCCTGATCCCTCAAATGAACCCAGAAGGGTTCCGAACATTCAGCTTGCTTCTTTAGAGTATGCGTTCACGCTTTTGCATTTTCCAGGTAGCAAGAAGGTCTCATTCTCTTTTCCCTTTTACATTACAAATAGCTGATGTCTGTTACAAATATCACTCTTAGGTTAGACGGGTGCATCAGTGGTGTCATCTACTCCCCAGTAGACGGTTCGCTGGGCGGGAGTTTCCCTCCCTCCCTCCTTCGCGCAGCTTTCCCTCGCCTCGGAGGGGGCGCCTGCTCGCCCAGGCACCCGGCGCGCCCCCCACCCATCCCCCAAGGCGAGCAGGCGCCCCCTCCGAGGTGAGGGAAAGCCGCGCGGGGCGCGCAAAGAAACCGGAAGTGAATCGACGGACTGTCAATCACTCCCTACTCCCGCCCAGCGAACCGTCTACTGGTGAATAGATGACACCACTGGGGTGCATCCTTAACACAAAAAAAGATCTTTTCTGTGAATGGCCATTTTCAGCTGTAGTTCTAAGAACATTACTCTGTCATGGGCAGCCTGGTCTTGACTACAGGCCTCTGCTACATGGCTACATGGCCTCTGCTGTATCCAGTGCTCATCAGGAGCAGGCGGGAGGTCCCCTTGGGGTAAGGAAATATTTCCCCTTACACCCCTTTCCCCAGTAACACCCCAGTCTGCCCTATGGGGCCACTCTGATTGCACCTGCTAAATAGCAGACACACATCCAAATAGCTCCTATGTAAAGCCAGCAGGCCTAGGACAGGATTAGGATATGGCAGAGCCCTGTTCTGCTGATTCTGCCCTTTCTGTCTGATCTGCCTCCATTCCACCACCCCCACCCAGAAATGCCCCCTCCTTGCCTTCATTCCACCCACCTGCTTCCCCACTGCCGCCAGGTGCATTTCTTACTTCTGCCTGTGACCATTCCTTAGGTTTCAGCATGGGGGGTGGCACCGTCCTCCCCACCTGTGTGTTCTCCTGGGGCCACAAATGTGCTTTATGGCTTACTTGCAACACCCTCCACTGGTGTAGCAGCTGCTGTGCTGGCCAAGTGGCAAGTTTGGAATGCGCTATGAGATTGCTAGCTTACATGTGATGTGTTGGCATGATCAGAGCAGACAGACATCGCGATAACTTCAGTGTTGCAGTGTTACTTTCATGCCATTCTTAGGGTTACCACATGTCTTACTTCTACTTACAGTGCAATCCTATGCATGTCTACTCAGGACTGAGCCCAATTTAGTTTAATGGGACTTACTGTCAGGTAAGGATTGCAGTCTCACTTACAGAAGTAAGAAATGTGACTGCCAAATAACGTTTGGGTAGAAAGTGGTTTGTGGATTACATCATTTGTTTTTGCAAATCCAAAATTGTCCATTGATTAGCATTAAGGCTCAGCTGAAGCCAAACAAATAGAAAGAAAAAAGATCAAATGGATTTTAAGGAGGCCAGGATAGCAAATTAACCAGTGGTGTTGAGAGAAAATATAACTGCAGCATTTACAAAGCCAACAGCATTTTATGACCAGCAGAGGGAAAGGAGCTCTCTAAATGAGAGACAAGGAACAAATATCTTGAAATGAAGGACAGAATATTAGACATCAATTAACTTATCCTACTTATTTGATTCATCTTACTATGAGGCTTTGAATCAGATGAAACCCTTCTCTTGAAGACTAATGACAGAAATTCATCGAAAATAAAGTGTATGATCCACAGACCTTCATGTCTAGGGCATTCAGGAGACCGGATGAGTTCTTGGAGAATCTGTACTAATGGTAGAGAGATGTTCCCCCAAATGTTTCATCTTCTGAGGGGCATGAATGTCTTTACTTGAGGTATGTAAAGCTTCACTTATCAGTGTTGGGTGTTCACAACAATGGGTGTGAGTAGTTGTTGGACTTGCCATTGGCTTGAAGACAAATGTGAGAACAATTGAGAGCATGCTTCTTGGGAACTTGGGTCAGAATACCAGGTGCAAGGGAGTGGCAGTAAGAAGCAGATATGTTGTTGTCCTGTGAGCTCCCTGAGACATCTGGTGGGCCACTGTGAGATACAGGAAGCTGAACCAGATGGGTCTTTGGCCTCATCCAGCATGGCTCTTATGCTAAGAATGTAAGAACATAAGAAGAGCCCCGCTGGATCAGGCCAAAGGCCCATCTAGTCCAGCTTCCTGTATCTCACAGTGGCCCACCAGGTGCCCCAGGAAGTGCATGAGACTACAAGATGCTTGCATCCTGTTGCCACTCCCTTGCACCTGGCACTCTGAAGTAGCCTAATACTAGTAAGGAGCCTAGTAAGGAGGTTGAACAACCCATCATGGCCTGTAGCTCATGATGGACTTGTCCTCCAGAAATCTGTCCAATCCCCTTTTAAAGGTATCTAGGCCAGATGCCATCACCACCTCCTGTGGCAAAGAGTTCCACAGATTAATTACCTGCTGGGTTAAAAAAAATCCTTTTATCTGTTTTAACGCTCCCAACACTCAGTTTTAGCGGATGTCCCCTGGTTCTAGTGTTGTGAGAGAGGGAAAAGAACATCCCTCTGTCGACTCTATCCCTTCCATGCATAATTTTGTATGGCTCAATCATGTCCCCCCTCAGACACCTTTTTTCTAGACTGAAGAGCCGCAAACATTGCTCTTTCTTCATAAGGGAGGTGCCCCAGCCCTGTAATCATTTTTGTCGCTCTCTTCTGCACCTTTTCCAGCTCCACTATGTCCTTTTTGAGATGTGGCAACCAGAACTGTACACAATATTCCAGATGTGGCCTTACCATCGATTTGTACAATGGCATAATAATGTTGGCCGTTTTATTCTCAGCCTCTTTTTAAATTACCCCATGCATGGAATTGGCCTTCTTCACCACTGCCGCACATTGGGTCGACACCTTCATCAAGTTGTCCACCAGCACCCCAAGATCTCTCTCCTGAGCTGTCCCAGACAGCTCAGAACCCATTAGCTTATAGGTGAAGTTTTTGCCCCAATGCGCATCACTTTACATTTGTCTATATTGAAACGCACCTGCCATTTTGCTGCCCATTCCCCCAACTTGGAGAGATCCTTCTGGAGCTTTTCACAATCTCTTCTGGTTTTCACCTCCTGGAAAAGTTTTGTGTCATCCGCAAACTTGGCCACCTTGCTGCTTATCCCTGTCTTCAGGTCATTTATGAACAAGTTGAAAAGCACTGGCCCCAAGACAGAGCCCTGGGACACTCCCCTTTTCACCTCCATTGTGAAAATTGCCCATTGACCCCCACTCTCTGTTTCCTGGCCCCCAACCAATTCTGAATCCATAAGAGGACCATGTTCTTATGGGTCAAATCTAGAATATCTCTTCCACCCATGGTCTTTTGAAAAAGGCAATCTAAACAGGTTGGGTTCATATTTCAGTTCTGGAAACCCATGAGATTTTGCTTCTTGCCTCTCTCCCCTTGAGACTGAGAAGTATATTTTTGCATGTCTCCTGCTGAAGGAGAATGTGACATATTCAAGGCAGGCACCACAGCTATTATTGTCTTTATACAGTGTAAATGGAACCTTGGAGCTCATCTGCAGCTTCACAGTGTGACTGTCATACAAAGCTTATTACATTCCCTGGTCTGACAGTCTTCTATCTTGGTACCCTCTAGAAAGCCCTCAAGGTTTGTGTGTGTAGTCAGGGGGAGGGGCACTCACACGCCCTCTTATAAGAGGCAGTGCACTGCCAGGGGCTAAAATAACACCCTGTGCGGCTCCTCACAGTATCTGTGCAGAAGTGCCGTTTGATCTGTGTGCCTGAGTGAAATTGCCTGATTGTTTTCTCCTGAGGGAGCAACTGATGAGATCTCAGTGTTATTTTATTAATTTTTCCTACCCTGTATCTACAACTTTACAGGGAGACAGCAGATTATTCTAACAAGTCCCCCAAGCCCTTTCTCAAAGGAGCCTCTTATCCCAACAGATCCCAGTGGATTACAGAAGTAGCAATAACCAAGGATCTAAAGAAAGAGACAATTTTCCTGGGCCGATAAGGCAGAAGCCAAATAGCAGCGTCATTGTCTATTCCACTGTTTATCGCCTGTGGTCTCAGAGTTACAAGGAAGAAGGAATTACAGTGCCGTCCTTATCCCATTTGTTTCTTCAGCTAGGCCCCGGTGATAATAAATAACGAAAGGATTAATTGGGGGCTCCGACCAGGTCACCCAGAACCTGTGGAGTTCTAATATTGCAAGAAAAAGAGAGATACAGCCCAATCCTAACTAACCCCCCTGCCCCACATGCACACACCCAGATGCCACACCAATGGAGCCTGCACTGCATCCTGTGGGGTGGCAGTTGTGGAGGTCACTTCAACATTTGTTCCATGACCCTGAAGCAATCCTCCATTGCCAAAATGGGTCTCCTTAGAACTGTACCAACAATTTTGCTGGCGTATGTCTGAGGAGAGTAAGGGAGAGGGAATGGGTGGTTGGGAAAAATGGGCTAGGATAGATTCTCAAACTTTTTAGAGGCCCTAGAGGGTGCTGCATGATTTATAAATGCCAAGGGATGTGGCTATAATCATGATTGGACAACAGTGCTTCCCCCCTCCAAGTAGCAGCTTGATTAACCCTTGATGTACATAGCCTAATCCACCCTGTCAGTTTCGAGAAACACCAACAATTGGGTCACGACTCACTGATAAATATGAGGGATATTTGATTAAACGTTAGGAAGAACTTCCTGAGATTACAAACTGTTCAACAGTGGAACAGTCTGCCTTGGGAGGTCCAGATACCTGCAGCCCCTTCCTCCCCCCCCCGCCATAATTTGAGCACTAGTACCATGCACCCTTGACAATCACAAGGCTGGCTTCTCCACAGGGCCTCCTCAGGCAGTCACCTCAGGCAGTAGATTGGTGGGGGTGCCCTCCTCTCACCCACCTGCCTGCCTTTAACCTTACCTCTGCTCCCCGGATACACTGACACTCCAGCTTACCACTCTCTACCACACTTCCTCTCTGTTCCTTTTCAAATCCAGGGGGCCGGAGGAAGAGGAGTAGTGGTGGCAACTGGCATGCCACCAAATAAGGGAGGGGCAGCATTTGCCATCTCCATGTGAGACACATGGCGATTGTGGGCCAGCGCTAAGTATACAGCCCAAGTGGTGGTCCTAAAGTCAAGATCCCAAGCTTTGAAGGACTCCAGTGGCCTAGTTTGGACCATCTCTCAGGGCACAATCCTAACCTGGAGTTAGGTGAGCATAGTTCGGCCAGCAAAGTTTAGCTGGCACAAGGGACACCTTAAAGCATGTTTGGACCACTCTCTGAGTCAGGGGGGATGGAGCACGTCTGTGTGCTGGCCTCCCTGACTCCGAGAGTGGTCCAAACGTACTTTATGGTATCCCTTGGCTGACCAAACTTTGCTGGCCTAACTTTGCCGGCCTAACTCCAGGTTCGGATTGCACCCTCAGTTACCCCTCAGAATTGGAGCTGCCACCCAGGTTAGAAAAAGGGACTCACACACACTGCAGCAATTGGAGGGGGGAATTTTTCATCCTGAGACTGAACCACTACAGAGAGAATAACTACGTCTATTTCTGACTCACACAGAGCCTGCCTCGAGAAACAGCAGTCCCTGCCCTTGACACATTGAGCCGTGCCTTTGGTTATTCAAAGGAGACAGCGTTATGGTTTAAAATAGAAAGCACTGGAAAACACTCCAGTGGGAGCTTCATGACAGTGGCTGCTGCCTACACAAAGCCATTAGCATCCACTCTGCACCCTCCTCCTTCCTCCTCCTCCAGCTCTGCTTATTAAAAGGAGTTTCTTCACTCTCTGCTTTTATCAATATCCCAGAGCCCGTGATAGAAGGGCTCCAAAAACAACCATCTCAGCAGCACACTATTAGGAGTATGCCTCTTTTTTTAATTAAATTTTATTAAACCATTCCAAGAAGTGATTTTTCAGCATAAATCAAATTTGCTTTAGAGCCATACACATATCAAAATTCATATATTACAAGTGTCATAACACCTGACCCAGCAGGAAATCACCAACTAAATTTGAGAAAAATAACAAGAGAAATATTTAAAAGGACACAGAGCCCCCTATTTCTCCCTTCTCTCCCATCATGGTGTGTGTTAAATGCTTCTAAAATTTTATCCTGCTTTAGGAACTCCAGGATATCGAAATTTACTTCTGAAGTGGGACACTTATATTAAGAACCCTCCATATTTAATGGTTTAAAATTTTTACCAAATATTGTATAGAATGTTGGACACTTGCAATTTGCTGCTGCTCTCTGTTTCTTTATGCCTCCCACACACGAACATTAACACTGCATATATGGGCACTGCAAAAAGCAGCCTTGATGTGATTGCAACTCCAGTTCTATGAACATTCTAGTTGTGCATTGTTTCACCATTGTTCAAGCTCAATCCACACATCGCTAAAACACTGCACAAAAAGAATTTTGATACACTCATGGGTCTAATTACTCTCTTTGCATTGTTTTATCCTTGACTGTGCTCTAGGCCAGCATAAGTTCCTTGTGCCGGCTTTCAACTGTCGCAAATGCACCATAAAGTACAGTCAGGGAGGTTGGCGCAAGGACATGCACTGTCTTCCCTGCGCTGGTCCCAGCGGCAAGTACGTCCGGCCTATGGAGGCTGGCATAGGGGCTTGCATTGGGCAGAAAGAGGACAGAGGGAAGGCAGAAGAGGGCATGAGGAAGGCAGGCCCGTGGGTGGGCTGGCCAGGGAAGTGGTTGGACCCAGGATCCAGGACTTAGGCCAGATCCCAATTCCTGTCCCAGACCCAGTTGGCCCTACATAGGCTGCTCAAATTTGTGCCAGAGATTTTTCTGGTGCAGATCTGAGTAGTCCCATGGGGGTGGCTGGGCTTTACACCTTGACTTTGAGTTGCACTACAGCTGCTTCCTAACTGGGGCTTGATATCGTGCAGGCCAGCCTATTTCAGCCCTGGTTGGGATTGGCAAAAACTGCTACAAACTTCACATAGTCTTGCTTCAGAATTAATTTTAGAAATTCTCCTAGTTATGCCAAAATTCAGGAGGAATTATTTTGAGTAATTCAAAATAATCTAGTCTCTCCAATGCATTTGAAGAGCTATTTGTTTGCAAGCACACCCGTGTGAAACTTTTTCCTTGATGACACAAACACAAAGGGGAGAAATATAGCGAGTGACCAAATAGTAATAGCAACCCAATAATACCCAAACACAGGCTACTGTTAGTACATAGTGCTTTTTTGATGATCCTGTACTACTTACCAGTGCATCGACAAAGATGCACAAATAAAACGTTCAAAAAAACCTTTTTGAATCATACTGGATAAAAAATAAACAACCATTTGTAAGATGAAGCAATTATATTACAAGATGATACAAGAGTATTTGCATGGCTTCTTATCAAAACACAAATGCTTGAAGACTGAATAAGTTGAGCTAAAGTCTCTGTGAACAAAGCTGAACAGATATTTAAAAGAAAAGAGAGAATAAGAGGAATAGAATTTCCATAAGGAAGCAAGAGTCTGGACTCTTGAGACAGCCCCTTGAACGAAGGAACATGCCTGGGGGCGGAAACTTATCCAATTTACCAGTTCTGATGCAGCTGCAATGCAGCCCTGAGGCAAGAGAACAAGCCTTCCCTTACCTTGAGGCCTCTGTGACTGTCCCCCCACAGCAGGGTGCAGGATGTGCCCTATTGGCATGGTTGTATCAGCACTGCAAACTTGGATAGGATTGGGCCCCATGTCTTGAGATGTGTTTTCTAAAGAAAAGGCTATTCACCCACTCCCAGAATACATGGGTGCCAGAGAAAAACCACACAGGAGTTTCAGAGGGTGGAAAGGCTTTAATCATAGAATCATAGAGTTGGAAGGGACCTACAAGGTCATTTAGTCCAACCCCCTGCCTGTAGCAGGAAATCCTCCTACAGCATCTCCAGCAGGTGCCTGTCAAGCCTCTGCTCGAAGGTCTCCAGTGAGGGAGAATCCACCACTTCCCCTGGCAGACTATTCCACTGTCGAACTGCCCTTATCGTCAAGAAATTCTTCCTGATGTCCAGCCGGAATCTCCTTTCTTGCAGTTTGTACCCATTGGACCTAGTTCTACTGTGAAAGGCAGATGAGAACAGATTTGTCCTTTCTTCCTTATGATAGCCCTTCAGATATTTGAAGAGTGCTATCATATCCCCTCTCAGTCTTCTCCAAGCTAAACATACCCAGTTCCCTCAACTTTTCCTCATAGGACTTGTTTTCCAGCCCCCTGATCATCTTTGTTGCTCTTCTCTGAACCTGCTCCAATTTGGCTGCATCTTTCTTGAACTGAGGTGCCCAGAACTGAACACAGTACTCCAGGTGAGGTCCAATGTGGGGTATAGCAGAACCACAACTTCTTGTGATTTGCATGGTATGCTCTATTAATGCAGGCTAAAATTGCATTAGCCTTCTTTGCAGCTGTATCACACTCCTGACTCATGTTCATCTTGTGATCCACTGCAACCCCAAGATCTCTCTCACATGTTGTGCTACCAAGCCAGGTTTCCCCCATTCTATACCTGCGTCTTTGGTTATTTTTGCCCAAGTGTAGAACCTTGCATTTTTCCCTGTTGAACTTCATCTTATTCTTTTCAGCCCAGTATTCCGTCTTGTCAAGGTCTTCCTGAAGGCGTTTACTGTCTTCTATAGTGTTTGCTACTCCTCCCAGTTTTGTGTCATCTGCAAATTTGATGAGGTCCCCTTGTATCCCTTCATCCAAGTCTTTGATGTAGATGTTAACAAGAACTGGGCCCAAGACAGAGCCCTGGGCCACGCCACTTGAAACTGTCTTCCAGGTCGAAGCAAAGCCATTGACAATCGCTCTGTGTACAGTTATCCAACCAGTAGCGGATCCACCTAACAATGATTTCTTTTAGCCCATTTTTTTCCAACTTGCTGATTAAAATGTCATGTGGAACCTTGTCAAATGCTTTACTGAAGTGAAGATGAATCACATCCACAGCATTCCCACCATCCAATAAGCTAATCACCTGATCAAAAAAGAGATGAGATTTGTCCGGCAAGATTTGTTTTTGACAAATCTATGTTGAGTTCTGTTAATCACGGAGTTGTTGTCTAGGTGTGTGCAGATTGTATGTTTTATCATTTGTTCCAATATCTTCACTGATATTGAAGTTAGACTGACAGACCTGTAATTTCCTGGGTCTTCCTTCTTCCCCTTTTTGAAGACTGGGACCACATTAGCCCGCTTCCAGTCTAGAGGTACCCCCCCTGTTCCCCAGGATTTCTCAAAGATGATGGACAGAGGCTCTGCAAGTACATCTGCAAGTTCCTTTAGGACTCTAGGATGCAACTCATCTGGTCCAAATGACTTGAATTCATTCAGGCCAGTTAGGTGGTTTCTGACAAGTTCCCTGTCAATCTTAAGCTGTATATCTCTGCGGCCCAGGTGTTCATTACCTCTGTGGGGACGTACACATTACCCCCGTTGGCCAAGGATCCAGCATCCTCATTTGCACAGTTCTCCTTCTGAGAGAAGACTGATGCAAAGTAGGAGTTGAGCAGCTCTGCCTTCTCTTTTTCACCAGACACTAATTGGCCATCGTTATCGAGCAGCAATCCCACCCTCTCCTTTCTTTTTCTCTTCCTTTGGGCATAGCTAAAAAAGCCTTTTTTGTTAGTTTTGCTATTTTTGTTAAAGATTCAGGGGTGGCCCACTAATAGGGACCGATGAAGCAACTGTCTCAAGGGGTGAGCTGGTGGAGATGGTGGGGCACCCTGCACTGCCTCGTGGCCTCTCTAAACCACCTCACCCAGTCTCCACGTGCCCTTCTTGTCACCTCTGCCACCTCCGCTTCCTGCTAGACTTACACTTTAAAAGCTAGGTCTATCTCTTCACACATGTCCTCATCTGCTTTTTTCTCCCTTGATTAGGCAAGAAAGGAAATGGTGTTGCACTTATGTGTTGCTGCAAGCAAAATGGTGAGGTGGTGACAGTTTGCTTTGCCCCAGGCACAGGAGCCAGGGCTTGGGCTACCCTTGCATAGGTTGAACTGTTTAACAGCACAATTCTAATCTGGAGTTAGGCTGGCACAGTTAGGCCAGCAAAGTTTGGCCGGCCCGAAGGACACCGTCAAGTATGTTTGGACCACTCTCGGAGTCGGAGAGGCCAGCACACAGACATGCGCCATCCTCCCTGACTCTAAGGGTGGTCCAAATGTGTTTTATGGCAGCCTTGGTGCTGGCCAAATTTTGCTGGCTTCACTTGTACTGGCCTAACTCCAGGTTAGGATTGCGTCCTCAATCTGCCTGGGACCCAAGATCAGCCTTAGAGGCCTTAGGTCCCCTATTGACAGTCATCTGTTCTGCTTTGAGAGAGAGGTGGGGCATTTTCAGTGCTACTACTTTAGAATGACCTTCCTAAGAAGAGCTCTATGTCAGAGCTCTTTAGGGTTACTCCTAGGCATATATCACTTCCCTACTTGTTTCAAAGCTGTTTTTGGTGGTCTAGCACCTTAATTCCATGGAATATGAGTTTGCAATCCTATTCATGTCTATTCACAAGAAAGCCTCATTGTGTTTAATATGGTTTACTGCCAAGAAAATATGCATAGGACTGTAGGATTGCACTGTGAGATTGCGATCATATACATCCTTTCCGGGGAGTAAGCCCCATTGCACATAATGGAACTTACATCTGAGTAGACATGCCTAGGTTTGCACAGCAGGATGATGGCTGCTGTTGCATTGTTTAATTGGTGTCATGGTTCTGTTTCAAAGATCTTGGACTGTTTTAACAGAATTTGGGGTTTGGTTTGCTCTATTACTGCTTTTCTAAAAGTTTTTAATTTATCGTCAGTCACTTTGTACAGTTGTGGGGCAAGGTAGGATTTAAAGCTTGGTAATAAATAAAATGACAATAGCTGTTCCCTGAAGCAAACTTCACCATGTCATGAGCCCCAAACGTTATCGTTCTGCTAAGGATTCGGCTCAGTTACCTTATGCTGATTCCAAAGGTTGGACACTTGCCCAGAGTTTCTTGCGCTTCGTTTCTAGGTCTCTCTGAAACGAAAACTAAAAATTCCTGTGCACGGCATTCCTTGCTCTGAGATTCACGCCAAGCTGAAACTGTTGGGGGAAAAAAATAGGTCAATTAACAATTGTAAGCATAACATTTCTGGCTTCCATGCAACAGCAACACAGGTGGCCGCTGATCCACAGGTACGAGAAAGGAAACCCAGAAGGTGTCTCCATGATGAGCTGGTTTTCATTAGGCAGGAAGAACTGATCACAGGGACACTGTCAGAATCCCACGGACAGATTGAAGTAGCCTCGACCCAGTAGGGCTTTAGCAGGATCAGATCAGGCAACTCAAGGAAGCCTGGTATGGCAGACATGAATCTGGTGAGTGTGTGCAGAGTAAGTGGATTTGCATTATAGAGGCAGACCAGGATGAGGCTGCAGTTTTGCATACAAAAGTTCCTTGGTTCAGTCCCTGGTGTCTCCAGGGAGTCCTCCCCCCTTTGCTGGTGCAGCTGCACCAAAAACAGGTGGGCTATATGGGGGGGGGGAGGGTGCAGATTGGCTTCAGATGAGAAAGGGGATTTAAATCCCCTTATCCCTCCAGAAGTCTCCTACTCCAGAGTGGGTCTCCTTGGATCTGCTCCAGTAACTTGTGATTTTGCTGGTGCAAGTCTGAGAAGACTAAGGAGGTATGGAGGTTTAAAAAAGAGGGATATTATCCAGTGTGGGCTATCACTGCCGGATCCACACACCCCTGACAGCCTCCTCAGCCCTGTTCTGCCCCTCCCCACCTCTTTTTGCCCCCTCCTTGGCCCTGCTTTACCTGCTCCGGGGGTGGGTGGGTGGGTGCTGAGCTGCCACCCCCTGTGGTAGTGTTCCCAAAGGAGTGCTCCTCCCCCTCTTCTGTCTTGCCTGGACTGATCTAAGGCCCAAAGTAAACAATTTTATTTATTTTATTTTGAAGAATTTATACCCCGCCTTTCCCATGCCAAAGCAAATGCCCAAGTCGGCTTACATGAGCAGGCTAGTCTAAACCACCATTTTTTTATTGGGTTTTTTCAAATCTACAGTATTCTTGTGATCTGCCAATCCTCAGGCCCAGATGTTGCCTTCACAGTGTGGTTCTCTCCTTTGGCTGCTGCCATCAAGCCTCAGCAGGCAATTGCAAGTCAGGCCTGGACAGGTCCTCAAGGTCGTATTCCGTTCTTTGCCGGCTACCCTCCTCACATACTCCACTGCAGCTCTCACTTGTGGTGAGCTAATCCACAGTGAGCTAGCTTGTGGTGAGCTAATCCACAGTGACTCTGTTCTACCAGCACAGGTACTGCAGCTTGTCACAGCCTGGCATCCGTCTCCCATCCAAAAGCAAACTGCAGATTTTCCTGCTTAGCTTCAGGTAGTACCAGCAGCTCAACCATCAGTCCACACCTCCTGCATAAAGTGCATTCAAACTGTTTTTTTTCCTGTTGCAGTCACCCTGTGGGGCCCTGATTTGGGCTGGGGGGAAAGGAGTCTCACTCCCAATCAAAATCACCTCCCTGAAGGTGCTGTTAGCCACAGAGGGCAAAACATACCGGCACAAGATTGCCCAGTCATTAATTGCTTCCTCGCGGTTGTTAATTTCTTCTTTGCACTCAGAGAACAAGGAGTGCCTGATGCTGAGAGTTCAGAAGCACATCAACAGCATAGGCGTAAACAAGCTCTCTATATCAAATTCAAACAGGAACATCAATACTTCAGAAACTGGTCAGAAAAGTATCGATTCTGATGCACTCTAAACCAAACGTTCCTTTTGTTGACTGCAGGATATTTTTATTCTGGAGCACAGTCGCTGTTGCAGTGCAATAGTTTCAGTTCCCTGTTCCTTTGGATGAGCTTTGCGGTGTGATAGATTTCATTGCCTACATCTTGGCTCAGTTCCCATGAGGCACTGGTGCAGTGTTGCTGTCTAAATTAAGGAGAACATTGTCCCCTTCTCCCATGAACAAGCCGCAGAAGAGAGAATGAAGCTTCAGCTTCATCTCCTGTTCTCAATTTGAGGTCTGCACTCAGTTAGATCTGTTGGTAGTGTACCTAAAACACACAACTTTCCTGAAGGAAAATTGGAAGTGTTCCCCCCCCCCAAATATATGATGGTTATCAGAAAACTTTTATTTAACCCCCTGATTACATTTATATTGTTATGCTTTGCACGTTCTCAAATTCTGTGCTGCAGTTTGCATGCCACTTCACATCTTCCCCCATCACTAATGTATCAAATGAAGTCTGAAGCTTATTGGCATATCTGATGAAATATGTCACATTAAGATGTAGAACGAGCATTTTTCATGTCTTGAGCGCTTTTCAGTGTGAAGATGGGTCTGAGAAATTCCTCACATCATTGCTGAGGTCAGCCTGGGAACTTTTGACTGGTCTGGTTTGTAGAAAAATAGCTCCATCCGCACATGGAGAGGCACACATGCATGCACATGCAGGCGCAGACACACTCGAGCATGACACACGATAGCATCTGACTGAGAAGAGGGGATTTCCTCCTGCCCCAAATCTTGTCCCTGCTTGGATCCGTCCATGATGTTTCTGAAGAAAGGGCAGTGACGTTATTTTCCCCACAACAGATACATTAGCTAGAGGAAGGAACAGCGGGTGGGAAAGACATTTGGATTGAAGACAACAGCCAAATAACAACAACGGCCCATTTGTGACACAGCGAAATGATTGTGTGGACAGGCCTTCAGTGTAAAGGTGTAATGCCAGAAAGCAGCTTAAAACCTCCACGGGTATAAATTGGCCATTAGGGACTCTGCTTCTTTCGGTCACATTGTCTGAACTGAATAATGTCCTGGCTGAGGCCTGCAAAGAGAACACCTCCGTTCCCTTCTCATTGGCCCCACAGTTGGCAGCAGATCTGTCCAAGCGTTTCCTCCGATGAGGCTTGCAATTGTTTCTGAATCTTTCTGGTGAATTAGTTGTCACTGACAACCTGATTGGTGCCTGGCAGGGGGAGATAATGCGGCAGTCATCTCAACACGAATCCCCTTTTGTAAGCAATACAATTAGCAATTTGTTGCCTCCCCTCCCTTTTGTGGAGACGGTGGGGGATGGATTGCGTGCCTTGTGGAGGTGTGCTTGAAACGGATCTGTGGAAAGAGCGTTGCAGAATGTCAGGAAATCTGCCCACAGTGAGCCTGCTGCAGCTTCCCCGCGAATATTCAGCCCATGCACTCGCCACGTCTTCTCACAACCGCGCTGAACCAACCCTCCTGCTAAACAGAGATATGCCAGTAGCTCTGCTTCCTAGTTGAAGAGAAATCTGGAACAATTTCCAGGTTGATCCTAAAGACACGGCCAGAAAATAACTGTGATTCCTGCTTGGAATGCGGAGGAGAAAGTTTTCTTTGGAAAATGAAGACCTCTATTATTGTGTAGGACACTCCAAATCCAACCAGTAGGGTATTATCACTGACTGAAGAATCCTACACAACATGAACCTAGTCCTCTAAAACCTCTCTGCATGTGTAAATATCTGTAGCCTGAAATTGGAGAAAATTATGGGTTTTACCCACTTTCACCTCTCCCAGATATCTGCACCACTAGTGAAATGATACATTTCTGAATAGCAAAAAGCAAGCCTCCCCCCATCCCAGGGATTGGAGATAGGAGGCAGAAAAAAAGACCGCGTTGCTCTGATGCTGCACATGGGCCTCCAGTTGAGCATGCTGTGTGTGAAGCTTCCCTTTGCTGTCACCATGATCTCTTTGTACTAAGGCCGCAATCCTAACCTGGAGTTGGGCTGGCACAGTTAGGCCAGCAAAGTTTGGCCGGCACAAGGGCCACCATAAAGTGTGTTTGAACCACTCTTGGCGTCAAGAAGGCCAGCACACACAGATGTGCACCATTCCTCCCTGACTCTGTGTCCAAATGCACTTTATGGTGGCCCTTGTGCCGGCCAAACATGGCTGGCCTAACCGTGCCAGCCTAACACCAGGTTAAGATTGCGCCCTGAATGATCTTGATTTGCAATAGGCTTCCATGCATGGGGTCCCACCGATCCTGTAGTTATTTATTTGCTTCACATTATTAAACTAGCACCATTACATGAATGTTTTGAAGATCCAGCTTAGAATTGATGGTGGGATGAGTTCAGTGTCAATAGCTTCCTCCTTACCTTTGGCTCCTGGGAGAGCTTGAATTCATCTGGCCTTGGAATTCATTGCCGGCTACCCAGATCATGCACCCAGATACAGGGCCAGCTTTAGGAGCTGCTGGGCCCAATGCAAAGCATTTTTCAGGGCCCTCCACCCCCTCAGGGCCCCCAGCTCCCATGGATGAGCAGCCTGGCACCAAGCAGCAGTGTCCAGCAACTGCTGAAGAACTGAAGAGATCCTCTGCTATGATCTTTCAGGAAAAACAGCCCTATCATTGTGGGCACGTTCTTCCAAGTGACAACAGCTTTGGGACATGTCCCAGTCCTTCCAAGTGAGAACCATCATCCTCTGTTAACAGAGTTGTTTGTCTACAGAGCATAAAATTCTGCCAAATTAAAATTATCACCATAACTTCCTAGGGGGAACTGTAGCAACAAAAACAACAGTTTTTTTTTTTGATACTTAGACTAACAAATTTATATCAGCATAAACCTTTATGCCTACCCCTTTCCTGGGCGCAATCCCTTGTTGTTGATCTCCCCTGCCCTTCCCTTCACCTGCACTCCACTGTGCTAGACCTACCTGCTCAGGTGGGTGCAGCTCCTCACCCTGGTGCCAGCTGGAAGGCTCTGGCCTTCCCACCAGCACTGCAAACAGGTGCACTGTCACAAAATCCTTTCTAGCATGTTTGTGCGGACTTGCACCTGCAAAGCAGATGTTCCCCTGGGGCTAGTAACGGACCATTTGTTTTGCTATTAGGTTTGCTAAGTAGACAATAGTGGGAAAATTCACTTTGCTCCAGCATTCCTCGTTTTCCATATTCCAGTGGTTCGGCCGCTCTGTCCACATATCTCTTGTATATCTCACTCTAGCCTGTGTTACTGTGCAATCCACCACCACCCTGAGCCAGCACAAGTCCCTTGTGTTAGCTCCCCAGTGTCACGAATGTGCCATTAAGCATGTTCGTGGCTACTCAGAAGGAAGCTGAGCCAACACATGGACTTACCAAACCTGCTCCTGGTCAGCTCAGGGGGTGGGAAGGGATGGCAGGAAGATTGAAAGGAGATTGTTTGGGGCAAGGGAAGGAGGGGAAGGGCAGTCTGGGAAGTGGACTGGGCTCAGGAGTGAGTGGGACCAGCCTGGGCGATCTGGCTGGATCCTAACCCCCATCCCCAACCCAAACAGCATTACACAGGCCGATCAGATTATGCCTGCAAAATCGCGGGCATAGATCAGAGTAGCCCCATAGGGATGGCTGGTGTGCAACACGGGGTAAGGGAAATAAAATCCCCTTATTCCAAGTTGTGCCCAAGCCAGTAGGATTTGGCACAGACCAGCCGGCCGACCTGTTCCAGTGCAAGTTATCCACTGCCCTCAGGCTGATATGGCCATGGCAGGTGGCAGTAAAAAAGGGAGAGAGTCTGCAGCTTACTTTCCCTCTTTTAGAAAGTGCCCTTAAAAGAACAGCCACATGTGTGGTTGCCTGTGCCTGCAGCTTCCAGGGCTGTATTCTCTACACTGGGTTCCCAAGCCTGAAAAGCACAGCCATGCTGCTAACAGGGCACAGTTAATCTGTTTGGAAAAGACACTCAGCAAATGCCAAGAGGTCAGAGCAGCTGGTGCAGAAGCATCCAGATGGAGTGAAACCAACACTACCCAATTCTCAGCAATATGTGCCTGGAACTGTGCTTTGGAGCCCGAACACATCACATGCCGTTCCTGCTGCCCCCTCGGCGAGGCAGAGGGCACACAAGCATGTGCCAATGTAGCAAGAGCAAAGCTGCAGAGCTCAGCCCTGGCCTGGCCTCCTGGCTACAGCACAGTGTCAGTAGATAGACCCTCTCTGCAGCTGCCAAAAGTGCAGGATCCTGTGGCCCTTTGCTTCTGATTGCCCCGTCAACAACACATAAAGTGTTCAATCCACATGCAGAGTCACCAGTTTGTCAACTTTGAAAGCTCCCCTAAGACACAGGATTTATGCCTCTGCCTGCCAGCAGTGAATCCTATTGCGTTTGAAAGTGGCAGAATACACTTAAATCCACAGGAGAGAAATGAAGGGCTTTATGTAATCTGGGCGACTAAATACAAAGGCCATTTTGCGGAAAATGTTGTGATGTGATTATGTGCTCAACCACACAGTCACACCGATGGCGTGACACCAGTAATAACAGCATTAGGAACCATGCTGTGCCCATTTGCCAGTCTCAGCAACAGTGCCTATGACCTTTCCATCTCTCACCACCCCTAGGAGTGTTAGTCATGAGCACAAAAACACTAATGCTCCTTAAACTGAGGTTCAATCCAATTGGATCAGCATGAAGGCCTCTCCGCTAAGCAGCCATTTCAAAAGTTGGTCACAGATAATTGCCTGATTCTTTTGTAACCTTGCAATTCCTCAGAATCTGTCAGACCATCTTGTCCGGTTCACCTTGATACTTATAATGATCAGCGGCATCTCTATATTGGCAGGTTGTCGTATGAATGCTGCAGGCAGGATCATGCTATTCCATGAGCAAACGTATATGTGAACATAAGGATTTGGAGAGGATCACCAGGGTCTAAAACTTTGTCACGGTGCAAGTTTCCTGAAAGCTTGAAAAAAGGTTTAACCCTTCCCTGTTGCAGCTCAGGATTGTGCAAATACTACGTATACCAACTCAGCTTCTTGCCTCTGTTTTCTTATTAGCAAGATCTGGGATGGTTTTAGAATTTAAGTAGACAAATGACACTGTCTAAAATGTGTATCTTGCATATCATTACTCAGTGTGTGATAGGGACTGATTAGGCTAATAGCTAAAGAGGAGGAGGTGGGGCTGACCAATGTCCCAATCAGGAGGATGACTTATCATTTGGGGTGCTAAAGGATTGCCCCGCCTTATCGCTTCCTTGTGATTGGGCGAAATGAAGAGAGATTTCCTTCCTGGTACTATCTGATTTACACATCCCCCTCTTGCAAGATGCCTGCCAGGGCCTTTCCATAGAAAAATGGATTATTCTACAGTCAGATTAATGGGCTTTCATTTTGCAAAACATCTGTCACTGTTAGTCCTGGACAGTGAGCGTGAAATTAGTTTTGACTGCAGAAAGGCTACGTCGGTGTGTAATATGTGACTCACATTACAACGGCTCAGGAAGCGAGCTGGTGAATGAGAATTACCTGTTGAAGAGAGAAAGGGCTTCCTCCGCACGCACACAGAGGGGAGGGGTAATGTGTGGACGCTGGAGGGGGAGTTAGGAGGGAGTCTCTCCAGCCATGCATAGGTCTTTGTACATCAACTTTGTGATGACAACATGACTTAGCCCTTTGTTTACTGCCAGTGCTACATGGGTTGAATCTAAGAGGTGGTCTGTAGTGAAGGGAAGAGTAAAGGGATGCATGATGGAGATGTGCTTGCATAGATACCTGGGTAGAATGCTTAAGCAAAGATGCACTGAGCCTGCAGGGCATAGATTTATCTGCCCGAATGAACAAATTCCACTTCTGGTCACTTTGTATGATTGACTGGATGAATCATGCAGAGTGCTCTATGTAGGATATCATGCAAAATGCTCTTCTGTGTAACATTGCTGTTGTATAACCAAGGATCCCCAACACTTGAAGCTATTCTGCAGGGCTGCAACTTTTAATCAGTAGATTAACCAATGGAAGCTCTTGTTGAGTATTTGGTGGGAGCCAGTTTTAATCAGCGAGGGCAAATTTGAATTGGCAGGGTTGCGAACTGAGGACACGCTTGTTTATTTTTGGCAGCTATTTTGTCTCTGATGTGTTTTTTTCATCTGGAACAGGTAACAAAAATGAGGACTTTAGTTGGCCTTCCCTTCTCGCATTGAGTACTAATGTTCACTTATTAAATTGTGTAAATATCTCATCCATCCTTCGGTATCTCCGAAAGGCATCTAAATTGAGGTTTTCCAAGGGCTCCTCGCCCTGGTGCAACCTGCCAAAGACCTTATTTAGACTAGCAAGTGTTACCAGGTGTGCTTTGAAACTCACTTTAACATGTGTGGGAGTACATGGAGGAGAACAAATTCGTGTGTTGGAATCCAGTGGCATAGCTCAGTGGTTCGGAGTAGCACATTTGAAGAAGGAAATGAAGACGGATGCAAGGGTGAATGGTGCAACAAACACACTTTTATTGAAATGATAATTTAACAATGAAAGGCAAGGGGAATAAAACTAAGGCTGCAATTCCATACAACTTTCCTGGGAGTAAGCCCCATTGAACACAGTGGGGCTCACTGTGTAGACATGCATAGGGTTGTGCTGAAGCATTTGTTATTAATTCTTAAGTTTCATTTATGAAGCATTTTATGGATGTCCATTTGGAGTGCTGTCGATCTGATTGCCCACAAGACACGCAAGGGTACTTTGTGGGTCGATGAGGACAATGCTCCAAGCATCAAGATTTCCTGTCTGTTTCTGCTGAATGGGGTGCTTTGCAGGAGTTGTGGAGCAGCAGTGAGGCTAAAAAGGCAGCAAAGTGGGCTCTAAAATAAGCACAGAAGCCAGGTGGTAGCCCCAGCTGGCCCGAGGGCGGACACACCTGGGCACAAAGAGCCAAAGCTGCTTTCCAAGGGGAAGGGAGGCACTGCAAGGAAGCCCACAAAGATGACTGTCCAGCAGCTTGGTGCAGCAGCTTCAGTTGCACTTGGAGAGAAAAGTGGAGGAAAGACTGGAAAGGGGGAATAACAGCAGGGGCTACCAATCCTGGGTCCCAGCTTGGCACAGTGATCCTGGGGTTGTGACTGGAAGGGGGTGGCTTAGTTAACAGTACCAGCCAGCCAAATGAAGAGACAGCAAGGTGACAGCAGTGACAGCAAGGTGGCATCAGGAGGAGAAGACATGTGGAGCCCTGGAACTCAGCTCCCTTTCCCCCCATAGAGTTCTGTGGGGTCTCTTCTAGGGTGACTACATCCAGGATCTTTCTGTCGTAGCTTGATGGCTCATCTACAGAGGTCCTGCTATTGTCCTCGCAGCTTGCTGAGAGTGTGGGATCTATATACGCATGCATGCAAATCCCCTTCCCCCC
>JAJKFI010000052.1:1742496-1754616 GCA_029204185.1 Lerista edwardsae | reverse complement strand
CCCCCAATCCCATAGTCCTTAGCAAAAACCACTCTCTCCACAACATCAGGGATCTGCAATAAGCTATGCCAGTTATAGCCAGTGCTGAGCTGGCCTAGAATCTGTGATTACAAAACTGGACAAAATGAAAATAAACATTCAACTTTAGTTACTGCACTGTTACTGTAAAACATCCCTTAACAAAACTTTAGAATGTTGTTTTGATGATATTGGGATGATAGGATACAAAATGGATAAGATTATATTGTTTATTGAACCACTAGTACCATGTTAACCAGATCCTGTTCCTGCAGTGATGACAAACGTTTGCGTTTAGGAACAACCTTGATCTTTTAAAGATATGTGGTGGTTAGCAGCTTGTATACTTTCCCACCAACTTATGTGGGAACAATTCAAGCCATCGGATGCCGTATCTCTTGTCCTTCAAGTATCGCCCACTCTGCCTGATCGCATTTCTGCAATGCAAGGAGTCTGACCTTCTAGCTGTAGCAAGCCCACAAGACCCAAACACAAAGCCTGAAGACTGCTGGAGTCATAGCCACAAATGACACATGGGATCCATTGTGCAGCCTGTTGCTCTCATCATGCTTCTTGATGAGAAGTGCTGTCTAATTCCTTGGGACCAGTCTACAACATGCTATGTTTCCAAAGATATGACTGTCTGAGTGACTAGTAGCATTCGGCGTGAATGAATGTTTTTCTCCCCTATATGACTAATATTGTTTTATGTTCAGTGCTACTGCCTTGCATGCTAGTGCTTGCTTCATAGCCTGTTTGCTATCTTCAAGACCCGTTTTTGCCAGTCTCATTTGATCAACATCATACCACTGCAACCCCTGCAACTCAGTGTTCTCCAGCCTTGCAGAAAGAGGATAGGTACCAATGGTATGTCAACTCCTCCCTATTTTAATTTGGCTTATGCGAAGTCATGTTGATTTCGTGCTTAGTGTTCTTCTCTGTAAATGTTGTGTGAGTTATTGGACTATTTTAGTGGAAATCCAGAAAGAACCCCAGGGCTCCTTCCCTAAACAAGCTCCCTTGACCAAACTTGCACGTATTCCAATACAGGAGAATTTCACCCCAATTGTGATCTCCTTTGGAAGCTTGGACCATTAGTCAAGAATTCTTGTCTGGTGGGAGAGATTCACTCCTCCACCACAAGTGGAGAAATGATTTCACAGTGTGTCTATAGGCTCAGCCCTTGTATTTAGATAAGAACACAAGAAGAGCCCTCCTGGATCCGGCTGAAGGCCCATCTAGATGAGCTTTCTGTATCTCACAGTAGCCCACCAGATGCCTCAATGAAAACACGAGACAAGATACTTGCATTTTGTTGCTACTCCCCTGCATTTGGCACTCTGAGGTAGCCTAAAATAAAGAGATTGCACCACCTATTATGGCCTGTAGCCTGCGATGGACTTTTCCTCCAGAAATCTGTCCAATCCCCTTTTAAAGGCATCTAGGCCAGATGCCATCACCACCTCCAAAGGTTAATTACTGCTGGGTAAAAAGTATTTCCTTTTATATGTTCTAACTCTCCCAACACTCAATTTTAATGGATGTCTCCTGCTTCTGGTGTTGTGAGAGAGGGAAAAGAACATCTGTCTATCTATCCCATGCGTAATTTTGTGTGTCTCAATCATATGCTCCCTCGGGTGCCTTTTTTTCTAGACTGAATAGCCCCAGATGCTACAGCCTTTCCTCCTAAGAGAGGTGCCCCAGCCCCATAATCATTTTTGTCTCTCCCTTCTGCACCTTTTCCAGCTCCACTATGTCCTTTTTGAGATGTGGTGACCAGAACTGTACACAGTACTCCAGATGTGGCCTTACCATTGATTTGTACAGTGGCATAATATTGGCCATTTTATTCTCAACTCTTTTTAATTACCCCAAGCATGGAGTTGGCCTTCTTCACCGCTGCCGCACACTGGGTTGACACTTACATTGAACTGTCCACCAGCACCCCAAGATCTCTCTCCTGATCCATTGCAGACAGCTCAGAACCTATTAGCCTATAGGTGAAGTTCTGATTTTTTTTGCCCCCAATGTGACTTTAGACTTTACACTTGTCTAGCTTTTAATTCAGCTACCAGTACACCGCCACCTCTTGACATGTCCTGAACTGCCAGAACATTTTCCCCTTCCTTCCTCCTAATGTCTCTATTGTTCTCCTTTTCTCCCTCCTTCCCTGCACCCCAAAACCTCCACTTCCCCTATGTTCCTTAGAGGAGTATGTCTAATTTCTGTATGCCCCTTCTCCCCCCCCCACATTTCCCGCCTCTTCACTCTACCCCT
Source organism: Lerista edwardsae (assembly GCA_029204185.1). Lineage (NCBI taxonomy): Eukaryota > Metazoa > Chordata > Lepidosauria > Squamata > Scincidae > Lerista > Lerista edwardsae. The sequence goes on along the minus strand of JAJKFI010000052.1, from coordinate 1,752,321 downwards.
TCCTCTCTTTTTGTTCTCCTCCTCCTCCTGATTGCTTTCCCCAGGGCTCCATTGTGGGGGAATGTTAGACTTATGATTCCCTAGAGTCAAGTGTGATTCCCTAGAGTCAAGTTTTAGAGTCAAGTGTGAGTAAGCTAATTTCATAGGACCTACTTTGAACTCTGTTCTTGGTCTTTGAGCCCTAAGTAAATGCTCTTGCATCTTCACCGTCCGCTCCATTTTCCTTTTCTGGCTGAATTACAGAGTGGTGCCATTGGTCACAACTCAGGATCCCTGCACATGTTTGGTTTTCCCCTGAGTGTGCATGTCACATGTGTTTTACAATGCACTGCCAGTAACAAGGTGGAGAGAGAGAAGTGGGTGGATGGTGAAGGAGGTTGTTTGTGCGTCTCTAGTTCTCTTCACTTGTGGGTTTTTCTATTTATCACCAAGGGAAAGGAAAGTGTTCCCATTAATCTCACAAGGCATTCCTGCCATCCCCAGGTTTCTACCTGCTGGTGGCTGAGTGGGCGGAAGGGGAAATTCTTGCCTTTCATCCATCTGCGATGGAACAAAAGCTGTTACAATAGTGCCTGAAAAATCAGCAGCACTCCAGAGGCAGCCTGGGGGTCAAGGCTTTGTTTCTTGACAAGTCTAGGTCTTCTCAATGCTGTAATTTCAATGTCAGTTCTTGCTAAATGCCTTTCATTTATGCATTGGGAAAAATTCACAATAGTGCTGCTTAAATTCCACTGAAATAATCACATCTTCCTCCAGTGAGCTTAGATCTACTGCAGAAAACCTGTCTCCATCCCACTCAACATTATAAGGCCAAGCGGAGCTCAGCAGTGCAAGGCTGCCCAGGGGCCAGGGTGTCAACTTATAGTGGTGAAATTAATTTGGAGGAGAACTGCCCGGATACATTGCTGACCCAGCTAAGGTGACAGAGGGGGGGCCATTTGTGGGCCATTTGGGGTGGGGGGCAGGGAGCGGGCTGGAGGGAGAGGGTCTTGACAGCAAAAGCACACACCAGTTTCTGTCGCTGATTTTCCAACCAACTCACCCTCTTCCTCTCTTTGGACTTGTGCCAGCAAAATAGCTGGTGTGGGTCCAAGGAGACCATAGCAATCAGGCAGCAAGTTACAAAGTTTTTTTACATACCTCCTGCTGGTTGTCTGATCAACCTCCCTACCATATAATGCAGCTCACACTCCATTGGCCCGACTGCTTGATATGGAGTGGCAGGGAATAGGTTTGGGCTGTTGGACACTATGCTGCACCAGCTCTGGCAAAGATCATTCAGAGCCCAATCCTATCCTTCCCCCTCCCCGGCTGGTGCGCCCATACCAAAAATGGGAGTGCTGTATCCAGCAGGGTGTGTGTATCAATTAGAGAGCTTTGGCAGGGAAATCCCCTTGCATCTGTGTAAGCCTTGGATCTGTGGCAGCGATTTCACTAGTGCAGTGGCGTCTCTATAGGGAGGCAGAGCTCTAAGTTTTGCAAGAAGCCTTACCTTGCAGTGGAAATCCCTCCTTTCCTGCACCGTTTTAGCCAATCCTCACAGGGAACAGCAACGTCTTGGCATTGCTTACTGGCTACAGCAGCAAGGGAGAGGAGGGATTTACATGACAGGGTAAGGCTTCTTGCAACACTTAGAGCTCTGCCCTCCCTGTAGATGCCACTGCACTAGTGCAGATCCAAGGAAAAGAAAGGGAGTGAAGGCAGTAAAAATGGAGGGAGCCAGGGCATGGCATCACTGCCAAGTCCACCCTCCCTCTAGCCTCCCCACAGTGTCACACCTGTCCAGTTCCCCCTCCACACACACACACTGGTGCCATACCTCCCTCTCCTGCTGTTTCTGTGGCTTGAGCTCTAGCAATTCAGCTTGAAGGTTCTGGCCTTCCCACCAGCATCTGAGCAGTCTGCTCCTGACTGTGCTGTCGGAAAGTTCTTTCCCACACTTTTTTTCAGCAGTGGCATCTTGCTGCCAGCCAGAGCCCATAGGATTGGGCTGTCAGAAACGGATAATTTCATGGATCAAGCAATGCTCTCTGAGCCATGTTCACTTCAACGTATTTCTCCCGGGAGTTCTTCCAGGTGAGTTGTGCCCAGTGGTCCATTAAAAGGAGGGGTGCCATTTCGATTTTCTGCCTTAGGCACTAAAATCTCTTCTGTCGATTGGGCCAGGGCTACCCAGTCTATTCTTTTTGCCTAAATGGGAAATCAATGAAGCAAAGCTACAGTCTGCTGGGCTCTGGCTCTTAGTTGCACTTCAGCGACTTGTAGAAACATCAGGGTATAATGCAAACAAGTCTGAAGAAGAAGGAGAGAATGCCTAAATACATAAATAAATGATTGCCCTAAACTGGGGCAAGGTCCAGCTTGGCCTCAAACAGTGACCAAGCAGTTCTGGCTTCCTCCAAATGTCTTGAAGTGAAGCTTCTTAAAAGGATAGCAGAGCTGAACTTCCAGTTGGGAAGAATGGAGGGTTGAGAGATTCAGTCTAACAATAAAGTACACGGGAGGATGCAATCGGCTGCAGAGGCAGATAGCAGCCGTGTTACACCATGGAATTTTAAGGGAGTGCAAAGGAGATTGTGGTTAATCTTCCTGTCCTTGTGCTCCAATGACACTTCTGCAGTTTTGTCACTTTAGGATTTCAGACAAACATGTTTCCCAGCCCAGCTTGGAGATCTGCAAGTGATTGAAGTGGGGATCTTCTGCTCAGAGCTACAAAGCCCCATCCTCTTCCAGGCTTGCTCCAGGCTGATTTCTTTGGAGTCTCTGTCTTCAAACAAGGGCATCTAACATAGTGGTTAGATGTGCACTAACCAAGAGGCATGGATTTTCTCACCTATTTCCAAGTACAGTACCTTGCCATTTGGAATAACAGTGACCACTTCACCTTGTCTTCCACCAGTGGCTATAAATCTATTATATGTGGAGTTTGTGAAATGGCTACAGGGAATGAATGCCCAAATGCTTTCTGGAATTTTTCCGCGAAAACAGTGGCATGAACATATTGAGTGCTTATTTATTGCTGTATTTTTATTTATAAATTATGTAATTGTCCTGCATGTGTTTGCAAAGCTTTGCACTAGGTGGCTTCTATGAAACTGTTATTACTTAAAGCAGTGGTATTCAAACTTTTTAGACCGGGACCCAATTTTTAGAATGGCACTTGTGTCGGGACCCACTGGAAGTGATGTCATTAACCTGGAAGTGATGCTGTGGCAGGAAGTGACATCATCAAGCAGGAAGTGCTATCATAATAAAATGACACTCTCTGAAATGCACATTGGCATTCTTGGATTACAGCAACTGTATAACCATGAAACATCCCTGACAGAAAGCAAGATTAGGACAAAATATGATATAAAAGCACTGAACTAAAAACAAAATTAAAAAAAAAGCCTCACTTGAAAATTCAGTTAACACTCACAAAAGGAATATAACAAGAGTAAGGTTTGCAGTTTCCAAGATGGCTGCTTCCAGCTTTCCGCGACCCACCTGACATCAGGTCGCGACCCACCAAGTGGGTCCTGACCCACAGCTTGAATAACACTGACTTAAAGTACTAATCTAAGAATATTATAGACTACAAAGTGATATATCGTTGTATGGAAAGAGCAAGTATGGTATAGTAGTTGGAGAAGTGAATGCTGACCCCAGAGACAGAGAGGTGGGAAATAAACCTGGATTTAAATTCCACTAAGCCATGGAACTCATTGGACAGTCTCTTGGGTTGGTTGCTATCTCCCAACCTATCCTACCTCACATGGTTGTTGCAAGGATGACATGAGAAAGGAATATTCAGAACAGAATGCTGTACTGAGATGCTGTATGGTCTTCTCCTTGGAAGAAGACCAAAACAATACATAAATAAACCATTTCATATAAATAGGCTCCAAAAGGATTTTGTGCAAACAAAACATCTATTTGCTGACTTGTCCCAAGGGTTACTCTTGCCGAATTGTTGGGGAGATTGTTTTTTAAAGCATGAAACATGTGTCTCTTGTAATTAAGTATTAGGGGAGACTCTTTGCCCCCTTTGTACCTACTGGCTGCTAAAACCAATGCATCTGAGATATAATAGTTTGAAAATGCAACCAACCAATCCTGCTGTTCAATGGAGACTATCTGCTGGGCTCTCATTATGGTTAAATAAAGGGCTAGCACCTCTTTAGGGTTAGTTGAGAAGATTGCCCAATGGGCAGTCGTCAGAGGCTGGCCGTGCTGCATAACATGGGGCTGTGCTTACGGCATCATAAGCCAAAATGCCATCTGTGACATTTACACCAGCAAGGAATATAGGTCCTCCGAGAAGAAAGGGACATTAAAAACCAATTCATCAGCCAACAGCAAATTTGCTTCAGCATCTTGACACATGAGTGGTATGCCTTTATGCCTTGTTGGCTATATGATTAATACAGGCACATTCTCTCCCTGTGCCGCTTCTGCCCCCACCGCACTGAGGGACATCTTCATGAGTTAGTCAACATTTTTTGTGAAATTAAATTAAAAATACAATTAGCTTGAAGACAATTCAAGGGCAATGCAGGGTTGAGCTGGCATGGTGATTAATTACAGCTGAACTGCTGTTGTACCAGTCACCATTCAGTCCTTCTCACATATTGGAGCATCCTATCAGATTGAAGGTGGACAAAGACAGATGTTTTCCAGCAGATCCTGGGTAGCAGAGACCTTTGTCCATGCCTGCATTACGGAAAGCTACCGACAGACACGTCATGCCAACAAACGCACACCCGCATGGTGAAACAGACACACATATGTTCATATAGTGGAATGGAATGGTATGCATCTGGTGCACCAATGCTTGTTACCTGTGAAGTAGCCCACACTTTTGATTAGTTGGGACTGAATTTGCCATCCACTGGATACCCCCACATCATAATGTAATGGGAAAAAGCAAGACTATTGCCGTAAATCTGCTGATTTGGTTTTCTTAGTTAGGTAGTTCTCCAATTTTACTTTAACTGCTGCTTTGGTTATCTTAATGATTGCCATTACCCATATGTGATTGACTTGATAGCTTGTAGATTAAAAGATTTAGAGGTCCAATCAGTGGTGGGATTCAAATAAATTAACAACCGGTTCTATGTCCTTCAGCGGGGCCTTCGGTGCGGCCGCTGCCTTTCTTCCCTCTCCCAACCTAAAATTAACAACCGGTTCTGCAGAACTGGTGAGAACTGGCTGAATTTCACCACTGGGTCCAATCCTAACCAACTTTCCAGTGCAGGTGCAGCGGTGTCAACATGGCATGAACTGCATCCTGCAATGGGGGGGGGGCATATTGCAGCCTAAGAGAATATTTGCCCCTTACTTCAGGGTTACATTGTGGCTTCATTGGTGCTGGAAAGTTGAATGGAACTGGGTGCTAACAGCCCATTCCTAACTAAAATCCCACCTGGTGATGCAGCAGCACCAGCATGGCTTCCACTGCATTTCATGCGATGGGATGAAGTCTCCTCTGGGTAAGAGGACATTTAGAGGTTTCCTTGGCATAAGGGATCCTGAGCTTTCCCATGCATGCTGGTGGCACAATAGAGGCCTGCCAGACCAGATAAGCCCAGTGCAAGGGATGAAATGGGGTGAGGGAAGGGCAAAATAGGAATGATGGGGAAGGGACTGGCAGATCAGGCCTGGGCGGGGTTTGATTTGGCAGTGGTGATGCATGCTGAATACTGATCTCCTTCCCGGGCCTGATCCACCTGCATGGATCAATTCAGAATTGCACCAGCTATATTGCTGGCACAGGTCTAGGTTGACCCATAGTAGCTACTGGGGCTTAGCCCAGAGCGAGGGGACAAATGTCCCCTTACTCCTAGGAGGTTTCCAGCAGCCAAAAGTCCCCTGCAGGATCCAGTGGAAGCTGCACCAGCACTGCCACATTGCCATGAGGGTAAAATTGAGCTGTAAGCCTCAGTTCAGTACATGAGATAGGGTGCAATCTTAACTTGGAGTTAGGGTGGCACAATTAGGCAAGCAATGTTTGGTTAGCACAAGGGCCACCGTAAAGTGCATTTGAACCACTCTTGGAGTCAGGGGGGATGGTATATCTGCGTGCTGGGGTCTCTGACTCCGGGACTGGTCCAAACATAAGAACATAAGAAGAGCCCCACTAGATCAGGCCAAAGGCCCATCTAGTCCAGCTTCCTGTATCTCACAGCGGCCCACCAGGTGCCCCAGGGAGGCATGAGACAACAAGATGCTTGCATCCTGTTGCCACTCCCTTGCACCCGGTACTCTGAAGTAGCCCACCACCAATGTAAGGAGGTTGCACAATCCATCATTGCCTATATGATTGCCTATATGGACCTTTCCTCCAAAAATCCGTCCAATCCTCTCTTAAAGGCATCCAGACCAGATGCCATCACCACCTCCTGTGGCAAAGAGTTCCACAGATTAACTACCTGCTGGGTAAAAAAGTACTTCCTTTTATCTGTTTTAACTCTCCCAACCCTCAGTTTTAGCGGATGCCTCCTGGTTTTGGTGTTTTGAGAGAGGGAAAAGAACATCCCTCTATTGACTCTATCCCTTTTGTGCATAATTTTGTATGTCTCAATCGTGTTCCCCCAAGGTGCTTTTTTTCCAGACTGAAGAGCCCCAAACGCTGCAGCCTTTCTTCATAAGGGAGGTGCCCCAGCCCCGTAATCATTTCTCTCTCTCTCGCTTCTGCACCTTTTCCAGCTCCACTGTGTCTTTTTTGAGATGTGGTGACCAGAACTGCACGCAATACTATCTAGATGTGGCCTTCTTGGGGCCTTGGAGCACTCCACTTTTCACTTCTTTCCATTGTGAAAATTGCCCATTGACCCCCACTCTCTGTTTCCTGGCCATCAACCAATTCTGAATCCATAAGAGGACCTGCCCTCTTATTCCCTGACTGTGGAGTTTCCTCAGCAGCCTTTGGTGGGGGACTGTGTCAAACACCTTCTGAAAATCCAGATATATGATATCCCCAGGTTCTCCCACATCCATATGCCTGTTGACCTTTTCAAATAATTCTAAAAGGTTTGTGAGAAGACGTACCCTTACAGAAGCCATGCTGACTTTCCTTCAGCAACACTTGTTCCTCTATTATATGTGTTTTAGGATTTTATCTTTGATGAGGCTTTCCACCATCTTACCTGGAACAGACGTTAGACTGACTGGCCTGTAGTTTGCAGGGTTCTCCCTTCTCCCTTTTTTAAAGATTGGCGTGACATTGGCTATCTTCCAATCCTCTGGCAATCTGTGGCTGTTTGAAGGGACAAGTTGCATAGTCGCGTTAAGAGATAGGCAATTCATTCTTTAATTCCTTGATAAATCTTGGGTGGATGCCTTCTGGGCCTGGTGACTTACTTATATTTAATTTATCAATTTGATCTAAAACATCTTGTTTGTTAACCATTATCTGACTTAAATCCTTAGTTAGGAGAGGCCGTTCAGGCAGTGGAATCTGCCCAAGGTCTTCTGCCGTGAAGACAGATGCAGAGAATTCATTTAATTTCTCGGCAATTTCCAGGTCCCCTTTTATCTCCTTTCTCCTTCCCTCACCGTCCAGTGGGCCGACCGCCTCTCTGGTAGGTTTCCTGCTTCTAACATATTTGAAGAAGCTTTTATTGTTCCCCTTTATGTTTCTGGTCATGCGTTCCTGAAAGTCTTTCTTGGCCTTCTGCATCAACCTCTTGCATGTCTTTTGCCAGAGTTTGTTCTTTTTTATTCTCATCATTTGGGCAAGACTTCTATTTCTGGAAGGAAGCTTTCCCCAATGGCTCAGTAACAGTGACATCCCTAACTAGGTCCCAAGTACCACTCAATATTAAATCCAGAGTTGCCTGTCCTCTGGTGGGTTCCATGACTAGCTGCTCTAAGGCACAGTCATCAAGGAATCTGGTCTCTCTTTCTTGACCATAGCACCAGTTGACCCAGTCGACATGAGGATAATTGAAGTCCCCCGTGATTACAACTCTGTCTTTCTTGGTCACCCCCCTGATTTGTTTCCTCATTTCAAGGTCCATTTTGATCTGGAGGATGATAGCACCCCCCCACACACACACACACACGCACACTATTACACTGCTCTTTTGACCTGGTAGTTTAACCCACAGTGACTATGGTGGAGTCAGTCCCACCTTCAATTTCTACTCTGCTGGATTCTATCCCTTCTCTGACATAGATGGCCACTCCACCGCTAACACGCCCTTCCCTGTCCCTCCTATAGAGTTTATAGCTTGGAATTGTGGTATCCCACTGGTTCGCTGCATTCCACCAGGTTTCAATGTTTTCCCTAGCCACCAAACATTGCAGTTCCCCCATCTTTGCTTGGAGACTTCGGGTATTTGCATAATAACACCTAAATAGGGGGTTCCCTAAGTAGGGACCCTTATTTGATCCATTCACCTTGCCTCCTTTTCTACTGGACCAACTGTCACTTACACTCCCGCTAGCAGTCCTATTTCGTACTCCAACATTACTCTGTGGTACTCCTCCACCCTCCTCCTCTCATAGGAACAAGGAGTTCCGAACCGGACGCCACTTGGCTCCTGTTGGCTTTCCCCCAGGAGTCAGTTTAAAAGCTGATCTGCCACCTTTTTAATGTTATGCGCCAGCAGTTGGTTCCATTCTGGTTCAGGTGAAGCCCTGTCCCTCTTGTACAGGCCTGGCTTGTCCCAGAACGTTCCCCAGTGACTAACGAATCTAAACCCCTCCTCCTGACACCACTGTCTCATTCACGAATTGAGATCCCTGAGCTCCGCCTGCCTAGCTCCGCCCTGCACGTGGAACAGGTAGCACTTCTGAGAATGCTACCTTAGGGGTCCTGGCCTTCAGCTTCCTGCCTAGAAACTTAAATTTAGCTTCCAGGATCTCTCGGCTACATTTCCCCACATTGTTGGTGCCAACATGCACCACAACCGCTACCTCCTTCCCAGCACTCTCTACCAGCCTATCTAGACGAGATGTGATGTTTGCAACCTTCGCACCAGGCAGGCAAGTCACCGTGCAATCCTCACATCCATCACAGACCCCCCCCTCTATGTTCCTAACTATAGAGTCACCCACTACAAGGAGCCCACGTTCCCCATCCCGTCGAGGAGCATCCTTAGTGAGACTGGATGTGGGCTCGTCACTGGAAGAAGGGGTCCCCCCTGGGAGACTGTGTCCCTTTGTTCCAGGCTGACATCCTCCAGCCCTGAGACTTCTCCCGGCAGCTGATGAGCTGCCTCTCTGAGGGTGGAACGAAGCCTGCAAGTCCCCAGAAGTCTCATCGTGGTCCCTCTCTGCCTGCCTCTGCTTCTCCAGGTCTGCAACCAAGGCCTCTAGGGAGCAGACCCGTTCCTGGAGTTCCTGGAGCTGAGGATACACCCATGACCTATGCCCCAGAGGCATATAATCATACATGTGGCACTCTGTGCAAAACACTTGATAGCCCCCACCCACCTGCTGGCTGGCTGACTGCATGGCTATGTTTGTTTTTAAGTTCTAATGCTCTTAAAGAGTCTGGGGCCCTGGCTTCCTCGCCCTGCTGCTTCACTCGCCCAGATGCTAAACTCACGTGTGTCACCAGGCACCTTGTCGCAGATGCTGCACTTCGTCGTGGACAGCACTCGCTGCTCATGAAGGCACTTGCTAAAGTGTGCTCTACTTGCTTTACAGTAAACATACTTTACGGTGTCCCTTGTGCTGGCCAAACTTTGCCGGCCTAACTGTGCCAGCCTAACTCCAGGTTAGGATTGCGCCTATAATCGCATACTCTTCTCCATTGACCCTGGCACAGCTCCCTTCCCATCCTTTGCTCTCTCTCTCTCTCTCTCTCTCTCTCTCTCTCTCTCTCTCTCTCTC
>JAJKFI010000052.1:1720365-1734089 GCA_029204185.1 Lerista edwardsae | reverse complement strand
AATAATAATAATAATAATAATAATAATAATAATAATAATAATAATAATAATAATAATAATAATAATAATATGATTTTATTGCTGTTTTTTAACCTGCTATTTTATTGTTTTGTTATTTTATTGTACTTTTAAGTTTTAAATATTTTATGTTTATACTGTACACCACTTGGCATGCCAGGAAAAGTGGTATATAAGATTTAACAGCCCAATCCTGAGCCGTAGCACCGCCCAACATGGAGGTTGGGATACGGCAGCCCGGTCCAGATCGCTGCTGGTCCCACCCCCACCCCGCTCCACCCTCCCCCCACCTAGGAACAGCCTAGCCCAAAAGATTGCAACACTGGTGACGGTAGCACTCACTGCCGCCAGTGTCACACTACCGCCTCCGGGCATTGGAGGCTGGCGTTGGCCTGGTGTTCACCTGGCGCCGGGGGGAATGGCTTACTGCCAGTGCTGGAGGTGCCTTACTGCATCGTTTGCGACAAAAGCACAGGCAGTAAGTTGGTACCACCTGCACTAAGGCCCACAGGATTGGGCCCTGAATAAATAAATAATCCTTATAACATACATGCAAGGGCAGTAGGTATTATTATCTCCCCTATTTCAGCTGGGGGAGCTGAGGCTAAGAAGCTTGCTTAAGGCCACTTAGTGATTTCCTGGCAGAGGAATGATTCAAATTAGGGAAATCTTGATTTCCAAATATTTCTCTCCCTCTCTCCCTCTCTCTCACTCACTCACTCACACACACACACACACACACACACACACACACACACACACACGTGCACAGCCTATGTCACAATGCAATAAAAAACCTGATTACATGGGTTGAACGGAGCTCAAAGAACAGATGGTTCGATAAGTTATTTTTCTTGTCTGGAACGGGAGATGGAAAGTGAAAGCAGTCTAATGACTGCCATCTATTACTATTTCTAAGTTTATCTGACATGATTCAGGCCCAATCCAGCTCTAGATTGTGCACTTACACAACAACTGGTGTCAGATAGAGATGGGCAGCCCCCTCTGCATCCGAAGATGCATTCAGTGTGGTCTGGATGAGCATTGCCTTGTCTCTCCACAGCGACTGCAACAGCAGAAGGTCTGCTCCCGCAGATGTATGTCTGTTGTCAAATCAGGGCAACCAAATATACATAAAAGACTGTCTTGTTGTTTAAATTGGTATTTACAACAAGTTCTATTCCTACAAATGCTGAAATATAGAAATCAGTATGATGGTGCTCAGTTGTGATTTCAGGATCAGCATTCTTCTGGTGAGTGCAATTTTTATGCAAGCTCAAGGAAAACAGAGTCGATATGTCATTGATTTTCAATACAACCTACATTCCTAAAACTCCTAGGGTACTTTCAAAATATTCACTCCATGTTTAAAGACTCCTACAGTCACAGAAAACCACTGTGATTGTTTAATCTGACTTTGCCAAGCTGTTGAAATTAAATTATCCCATTCATAAACAGAAATCATTGAAGACAGGCCTAGGCAACCAATTAAACGAAAAGCCAAAGGCTTAGCACGAGCGATGTGCAGTGTTCCCTCCTCCTGAGAAATTTCAGCATGTGTATTATTCAGTTGCCCTGGAGCAATGGTTTCCCAAGAATAATCACTACCTGTGATAGCAGATGAGAAGGGGAAGGGCCAATCTTCCAGCCTCTTGGCTTGGCTTGTTGGCCTCTTGGTAGATTCCAGCCAACAAGATGTGTATCAGACTCTCTCTCTCCCCTAATGTCATCTTCAGAGAGCAACAGGGAGGACTGAATGCATGCCATGTAATCTGCTGCTTGCAAAGAGTCCTGGGTTGCTCATGTTCAGGGGAGTTAGGGCAGCCCAGTCCTAACTTGTGTTGGAGCAGGCAGGCTGGCCGGCCTGCATTGTATCCAACATGGATTAGACAGTGGGTGAAGCTTACTTTGGGATAAGGGGACATTTTATTCCCCTATAGGGTTGCTTGGATCTGCGCTAACAAAATCGCTCAAATCTGAGCAGCTAGATAGGGCCTACCTGGCTCGGGGATGGGGGTTAGGATCTGGCAAAATGGCTGGATCCATACTCCACCCCTTCCCTGGACTGGCCGGTCATGATGACTCTCTGCCCTCCCTCCACCCCTTTCCGCCCCTCCTGCATTCCTCCAGCCCTCCCCAAGCCCCTGCGCTGGCCCAATTCAGCCAGCATGGGAGCAGTTTACCTGGTGCTGGGGCAGCATCTGTAGGTTGGCGCTGCTCCCTGTGCCGGCCTGTGCTGGTGCAGACTTGCCTTACGCCACGTTTGCAACTTGCGTTGGCCCAAGGGCACATTTGGACTGCGCCCTGATTCACCTTCATTCAACATGAAGCAACATTCTGTAGCATCTGCTTTGCACCCAGGCTCTATCCCTCCCATGCATAATTTTGTATGTCTCAGTCATGTCCCCCAGGCGCCTTTTTTCCAGACTGAAGAGCCCCAAACACTGCAGTCTGTCTTCATAAGGGAGGTGCCCCAGCTCCGCAATCATTTTTGTCACTCTCTTCTGCTCCTTTTCCAGCTCCACTATGACCTTTTTGAGATGTGGTCACCAGAACTGTGATACTCCAGATGTGGCCTTACCATTGATTTGTACAATGGCATAATAATATAGGCTGTTTTATTCGCAACCCCTTTTTTAATTGCCCCAAGCATGGAATTGGTCTTTTTCACCGCTGCCGCACACTGGGTTGACACCTTCATCGAGGTGCCCACCAACACTCCAAGATCTCTCTCCTGAGCTGTCACATTAGCCTATATGTGAAGTTTTGATGTTTTGCCCCAATGTGCATCACTTTACATTTGTCTATACTGAAACACATCTGCCGTTTTGCTGCCCATTCCCCCAACTTGGAGAGGTCCTTCTGGAGCTCTTCACAATCCCTTCTAGTTTTCACCACCTGGAAAAGTTTTGTGTCATCCGCAAACCTGGCCACCTTGCTATTTATGCCAGTCTCCAGGTCATTTATGAACAAGTTGAAAAGCACCAGCCCCAAGACAGATCCTTGGGGCACACCACTTTTCACCTTTTTCCATTGTGAAAATTGCCCATTGACCCCCACTCTCTGTTTCCTGGCCCTCAACCAATTTTGGATCCATAAGAGGACCTGCCCTCTTATTCCCTGACTGTGGAGTTTCCTCAGCAGCCTTTGGTGGGGGACTGTGTCAAATACCTTCTGAAAATCCAGATATATGATATCCCCAGGTTCTCCCACATCCATATGCCTGTTGACCTTTTCAAATAATTCTAAAAGGTTTGTGAGGCAAGACGTACCCTTACAGAAGCCATGCTGACTTTCCTTCAGCAACACTTGTTCCTCTATGTGTTTTAGGATTTTATCTTTGATGAGGCTTTCCACCATCTTACCTGGAACAGACGTTAGGCTGACTGGCCTGTAGTTTGCAAGGTTCTCCCTTCTCCCTTTTTTAAAGATTGGTGTGACATTGGCTATCTTCCAATCCTCTGGCAATCTGTGGCTGTTTGAAGGGACAAGTTGCATAGTCGCGTTAAGAGATAGGCAATTCATTCTTTAATTCCTTGATAAATCTTGGGTGGATGCCTTCTGGGCCTGGTGACTTACTTATATTTAATTTATCAATTTGATCTAAAACATCTTGTTTGTTAACCATTATCTGACTTAAATCCTTAGTTAGGAGAGGCCGTTCAGGCAGTGGAATCTGCCCAAGGTCTTCTGCCGTGAAGACAAATGCAGAGAATTCATTTAATTTCTCGGCAATTTCCAGGTCCCCTTTTATCTCCTTTCTCCTTCCCTCACCATCCAGTGGGCCGACCGCCTCTCTGGTAGGTTTCCTGCTTCTGACATATTTGAAAAAGCTTTTATTGTTCCCCTTTATGTTTCTGGTCATGTGTTCCTGAAAGTCTTTCTTGGCCTTCCGTATCAACCTCTTGCATGTCTTTTGCCAGAGTTTATGTTCTTTTTTATTTTCCTTGTTTTGGAAAGATTTCCATTTATGGAAGGAAGCTCCCTGCTCTTTACAGCCTCTCTCACTTTATTCATCAACCATGCAGGCACCCTCCTGGACCTAGTTGAGCCCTTCTTTCTTTGCGGTATACACTTCTGCTAGGCCTCTAATATTGTTATTTTAAACAGTTTCACACAGTCTGGAGAGACTGGACTCTTTTTACCTTCCCTTTCAATTTTTTTCTAACTAGTCTCCTCAACTGAGGGAAATCTGCCCTTCGAAAGTCAAGGGTTTTTGTGTCAGATTTGCTCTGCACTCTTTCGTGGACATGCACTCAGGCCTGCAGCCGGCCTTACCTGGGTCGGGATGCAGTACAGGGAGGCCAGCGCATGTCCATGCATCAGCCTCCCCAACGCCTAAGTTTGCAGAAACATGCTCTACAGTATGTTTGCAACACTCCTGGGCAGGCACAAGGGACTTGTTCTGGCCCAAGTCTCCCTTAGGATTGTATTCTAATAATCCTACTAATTTGCTTGCACCAAAGTGGCTTGAGGACTGTAGAGACAGGGTAAGAAGGCAAAGCAACAAGGCAGTTCTTATTAGTGCAATGAGAAACCTGCTTAAGCCTAGCTGCCTTTGAGTGTTTTTGCAGGTGTCATAGCAGAAGCAGGTTTAAGGAGGGATTTAAAGAAGGGTAATGTAATAGCTTTGCCAATTTTAACAGGATACCTCTTTTGAACTAAGGGTGAGAGAGGACACTCCACTCAATAGCAATCTGCCTCGTAGAAAAATTATTCTTCAATTGCTAGCAGCATTAGCAGATGTGCTTCCACAGCATCCCCTTGCCATGCCTAACACACCACCAAGGATAATATGATGATTATCCTTAACAGTATTCCACCACACTTATAAATTAGGGTAGGAAGTAAACGCTTCTGGATATCATCTTGTTCTGCAGAAGGTCATGCTTTTGGAAAGAATGGAGGACCTCTTGGCTTCTCATTGCTCTGAAGTATTTGACTAAAAGGACTGTTTCAGAGCTCTCAGAAAATGCTGTAAGCATACAAGCTAAAGATGTCCAATGCAAGGATTAGGCACCTGTCACTTAAGAATGCCAAGTCAATGGAAGAATGTACTACTGAGGTGTTCTGGCACTTTTCTTTTGCCTGCTAAAAGACGATCTCTGTGTGCCTTATATCAACCAGAAAAAAATAGGCAAAGGAATAGGGGGATGCCACATATGATGGTGCATGCTGCGTCAGACCATTGGGCATTCTAGTTTAGGATTGCCTACTCTGACTGGCAGCAGTACTCCAGGGTTATAGGCTGAGACAGAGCCACACATGAGGCATTATGGTACATGGGCCAATGGCCCATAGAAAGGCTCATAGAGAGACCTTATCTATGAGAAACTGCAGAGGAGTTGCAGCAGCTTACAGACTAGTTCAGTAGTGAGAAAATATAATTGCTGCCTGACTCTGTTTTCTTACTACTAGTTTTATGCTGCTGCAACTCACATCGCAGCAGTGAAAGACATCTGCAATGGCACTAGTGCAATGGCTGATCAGGACTGCAAACACCAGTGAAGCAGCAGCGTGTAATAAATAATCATTGGGAAAAGAGTCAAGGGAGAGATCAGCCACACATAGACTTGCCAGGTGTCCCTTATTGTGAGGGACATCCCGTATTTCATGCCCCATATCAGTGTTAAAAGGGACATTACAAATCCCTTTTTAAAATTAAGATCACTGCTATTCTCTTGAGAGCCATGTTTCTATTGGCTAGCCTCAAAGTCATTCACCCCCTTCTTCTCCTTCTATTGGCTAGCCTCACATTCATCCCCTTTGTATCTTTCTATTGGCTAGCCTCAAAGTCATTCAACCTCTTATCTTCCTATTGGCTAGCCTCAAAGTCATTCACCCCATCCTTGTCCTTCTTACCTTCATTGGCTCTTGCAATGCAAGGTCTTGCCCCATGGAGATATTAGTAACAGGAGGAGACATGATGTCATTTTCCTGAAGCCGCATGGGTCAATCAATATGGTTGACGCAGATCATTCCCGCCAAGGAGGATTGCCGCAAATTCAGGAATTAAAATCTCCCTGCACGCGGTAAAAGTTAATTTCAACCTCTTTAAGCATGCCTGCATGTTCTGCATACGAGTGTGCGAATCGCTGAACGAAAAATGGGGTTTAATTTCCATGGAAAGATTCATGTATTCACATTACATCGGTTCAATAAAACTACAGTTAACTGAAACAGTGAGTGCATTATTTTTGAAGCTGTGTAATTTCTTGTTGTTCCTAGCAGTCTTATTCACCGTTTTCTGACACCCACTGTTAATGGTCTAGAAGGGAAAAAAAATCCCCCCTCCTTTTCCCCCCTTCCCGTTTACACTTTTTTCCCACTTTCCATTTTCTACTGTAATATTCTCGAAATTGTGAACATTAACAGAATTTGTTTTTTTGGGGGGTGAGTGTAGAAGTTTTCAAAAATACTCTTAGTAGTCTAGAAGTAAAAAAGAATTCCTCTCATATTGACAACTACTTGTGTCATGAAGAGATTTTAATGTAATTTTCCTACTGTAATACTTATGAAATTCTGAACATTAACAGACATTTTTTTTAATGGGGCATGACCGTTTTATTTTTGCTTGTGTAGATTTCAAAAAATAAGTCTGTCAAAACAGTGCAATCCGAGTTTAAATAGACAGCAAGTAGCATTTCATCAGGTATGTTCAGTAATATAATTATGAGGAATTTAACCTTGTAATTGCATATTAAATCATAATAAGTTTACCAATAATGTTTCTACACGATCACATGTTTTTATTTTCGTAAGTTTTTATTTTTATTCAGTCCTAAACAGTACGAGCAAAGCAATCTGAAATGCTTGGAATGAGGATTGTTTTGAGTCAACCAACATGGCTGCTAAGCCCACCCCCTGGCTTCACTTAGCCAGCATTACTTCTTAAGCTGTGTCGCCTCCTGTTACTAATATCTTCATGTCTTGCCCCCAGCCTGTCTTTGTGCTCAGTTTGCAGAGTGGCTCAGAGCAGAGTAGCAGCAGATAGGAGAGGCTGTGGCCATGGAGGCAAGTACTGCCACCACCACCCCAGTATCTGGAAGGCACCACCCCAGAAGGCATCTGGGAGTTCTTCCTTCCCTCCTCCACTTGCTTCTAAGAGTGAGTTTAGACTGCTCCATTTGTAAAAAGGTTTTCCTCCCCCTCTTCTAACAGTGATTCCCTCCATTGGTTCTAAGTGTAAACATGTTTTTGCACTGGCTGCTCTGATGTTTATATGGAAGAAGGGTAATATAAAAATATGAATATTACTGTGAGGTAACTGTATGCTTGGGGGCAGCAGGAGGGGGCACGTTGCTGGGGTAGGATGTCTCCCTCCATTTTTCATTTTTTTTAAAGCCCAGATATTATATCACTTCCTGTTGTGATTTCACTTCCGGGGCAACATTTTGCCCTCTGCACTGGGCTACACCACTGCCTGTGACCATTGTGTACAGCAGTGTCCCGATACCGTCCTTTATTGTCATTTTTAAAACCTGGCAAGTCTAACCACACACACACACACAAAGCCCCCAAAAGATTGCCATCAAACGTTTGGGTCAGCTCGAAACAGAGGACACACATTTGGCTAACCTGTTTCCAGAAATTTAACAAGTCTACTTTTTACCCCAAAATATGTAAACATGTTTAAGGGCGCAATACCAAGGGCCCCATTGCGTTGCAGCTACATCATGAGCTATATCATTAGCTGAGCAGCACCCCCATGTCAGTGCTACAACACTTGGGCTGACGCTACTCATAGCAGTGGCTTGAGAGCGCCAACAGGGAGCCTCCCATGTGCGAGCCAAATTTGGCTGGTGCAGGGGAGGTTCTGGGAGGTGGGAGGGCAGGGAGGAGGAGGAACTGGGCAGGGAGTGGGTGGGCTAGCAGATGTGCTGGCCCAGGGAGGGGGTAGGGCCAGTCTGCAGCTGTTAGGTTGCGTCCAAGGCCCCATCGGGGGGCTGAGTGGCTTCCTCAGTTCTGCACCTGCTAAATAGCAAGTGCAGATCCAAGGAACCCCATGGGGTGGTCAGGCCTCCCCTGGGGCAAGGAGATGAACGTGCCCTTGCCCCAGGGTGGCTCCCCAGTGCACCTAAAATGTGCTGGATTTGGCACAGGCCCGCCAGCCTTGCCAAGCCAGTGCAATTAAGGATTGTGCAATTTAGGATTGCGCGGTAAGGTAAATAAGAGCACGCGTTACCTTAACCCATCCCATTCTGTTTTAAGAGAATTTGAGGTGCGGAGCAGGGTAGGACTCTCTTGGGCAAACAGAAGCAAAATCGGAATGTTTTCTCTCTTTCCTGTACCCACTTGGGAGAGCTGAAAGTACCTGGTGGCTCTTAATGAGCAGTGAACAGAGCAATTATGCAGGTTAATCATCTTCAGAAAACTGATTTTACAGCCTTGTTGTGCTCACATTCGTGTGATGTTATCAAACAGGCCAATTAGACGTGGATTCTCCATTTGTCTGTGGAGAGGGGACTGGGAACAGAATACAAATCTTTGTACCCTGGGAAATCTTGTTTTCCAAAGCGAAAATGAAATGAAATGAAAATCCAGGTTTCCAAAATCACTTGCTAGCACAACTCCAGTAAAACAGAGCAGGGGGGGAGGGAATTTCATAACCCGTTTGCAGCAGAAGATGTGGACTAAGCAGCTTTGAAACTGAGTATCCCAACTGAAGCATAAAATGGGAATCACAACAATATAAATGAATACTGTATCTGTTTTGTTTTTTTAAAAATGATGTTGAGTGGTGAAATGGGATGCTTTATGTAAAATAATGAGATAAAGCAGCAGCATGAAGAACACAACCATATGTGTGTCTTCCCAAACAAAGCCCCACTGACTTCAATGGGACTGACTTCTAGGGAAGTGTGTATTAGGATCGCAACCCAAGAAACATTTTAAAAACCTTTTTATTAGGAAATTGAGGAATTAAGAAGAGCCAATCCTCTATCCTTTAAAAGCAGCTAGAGATTTAAAAGTTAAGAATTATTTATGCTTTTTCAACATAAAACACTATGAGGAGCAAAGATTTGGGCAAAGGGCCATGTTCAGTAGAAAAAAAATCTACTCTGCATGCAGAAAGCCCCACATTTAATCCAAGCATCTCCAGGTAGGGCAGAGAAAAAGTCCAGCCTTACACCCTGGAGAGCTCTGGTCACGGAGAATACTGACCGAGGTGGATAAAGGGTCTGTAGAAGGCAAATTCCTGTGATCTATTGGGGGTAAACATCTGCTAAGGGTGCCTGCCACAGCAAAGGCCTGGGCAGAATATGCTGGCAGGCTTCTCAAGCAGTGGCTACAATATGAGGATAGACAGGCATCAGGATGAGGGTCTGGGAACAGGTCACAATTACAGTCAGGGCCAGTACCATTCAGAGACTTGAAGCACTCAGCATGTGTACATGTGGAACTCATTTCCAGAGCTGCTTTTGCTGAAATAGAACACATTCCCTGGTCTCACAGGTTACATATTGGAGTCCCTAAGTATCCATTTAAGGACACAGCTTGCACAAGAAGCCCCATTTCCTCAGATTGAGATGGGAAGGTTCAGCACTCCTGGTTATTAAGCCGGAGGACCATATTACCCATTCTGGATAAGGGCAATCAAATGTCAAGGTGAGTTCAACCATTTTTCGTGAAACTTGGGGCTGCACTGCATCGGCCAATAGAAGCAGCAATACAGCCAGTAACAGTCGTGTTTTTTCCCCTTTTCCACAGGCCATCAATAAGATTCACAGCTTGTTGTAAAAGTAGGATAAGCCCCAGCACTTGCACACATCCCAAGTCAGGTCACGAAGGAAGTTGGCACTGGGTCATGCTGTTTTCAGTATTGTGCTCTCTTTCTTCAGAGGATGTTATTTATTTTGTTTCTAAAATGTTTTCTATGCCACGTTTCGAAAAGGTGATCAAAGTAGCTTCAGCAAATTTAGAAGAATTAACCCAATTATGACAGAATAGGCTGATCCATGGGAAATTCCTGTGCAGACCACTAATTCCTCCAAGTACAAAGAAGGACTCTGAAGATCAGAAAAATAAATGCTTACCCCTCTGTGAGTTGATGGTAGACAATGGACATTGTTTTACGGACAATCAATAAAGTTGATCACCTCCATCTGTCTGGATGGTAATCATTCAACCAACCAACCAACCAACCAACCAACCAACCAACCAACCAATAAATCAATCAATCAATCGTACTTATATACCACTTTTCAACACAAAGTGGTTTAAAGGCTAATAAATAAATAAATAAAGTTAAATGGCTTTCTATTGCAAAAGGGCTCACAACTTTTAAAAAATGCAGACCAGCAACAGCCACTAGAAAAGGCACTGCGCAGGGGTGAATAGCCACATAGAATCCCTTTTGAACCCGAACACCTGTGTCAAGCGGCCTCCCCCCCTTGCCTTCATTCGCAGCTGCAAAAGCAAAGTGGAGGAGATGCCTAGGCTTGGCTCTCAAAGAACAAATGGCTCTGAAAGCGAAGGGGAGGAGCCGCTTTCAGAGCTTCAAGTGCCTGAAAAGCTTAGTGTTGTCGTTCCCCCACCCCGGAAAGGCCAGTGGGGCTTCATCCCATTTTCTGAGATAAAACCAGAGGAATTGGCACCTCCTGAATCACTGCCAGAGGAGTTCTGCCACCTTTCCCAAGAGCTTCATTCCTGAAAATTTCTCCCCCCACCCACATCCCCATATATTAGGTATTAGAGCTAACATTGTTTCTCCAATGTCTAACAAGAATGATTGTGTATGTGTTGGAAGCCAGATCAGCAGCTTCAGGGGGCAGCCCCCCCTCACAAAAATCAATGGCAATGCTCCCATTAGTGTTCATGGATCTAAACTGTCCCTTTTTCACTGCACTCCTTTGAGACTGGTTTTATTCAGATTGTGGAGCATGCATGAAATCATTAGGTTCGATTTGGGAATGAAACATGGCAGCTAGCCAGTTTTATTCCCACCTGGACATACACAGAGCGGGCCGTCCTCGTCTTTCCTGATACTCATCTTGTAATGGGATTATTTTTTTTAATCCAATGCTTGTTCTCACTCTGCTTTCCTTTGCCTCCACCTGCTCCTCTCAAAGTGTTCCAATTCTAACAGTTAGAGCATAAGGACACACCCCACAGAAACCAGAACAGGCAGTATGCTTCTTTTCTTCCTTGGTTTTTAGCTATTGCATATTATCTCCCTGAACTAGACGTAGAATGGGAATTAAGGGCAATGCAGAGCTCACTGTAATATCTTTACAGGGTGCTCTGAAAAATATTGCACTGCCCTTCTGCTAAGTGAATTTCTAAAGGCAGCCAGATAGGGCCCTGCTGCAGTCATTATTACCAAAGTACTGCTTACTGACTGCTTTTCACTGCTTACTGACCAGTCTTTTGTTAGGTGAATTGCAGTCCAGGATGGTCACTGATATTTCATCAAGGGAACTAATGACTGACAGCCCAATCCAGAGCTGTCCAACCACCCAGGATGTAGCAGTAGCCAGGCAGCTACTGCTGTATCCCACTGCAGCCAGGCAGCTGCGGGTTGCTCCGCAGGGAAAGATGCCTTTGAAAGGGGACTGGACAGACTTCTGGAAGACAAGTTCATCGCAGGCTACAGTCCGTGGTGGTTAGTGCAACCTCCATACTTTAGAAGTAAGCTACTTCAAAATGCCAGATGCTGAGGAGTGGCAATGAGATGCAGGTATCTAGTTGTCTTGTGTGCTCCCTGAGGCATCTGGTGGGCTCCTGTGAAATACAGGAGGCTGGACTAGATGGGCCTTTGGCCTGATATAGTGGGGCTCTTATGTTCTTATGACCCTTGGATAAGTTGAGGGCAAAGCTTAGGCGTATATGCAATTCTTTGAATTAGATAGTTTTCTCTGATTTTACCAGACGCCAGATCCTGACAAATGACCTACAAGTAATTGATACCTGAGAATTGTACAATCATATGTCACCTTCAAGACTTTCTCTGGTTTGGATTGGCTATTTGGACTTCTTGGTGGGGGACTTTATAGGAAAAAAACGTAGGTTATGGTTTTATGGGAATATTCACTCAGTGTATCCCAGGTAGTGAAATGAAAGTAGATGAAATGGAACTTGATTAAAATCCATATGGATGTTCATTTCCGAGGAAGCGATTTCCCTTTTGCTTTTCTTTTTTGTAGCCCAGCTTCTAAGCAAATAAAACAGATGCTGAGTAAACACCACTTGGTTATGAGCGGGGTTAGATTCGCATTCACACTGAGCTCTAAAAGGCAGCTAAAGTAAGGATGACAAACCATATGTTGATTTCCAAAGGTTGCATAAGCATTTAAGTGGTTTGCAGCTCAATTCGCTTTCTGATGATTTTCTTGCCAAATTAGCTTCCTCGAAGGCAGATTATAAAAGAAACTTGACTGCTGTTGATTTGTTATGGTAGGTTGTTCAAGAGCTTGAACTGGAATTGAGGGGTATAGCTGAATTGTGTTGTACCTATGCATTTCTGGGCTTATGTGCTTTATGTGCATTGCCAGAAAAATGCAGAAGCTGAGAATTATTTCCCAAAATCTTTTGTGATGTTGGAGGGGATGAAGTGGTAAGAAACAGCTTGATAGGTGAAGCATGGTGGAGCATGGGTCATGTGCTTGATAATTCCTCAAGCAGCAAGGTTCTATTCCCCCACCCCAGTTTACTAGATTACTATGACTTTCCTGGGGGAATAAATATATAGTAGGAGAAAAGGGGAATAAAAAAGTGTCCAATGAGAAAGGGAGGGAGTGAGTGAGTGAGTGAGTGAGAGACATGCCAAAAGAAGAGGGAACAAAACACTAAGCATGCCATCAATTTTACTATACATATGACATGGAAGACACTATGTATTGGAGGCCAGTGGTTAGAGGTGCACCATCAGAGCAATCAGGGGGCACCTGGAGTGCAGTGACGACCAGCAGTTTTGCAGCTCTCCAAGGGGCGCCCTGGTGCCTAGCCAACACCCAAGCCCAGCACCCGGGGCATTTGTCCCACTTGTCCCCCTGGTCCGCTGCTTGGGCCGCCACTGTTAGTTTGTTGTTAGTTTGTTCTCCTTGCACTCCTTCTGAATGAGGACAAGGGAGAAATATCGCCTTACTCTAAGTTGAGCTCCAGCTGCCTCACAGCCTGCATTGGATTCAGTGCAGGCCAGCCAGTCGCTCTGAACCAGAATATTCATAAGTTTTCCCTGGCTACTACCAAGGGAGAAAGTTCTCTCTCTCTCTCTCCCTCTCCCTCTCCCTCTCCCTCTCTCTCCCTCCCTCTCTCTCTCTCTCTCTCTCTCTCTCTCTCTCTCTCTCTCTGTGTGTGTGTGTGTGTGTGTGTGTGTGTGTGTGTGTGAGAGAGAGAGAGAGAGAGAGAGAGAGAGAGGATATTGGATCTTCTCTGAACCAGTCTGGTGGAAACCCCCTACTGCCAGTTGGTTGGTTGTTCTTCTTCAGCCTTTCTGTAGGAGCATGGGTTTGTATATACGTCACTGCTTCTCTTGGCTTGTGTGACTGGAAACATCACATTACAATGATTCCATCAAGCAAATGCATTATTCCCATGCTCCTTTCTAAAGCCCGTCTCTTGGTCCCCATTGTCTTACAGGGATTTTTACTGCTGTATGCTCTATTTGCAAAAACTCCCCTTGGATCCCTCTCCACCAGCAATACAGCTTCGCATACTTGTGTGTGTGTGTGTGTGTGTGTGTGTGTGTGTGTGTGTGTGTGTGT
>JAJKFI010000052.1:1688363-1712713 GCA_029204185.1 Lerista edwardsae | reverse complement strand
CTATCTATCTATCTATCTATCTATCTATCTATCTATCTATCTATCTATCTATCTATCTATCTATCACAAAAAATATGTCCCACCTTTCCCTCGCTGAAGCAAATGCCCAAGGTGGCTTACAAAAATCACACAATAAAATGTACAATGTATAACAGTAAAAAGTAATATTTAAAATCACACACGCTAAGAGAGAGAGAGAGAGTGAGAGAGAGCGATTATGGGTGGTGGGTGGGGTGGCATCGATATTTGGTCCAGAAAAAAGCCGAATCTTATGGTTTTCCCCACCATTGCATGTGGTTGTGGCAAAATGGACTGCACTGCAGACTGTGGTGGGAGGGAGCGGATAAGGAAGTTTGGGAAGCTCAGGCTTACCCTGGGACAAGGGAACAAATGTTCCTTTTCCTATGGAGGAATCCAGGGCCCAAAACTCACCCACAGGACACAGTGCATGCCTATGCAGGTTTACAATCAGAAGTATGTCCCAGGGCACAATCCTAACTTGTAAAGCATATTTGGACCACTCTCGGAGTCAGGGAGGATGGTGCACGCCTGGGTCAGCACAAGTGACTCGTGCCAGCCTAACTCCAGGTTAGGATTGTGCCTCCATTGTGTTCAATAGATTAACTCCCAAGACCGTGTGCATAGGATTGCACTGTTTGTTGCAAAGTGCTTCCTGAATCACAATCCTAACCCTAAACCATAGTGGACTTCCACTATGCCCTACACCAGCGTTCTGTTTTTCTCTTCATATTTGTGTAATATCAACCATGGGGAAGCAATCTGTAAAACTTGAAAGCTAATTCTCTTTGTGAATTTCAGGTGGTCCTAAAAATGGTATGATGTGGCAGTTTGGATTTTTCCTAATTATTCAGCACAACAGCACAACTATTTCTTCATAATTTTATAAATCTACTTGCAAAACAAGGATCTGCAGGTCCTCTTTAAGCTTTACATCAGTCCTCTCTCTTGGCTTCAAGGGGAAATTGAATCATTAGACATAGTAACTTACATTAAAAGAAAACTTGTGTTCATAAGGCAAAGACTCCACCCTTCAGAGCATCCCTGTTAATACAGTTCAGACTTGTTAACTGGGCAAAGAGGCAGCTTGGAAAGTGATGCTCCTCTAATGTTTAGCAGGGGGAGAGCAACTGTCCCTCTTCACCCCAGCAGGGTGTCTTTCCCACTAACTGCAGTTAGTGTCTCTTCTGCATCCAGAGGCGGATCTAAGAGGGGTTTGTCATGTAAATCCCTCCTCTCCCTTGCTGCTGTAAGCAATGCCAAGATGTTGCTGTTCCCTGTGAGGATTGGCTAAAACGGTGCAGGAGAGGAGAGATTTCCACTGCAAGGTAAGGCTTCTTGCAAAACTTACAGATTTGCCCCCCCCTAGATCCGCCTCTGTCTGCATCTCTTTTTACCAACAGTGGAATCCACTGAAACTCCCTGCGCAGTGATATAGCAGCACCAACTTGGTGTTCCCTGAACCTCTCAGGGCGGTTTCAGCCTTTGGAGGCCTCCTCAGGGAAGGGATGGTGCAAATGCCAGTGGACCCAGGTCGAGGGCTTAAGGCCCCGAAGGGAGTTAGGGTTTCAGTATGTCCTACTACCACCGATACCACCCATTCCACATCTTGATGCGTTGTCCTCCTTATCCCTGCCCCATCCCACCAACCTCCATCCCATTCCTTCCCCACCATCTGTGCGAACCTATTAATGTCAGCAGGTTACCATTGTCTGTTGGCCTGTAGCGCTGGCTGCTGGCTGCTTGTGAGCATGGACAGTCTCTGCACTCCAGCGTGTAGCCTTTGCAACAGCCAGAAAGCACCTGATGCTGCCGGAACGTTCATTTGGATGGCATTAGGCCACAATAGGATCAGGCCGTATGAGCACTTTGAGGACTGGAAGCCATACATTTGCCGTGTAAACCGCTTTGTGAACTGCTTTTTTGTTGAAAAGCAGCATATAAATATTCTTATTAGCGATAATAATGATCGTAATAATGAGTGCCAGACATTTAAGTACTCCAATGCTCTTCTGTATGAGGACCATAAAGTACCACAGGATCCCAGTGGTTTAAAAAATAAAAAGAATTTCTTCAGCTGTCGCAAGGCTTAGGCAGGCAGAAATAATGTTAAGATGTTTGTGGCAGAGATTCATACTCCCACTGCTCCTCCCACACTGCCTAGAAAGTTATCTTGTTTTCTGGCACCCAAGTTCCTGCTAAGTGACATCACAGTCCCACTGGGCCCAAGATAAATAGCTTCTGGTACTAATTACAGAAACGGGTTTGCAGTGATTAAGCGGTTGAGCAGGAAAGGTGCTGAGGAGGTGAGGGCCAAGCGCTGGTTGGTTTAGCTGTAATTAGGATGAAAAAGCCACCTTTTCCTCTTGGCAAGCCCCCTCCCCATTCTGGGACTGAGGAGGGAGGAGGAACGTGCCATTGCTTTCTCTTGACTCATAGCTGATTTTAAATGGAATGAGTTCATTAAATGCAGCATGGGCTTTAAGGATGCAATTATACTTTAATTATACAGCCCACTGTTCATGGCGGCATGACAACTCTCCTGCTCGCATTCAGAGGAGGTTTCTATGCTTCTTTTACTACGCCAGCTCCCTCATGCAGAGGCATAATTCTGAGGTAAGCACTGAGGTAAACAATGGACCTGTATTCTGCCTAATCTGTCTTCTGTTCCTTACCGAGTGCCCAAGAAAATGCTGGATTAATTACCGGGGAGATTAGGGAGGCCGCAGTTCCTGATCTTTCTGGGGCGAATACTAAAGGATAATGAAAAGGGGTGGAGGGAGAATAAAAAAAGAAAGTGTTAGCAGTTAAAAAAGCAGTCCTCTTTTTTCCCCTGCATTTTTGGCAGCACCAGAACAAAAATAAACCCAGTATTTGGGGCACTTGCTCAATACTCCTGACAGAAATGTTCACGTATTCATTCTCATTGCCCCTGCCTGCCCTCAGTGTTGGAATTGCACACCCATACCTGATTGGCTCTGAAGCACTGTGAACTCATTTCATTCGCCGCATGATGTCGGATGGGGCAGAATCGTCCATGTGATTGATCCAGGAAAAGGGAAAGCAGCATCTGTTAAGGGAACAAGATAGTGCAGAAGCAGAAGCAGCTGCCTCTACAGAAAGTGATAGCAACATTGAAAAATGGTGCACATGTTTTACACAACTTAAGTGTTCCTTGCAGGAAAACATTGCTTCGACAGAAAGAGCTAATTTTTACCTGCAAATTGAAATTGGAGGATGTTGAATAGTGCACTTACTTAGTGCTGTTTTTGTAAAATGAATATTGTGAGAACAGCACCTCCCCTCAGTGGGTGCAAGGAATATGGGACATATCCCTTCTTCCAGTAAAACAGCAGCTAGCTCTGGTGTGATCAGTTTGTATTAAAGGGAAGAAGTGCAAAGGGAATTGGTTTAGACTCTAACTCCTTCTGAAGCAACCACAAATGTCTTATCCCCTTAATCCCTGGAAAGGTGACTGCAGTTGCATGCAAGACAAGAATGAGAAATGCAAATTTCCACCTGTCAACAGATCAATCAGAGTTTCTGTTCCTGGGTGGAGCAGGCTGTCTTTAGTCTTCTGTCTGCTTCTGTGGGAGGTGGGTGATGATGCAAATCGTCTGCAAAAGTTCTGCTCAGTGAAAATATGTGCATAATCTTAAAGACAGTGGTTCCCAAACTGTGGTAGGGACCCACCAGTGGGTCGCGAGCCAATTTCAGGTGGGTCACAAAGCACCTAGAGCACCCATTTTGAAAATATGGGATGATGAGATGCTGGAAAGGGGGAGAGCTGTGTGGTTATTTTGTTTTTGTCAAAGTCGTAAATAGGTTTTTTCTTTCTTTCTGATTTACTTGGCTATTGGCAAATGGCTGAGAAAAAACCCAACTTACTGCTGCATTCTCAAGAACGCAGCAGGCTCTGGCATCACAATGACAGCACTTCAGGCCATGACATCACTTCTGGTGGGTCCCTGACAGATCATCATTCTAAAAAGTGGGTCCCAGTGCCGAAAGGTTTGAGAACCACTGCTCTAAGAGGTACTTGTGAGAAGTGGCAATGTACACTGCCAATGAACTGCCTATTTCATCATGGGTTGATTTCCATTGGCTGTGGCTCATGACTTTGTAAACCCCAGATCCTGCAGTAAGAGTGTTGCTAGAGACTTGTCCTGGATAGTTAGCAGCTGAATCCTAGAAGGGTTGCCGCACAAGAATTATGTACAGTGATCCTTCTGTGTCCTTCTCGTCTGTGTTTTAATCTGTGGAAGACTCTTCTTGAAATAAAGCAGATGTAAGGTAGACAAGTGCAGGACCATGGACCATACTTATTATGTCAACTGGATATGGACATGGATACACATTGCCCTTAATGGGATTGAGCTGCCTTTGAAGTGGTGGTGCTCCAAGGGTTAGGAGGGGGAGAACACCCCCATAATAACCCATCATAATATATTTAGTGACCATTTACTGGTGTACTTTCTGTGTCTTTTTTAGAACATGCCAGTACATGATCATGCAGCTCTAATGCTGTTCTTTTTTGACATCAGGCTTTGGTGAAAACCACTGCCCAAAATATTGCCAAAGCATCCCTGCTTTGCAACACTCCATTCCATAATCCCTTATTATAACATTGTGGTACTGTAACACAGTGATTCTCAAATTAATAGATTAATGGCCCAATCCTACACTAATGAGCTGCCACTGGAACTAGCATTCCAAATGCAGAACCCCCTTTATGGCCATCACAAATGGCATGGACTAGATGGGCCCTTGGCCTGATCCATCTGGGCTTACATTCTTACCCTAGATCAGGGCTCTCCAAACTATGACCTGGGGGCCACCTGCAGCCTGCCACAAGATTTATCTGGCACTCAGCTACTTAAGATATTTTTTTCCCAACCACATGGCTGGACAGTTAACATGCACAATTCTGTCTGCTGGGCTCCTTTCCATATGGCCAGAGTGGTGTCAGCCTGGCTAACCCTCTTCAGTCACCTGGACCATATGCTTTTAGACCAACAAATCATAATAATTCAATGTTAACCTCACCCCTGCTGATAAAACAAATTGGGTTTCCACCAGTAGTGTCATTCATTAACCAGGAGACGGAATGCGAGGCGGGACTTACCCCTTGATTGACAGGGAGCCCGTGACGCGTCGCCGCCTGCCGTTCCGCCGCGGGGACTCCTTCCGGGTGGCGCGCCCCTCCGCAGCTCTCCTGAGCACCCAGCGCGCCACCCAGGCAAGCGGGCACCCCCTCCGAGGCCAGGGGTGCCCGCGCGGCGCTCGGCAAGGCAGCGACGCGTCAGAACCGAGCAGCCAATCAGGCGGTAAGTCCCGCCTCGCGTTCCGTCTCCTGGTTAATGAATGACACTACTGGTTTCCACATGTTGACTTTTCAACAATGCCGTAAAATGATTGCAAGGAGGAAATGGCATCATTTTTGCACATGCATAAACAAATCATAAAAAATGGGCAGCCCAATCCTATACTGTGAACAGGCAGGCTGATACAGGACTGCACTGTATCCAGTACCGTATAGGAGGCAGCTGGAGGCTACCTTGGGATAAGGGAATATTTACCCTGGGGTAGGCCCCAGCAGCCCCTATGGGCTCTGCACCAAAGAAATTGCTGGGACAGATCTGAGAGGCCCGTGCAAGGCTGACTGCGCTGGGGAAGAGGCTTAGGATCTAGCCTAAATGCTGGATCCATACTCCACAGCCCTCCCTGGGCCGGCCTGCCCACAGGCCTGCCCTCTCCACACCAGGTTCTGCCTCCCCCTGCCCTCCCCCTGCCTTCCCACCTTACCTGTGGGTTGCTCCAGGACAGGCAGGCCATCATGCACCAACCTAGCCTGCGGCCAAGTGATGCAAACATGCCTGATGGCACATTTGCAACATTCTGAGGCTGGCACAAGTCTGGCAGAGACATGCATTCTGGAATGTGCCCTGGGATTTGCCATGGATTGGAGACTGTGCGTGCATCACTCACCTTTGCCCTATATAACAATGATTTTTTTCGGCCTGCAAAACTGTGTAAAATATAAGATGTGGCCTTCCCGCTGAAAGATTTGGAGAACCCCACCCTAAATAAATGGCAGGAGGAAGGCAAGGAAGCGGTGCCATTCAACTGCTGCTTTGCCTTGTTGACTGGTGTAAAACCCTTAATAGACTCCATCCTGCCAAGCTGGAATCAAGGTTGTAAGATCCAATATGGGCACCCCTGGGATGGTTGGGGTAAGAGATGCCTTCCCAGTGGAAGATCGTGTGCTGGGTAAAGTGCAGATCATAGCAGTTAAAGTGATGTATGAAGAGATGTAGATGAAGTCATCCTAGTGCCAAGACAAGGCATTCTTAGCTACTTGGATGATAAAAACAGACACAAAGAGGAGGAAAGACTGAATCCATTCCAAGCAGCCTTTTGGGTTAAGTAGACAAATTGAGAGATTGCGGTTTTTCCCTGCCCTGTGGATTCTAACATGAAAAAGCAAGGAAGAGGCAATTAATGCTTGTTTATTGTTAGAACATGAGTTTATTCTCCTCTCTTGGCCTCAACAGCCAAACACCCAATGCTTTCCCAACATGCATGCCAAGAATACTATTTACTCAACACCTTGCACTTTGGTTAGGGACCAGAGCATGGATGAAAGTCAAAAAAGAGATGAATGTCAAAGCATAGCCTCAGGACTAGCCCCAGGAGTGAAAGGGCCCAATGCAGAGCATTTGCACAGAGCTCCCACCCTGTGCCCTCCACTTACGAAGCAAGCAAGGCAACTGCAGCCAAGGCAAGCTCAGTGGTGATGGTGCCATGTGTAGCTCAGCACCTGGATATCAATCAATCAATCAATCAATCAATAGGTACTTATATACCGCTTTTCAACATGAAGTTCACAAAGCGGTTACAGGCAAATAGTAATAATAAAGTTAAATGGCTCCCTGTCCCAAAAGGACTCACAATCTAAAAAAAAGACAGACCGCCAGCAACAGCCACTAGAAAGACTGCGCCGGGGTAAGAGGGACAGTTACTCTTCCCCTGCTAAATATAAGAGGAACACCACTGGAAAAAGTGCCTCTTGTCCAGTTAGCAGGGGATATGTTTGGTGGTGATGTGATGATATTACCACCAACTGCTTCCAGGAGCTCTATTCCACGCCTTATGGATCCAAGGACAGGCAGGAGGACCAACATAGTGCTCCGCTCACCACACCTTGACATGAACTAATCCATGGGGGGTCGGCGACATGGGACTTCTCCAAAGCACGGAGCCTGATTCAGCGGAATCAGCCACCTTAGGGTGGCCAGCCCTGCATAGCCTTATTTAGCATGCAACTTTATTTTGACCAGCAAAAGCAGTAAACTATGTAAGACATGCGAATGCATACATAACCTAAATGAACAGAAGTAAAAAATAAACATAAATTCACATATGTGGAAGGTTAGATGAAAGACCAAAACACATGGACAAAATTTGAAATGTGGTTGTAATTGAAATCGGTTGAAAGAGCAAAGCAATGAAAGTCAAGGTATTTCTGTATCCAAAATGAGATTTCACAATAAACCATGCACAGTTAATGCACTGATGAATACATTGTGAGTCCAAACTAAGATTAGTGCCGCTATTTCTCGACTGCAGGAACTCAAGTATTGCTACGTTCTGTTACATGCATGTTTGCTTTTCTGCCCACAGAAACTGAAGATGGAATGGAAAAAGCTGCTTCGGTCTGTAGGGAAGCCTCTTGCCTTATCCAAGTAGGACGTCACTCAGACTGAATTAGTAAATATCAGTTCAGATAGGTGAGTGATTGGATTTTCCTACATCAGAAAACATAATGAGCTGTCTGCTCTTATTCATTCAAGGATATTTATATACAACTTGGAGATTTATACAGGCATTCTTCCGATTCCATTCTAGACCCCTTCGCAGATATCACAAATCTGCAGATACTGGGGATCCACTTTAAAAATGTGTAGAAAGAAAAAGAAAAAAACCCAAAATAGATTTTCCCACGATGGCTCAGGGAAACCTTTGCATTTTGAGGGCTCCAGGCAGTCCGCTGATTGTTCCGCAGCACCTTCTGGGTCATGTGGAAGCTCTTCTCTTTGCCCAAGCTGGCCCCAAAATGCATCACAACGTACACATATGCACTGATACATCATGCAAAAAAAGAACCCCGATGAGATTGTACACATACTTTTTGTCTATGGTGTTTCACCAATATGGAGGAGTGCATCCACAGCCAAGTAAAATGCCGCAATAAAATAGAAAATGGAAAGCCACCCTGTGGAACAATAAAGAACTGGAATGGAAAAATCTGCTCCTTCCTACACAGAGTAAAATAGATTTGAGGCTTCCCATACTAGTGGGAGAAGGGTAACCCAATTTTGAAAGGACTGAGGCCAGCTGGCAGCACTCTGACTTCAGATAATTTTGTGCTGCCCCAGCTGTTTGGGAAATCAGAGTTTTAACTTCTTTTACAAGCTGGGATTCTTAAAAAAAACAAAACTACCTTCAAACAAGAGTAGCTAAGCACAAAGGGATTCCAGTCATTCATCTGTGCAGGAAATAAGCAGTTCCCACCAGCTCCACTGAAAACTGCATCAGCCTGCGTCACAGATATGCTCAACAGTATTAATTCATAACATGTGCCTTCAATCTCCTTGCTTCTGTTTTGCTCCGCTTCACAACCCTCCTGCTTCAGTATCCTGCACAGAGTTCAGACTGCTCCAAGGGAACACAGATAGAGTGACCGAATGCAAAGGAGGACAATATTCCTTCATCCTAGAGAAGGAATTTTTAGGAGGTCAGCTTTTCTCACTTTGATTGAAAAGCTGCACCTGCCAAATCCCCTCTTCTGTATATACAAAGCAGATGAAGGTGCCATACTGAATCAGACCATTTGTTGATTTAGCCCAGTATTGTCTACTCCAGTGCTTTTCAAACCATGACACTGGTGCCATTGGTGGTACTTCGTTATATAACAGGACTCGTATACTTGGCCTCTGCATGATGCTGTTCTGCCTGGCATGACCCCATCGCAAAGTGAAGACAACCTACTCCAGGCCTTCAAAAGTGGGCATGTGGTCAGCTAAACACTGGAAGGAAAACAGCAGCGTCTGCAGGGCAAGCCACCCCACTTATGCTCACAGCAGCTGTCTCTGGTGGGAAGAGCACTCAGGCAAGTAAGATCTGCAAAGGAGCTACTTGGAAGGAGGAAAAAAAACCATTCTGAATCTATTCTGTCAGTGGCTCTCAGTGGCTCTGAAGCCAAGATCTTTCCCAGCCATGCCACCTGCAATCCTTTATCTAGTGATGTTAGTGAATGAACTCAGGATTTTATGCATGAAGAAGAGTAGTTAAAGAGGTGACAGTATGGTAAATACTGCTGGTGCCGCAATGCAGTGTATAAAAGGCCCCTTCTACCCATTACTGGAGCCATTCTGGGCAGCAATAGCAATGGGCAGGAGCTTGCTGAACCAAATTGTGTCACCTGTGCATCGCCGTTATTGCCCAGAATGGCTCCAACAGTGAGTTGGAGGAGCTGCTTACACAGCACATTGCAGTGCCTGCATCTTACTGTTTTGCCCTTCCCTTTAGCTTTGCTTCGGAGTGCCCAGTCTGTTCATGAGCCAGGGCTCCTCCACACAACCATTACTAAAGGTATAAGAGTCCTGTCCCCCTTTGCACCTGATTATTTGGGGCACAGACCAAGAAAGAGGCCAAGTGAGATTGGACTCTGAGTGTTCCATAAGCACAACATTCCTCATGTTTTGGGCATCCTCTTCTAAGCAAGGATTTGTGTCTTTGACACTGTGAAACTCCTCCATCCGGCACAGAGACCACCATCTGGTGGAATGACACTATTTCTACCACTGTGAAAATGTAGGATGAAGAAGCAATTTCTTACTGAATACCACTGCCTGCTAATGATCGGCTGGCAGACAGAGATATGGGATGGTGAAAAGCTTTCTGAAGTCTTGCCAGATGTCTCTAACTTAGACAAGAAATGGATGGGAGGAGGGGGAGGCAAGTGGCAAACAAACAAACAAACAAAAAACACACCCCTAAACTGATGTGCTCTTATGCACCTTTATCAGCAGCTTCATGTGCCAAAATCAGCAGCTGAAGTTTTTCACAGTATGGAGATAACCATTAGCACCTATGTCTGCACAATGTCTGCACAATATCACCTAATGTCTGCACAACAAACTGCTATTAAAAGCACAATTGCACTAGTCAGCTGAAAAGTGGGCACCAACCACAAATCTTTGCACATAGAGTTTGCACAACATTGCACGTTCTTTTTTCTAGCTGGTCTCCTGTGACTTTAACAGCTGTGTTCCAGGCAATGTAGGGATTTTAAAAAATCACATGTTGGAAGTGTCATCCGAAGGGAATATTATATTTCCCAGATACAAAATATTGTGCTTTGAGTGAGTATAAAAATGCATTTTTTTTCTTTCAGGAAAGCTGTGTATATTGTAAGCAATTAATGAAAAGCACATGTGCATCTGTTGGCCCAAAACCTCAACTGCACAGAGAATTCCCAAGACCCACAGTTAGTGTGCATGGTATCATCATGTGCTAACAGTTAGAAAATGCAATAATAGACAAGAATTTGAGTCAACTCCTGGTCCTGCTGAAGTCAATGGGGATTTTGGACCTAAACCAGTGTTGTTGTATTTCCTTCTCATACAGGGCCAGCCTGGCCATGATGCTGACTAGGCACCTGCTGGAGATGCTCTAGGAGGACTTCTTGCTACAGGCAGGGGGGTGGACTAGATGACCTTTTAGGTACCTTTTAGGTACTCTATGATTCTATGATTGCACTGAGTGTCAATTTGGGGACAGCGGCAAACTGGAAGGTGTGCCCTGCACTCTGCATCTGTCCATTACTCCATCCTGCCACCCAACCCTTTCAATTGGCTCTCTGATCCTCTTTCTGCTCACTGAGAGCAAGTGGGAAGAGGATTGGGCCAATGGCACCCTACTCCCTACTCCAAGACTGGGGGAAGCAGCTGCTGCAGCCTGTTGGCACCTCCACTCAGGTGCTTAGGAGAGCAGCCCGGTGTGGGCAAGGAGGGCAAGGTGTGGTGATCCAGAGGCCATCCTCCTTAGCTGAGGTTCTGGTGCTGCCTCCTTCCTGTCCTGACTCAAGTGAACAGGAAGAGAGGAGCATGGACAGATGGGGGGATTGGGCTGCCTTAGGCATTGCCTGCATGTCAACTGCCACACATAATGTTCTTGCATTCTAGAATTCTGTGGCTCACGCACCCTATAGACAGAATTCCCCCATTTCCACTGCAGCAAATTGTTCCTCCACCTCTGCCCTGGAAGAAAAAAAAATTGCTAATGTATTGATCCATCAGCTTAGAGTCTAGATAGCCCCAAGAACATTGTAACGAATGACAGAAGAGGTTTGTTTGTCTGATAAAATGCATTAATGTGATTCCAAATAGTAAATAAAAGACAAGGGAGCCAGAAGCAGACTTGTAAGGCTCTTTACTTTATTACCAGTCAAAGGGCAATCCTTCAAATACTGCAGGAAAGATGATGTAGAACTCTATAGATGAAACAGGACAGCTCTATTAGCAAATGGCAATATAAACCTGCCGTTGCATAAGGGTAACACATGCACATTTTCTTAGCAATGCTGGCCAGCAGCTGGTGAATTTGTGCTCCCAGTCCAAATGAATATTTGTTTTGTGGTTCTTTGGGGGAAACTGATTTATTTGTAGTGGTTACTGTTTGCTTTGAGTGCTTTGTTTGTTTGCTGTCAGCGGCTTTGAGCTTATGGGGAAATGGTCTACAAATATTTTAAATAAGTGAATAAATCTTCCTTCTCCACAACTCTCCAACATCAACTCGTGGCTCTTGTGAGATGCGCTGCTGCTCAGTCCACTGAGTACGTCCATGCCTATTCTAGGGAACCTTGACGAGGCTTCCACAAATCTACTCAGCAGGGATAGGTGCTCCCTGCCCCTCTGTAAAGGCAATCAGCACCATATCAATCCACACACCTGATGTTCTGTTTCTACTGCCATGGTGGACAAGGTGAGACACAGTGGGAGTCTCTTCTGAGTAATGGCAGATGAGCCTGCTGGGTCTTCGTATTCCAGTCCAAATGAAAACAGACCCCATCTCTTTCCCAAACACTCTGTACACGCCAAAAGTCTTGGGGAAAGTGAAGAGAGTGTTGGTGGCAAATGGCCGGCTAACAAGCCAAGCTGACGTTTGTGGATCCTTGATCTTGATGCATACAAAGAGCAAAGAAGAGATCCGCTTTCCAGGCAGAGAACAGATTGTGATAGCCTTAAACATGCAAGGTTTTGGCCCATACTTGCTTTCCGACAAGGTATTCAGCTTGCCAGTTCTCTGAGCCTGTAAAGTATATACTAAGAGTCCAGTCCTGTGCCCCACTATCTTCTGCCACACAGCTTACTGATGGAGTGCACATTTAATTGCATATAATAGTTGGGGGTGGTGGTGATGATGATGCAGGGGAGTGGCAGCGAGATGCAAGTATCTTGTTGTCACATGTGCTCCCTGAAGCATCTGGTGGGCCATTGTGATACTGGAAGCTGGACTAGATGGGCCCTTGGCCTGATCCAGCAAGGCTTTTCTTAGGTTCTTATGACCAGACAGCATGGGAAAAGTATTTACCCCTCCATAAGCTGCCTGGCTC
Source organism: Lerista edwardsae (assembly GCA_029204185.1). Classification (NCBI taxonomy): domain Eukaryota; kingdom Metazoa; phylum Chordata; class Lepidosauria; order Squamata; family Scincidae; genus Lerista; species Lerista edwardsae. The sequence continues at coordinate 1,700,016 of JAJKFI010000052.1, read as the reverse complement.
TCAATGGGTCTTTCGGACCTGCACTAGCTATTTTGACAGCTTTACCAGCCAGCCACCAATTGGACCAGTACAACTAGTACAGGGAAGACTCAGAAGTCACAGACTGCCTTACTGAGGAGAAGCCCCCTATCTAGGGAAGAAAACGTCTGGTGCCACCTAGCCCTGTTTGATAGGTAGCAGATGTCTAGTGCTGGGGGCCTGTTTCTCCCATGGTTTCTCCAACATGCAGTTGGAGCCACAGCAGTATCAGTGAAGGAAGAGTATCATTTGATGCCATCATCAGCACCCAGTATGTCAATTTTCTCTTACTTCCAGTCACATTAGAGGCAAGCAAACTCGTGGAACAGAGGGCTAAGGAGAACGCCTCCCCCCTCCCCTTTTGCTACCCTATTGGTAATTTTCAGGGGAAGTGAAACAGACATGAAATGGGGACGTTATTGGCAAGAGTGAAATCTCTTTCAGAGCCTGGCCTGGCCACTGCCATCGTCCCAGGCGGAGTCCATCCTCTTCTCTTGTGAGTTTTTGATCCGATGCCATTGCTATTCTATGCCCCACCCAGCTATGTTTTTAATCAGCTGTGATCTTACATTTCTTTCAACAGCTACCTTTTTTTTGTAATGGTTTTTACACTGTTTTTATTTTTCTGTCGTGAGCCACCTTGATAAGTTATTGCTAAGGTGGGATATAAATTCTAAAAGTAATAAATAATTCCCCTGGGAATGATACCACCACCTCATCACTGAGCATGAATCAGATGAGGAGTGCAGTGTGGAAATATGGTTTCCGCCCCTGCTTCTAGGAAAGGTATACTGTCGCAGAATAGGCAATAGCAATGAAATAAGCCCCCCTAGACCAGTTTCACCACTCCCCTTTTACACCATCCACCCCTTTTCCCAAATTTGAACCAAAACCGTTCCATGGGCAACATTCAGTGCAGCTCTAAAAAAGGAAATATTGAGGACCGAAAAGCAATTACACTGTAGATGGTATCAGGCTCCTCCTAGAAACTGTCAGATGCTGCTCAGATACATGTGTATTCAATTCAATAACACATGTCATACTGCGTGTGGTTCTCCTGCTGCATTGTATGTATACTGGGCCAACACAGGATATCCCTGTAGCACAGCCAGATAGAGAAATATTGTATTTTGTGTCGTGATTTTAAGAGGATTTGCAAGGTGAGCTTGACTGAATCCAGAGAGATTTCTCTCCTGCCCCCTTTCCCAATTGCCAGTGCACACCTCACTCCACATCATTTTATGCCACAAGTACAGCAGAATTGGGGCTTATAGCCGGCTGCTTCACAACTGCTGCGCTAAACTAATCAGAGCACCTTTTTCAATAGTACAAGAAGCTTTTGGAGACGTCTGAACCAGCAATGATGGAAACTACTCCTAATCTGTCTACCACAATGATTCATATTTTTCAGTGCTTTTGTTCAGCCACGTTTCAGATTATGGACCTGCAGTCTGTGGTTAAAAAAAAAAAAATCCCAAAGTTTTGCTTATTTCCCACCTATTTTGGACCTTTCCACCTTTTCAGAGGATTCTGTGATCCCTCAACATCCTAAAAAGACAGCTGTCGTCCAGATGCAGGAGCCATAATCCTTCTGTTTTCCTTGTTGAACATCATTTTCCTCAATTGATCAGCAATCAAGAAACTTGAGCCATGAAACCCAGATGATTTCTGAGAGCAGGAAATTCAGGAGCTCAGGTGACATCAAGAAATTAACTGGCACATACCCCAGGGTAAGGGCACAAATATGCCCTTGCCCCAGGGAGGCTCCAGGTGACTCCAACTTGTGCTTGATATGGTGCAAGCGCACTGGCCTGCCTGTTCCAGCTCAAGTTAGGATTATGTCCCCAGTCACTGCACAGCACAGCTCCACTGTGCCAATGCGAATGAGTTTGCAGTTGCCTGAGCGCTTGAGCATGCTCATGGCATGCACACTTGCATGTCTTGCACACTTCTCCAAGGAAGGCCCAATCCACTGGGCTGGGGAGATTACTGCAGAGATTGTGGGGACACAATCTCTGCAGTAATCTACCTGTAGACTTTGTAGGGGTGGATTATACCATAGAGTTCTAGACATCTGTTTTGTAGATACTCATTTCTTGCATGTTTTTTTTCCTATTTAAAGCATATACAGTACATTGGAGCAGACACTTGAAGCAGGCAGATGAAAACTGGACTTGGATTTGTGGAAATAAAAATGGGTTCCATGTTAGAAATGAATTCTCTTTGGTATTGTGTCACTGGATTGGTTTTGGAAAGACATTTAACCTAAATGAAATCCCATCTGCAGCAAGCGGGCAATTGTGTCGCTGAGTATGATGTGGCAGAATTAATTAACTTAGAAGCTAAATATCATTAATGAAGTGCATAACATTAATACTATATTATAAATAGAACTTACTGAACGTTCAAGACCGCATCTGTTTCCTTAGTTGTGGGAATGACTTGTCTTTCCTCTTGCTTTGTCCATACAGCTACAGGAGAAGATTCTCATCTGGCTCAACTAGCCACAGGATAAAGAGAAATTCGGGGGGTGACATAATTACATTATCCCCCAACCTTCTGGGCTCACATTGGTTTAAGTGCAAAAACCCACCCCCTTTTGGTGATTTTGGGCAATTTTGGGCCCAGTTGTCCCATGTTCTCTCTGGCAATTTGCAAAAACACTTGTGGCTCTTGCTGGCAAGTGGCAATCAAAAGTGACAGCCCACAGCAGCTGGGCCCAAAGTGGTCTAAAAATTGCTAGAGGGAGGCTCAGATGATGTCATGTCATCCTCTGCCAAGTCATGTACCTGGGGCAGCCAGCCCCCATTCCCCAACCTTGTGATGCCACAGCACCTTTTCCACCCACTGTCTCCTTCCTTCCTTCCACCCACCCACTGCAGATCAGGGCCAGAACCAGAAAGCAGGCTGTATTTCAAAACACAGAGAAGGGCAAGATGAGGCAGCTGCAAAAGAGGCTGGTGGGCAAAGGGTGCTACCCCAAAAAGCAGCGGATTTACCTTGCCTCATGGGTGCCCTGGCTGCTCCTGGCAGCACAAAAAATCCACATGTAACATGCGCACAGAAGTGGGGAAGCAATCGTGGGCAGGTGCCTTGTGTTGAAGGCCACTTGGTGAAAGATGACTGAAGCAGAAGTTAAGGTGCATGAACATTTACTATAAAGTGCTCCAGACCAAAACAAGGCGGGTGGGGGTTGAACTGGGAGTCTGCCCAGTGGGACAACTGCCAGGAGCCACCCGTGGTATGTTTCCCACCAAGCAGTCAGGAGATGTTCTGGGGTGGGGCAAAGGCAGGGGGATGACAGGGAGGGGCGAATGTGGGCAGAGGAGAGCATCTCAGGTAGTGGTTCAGATCCAAGAGGGGTCATTACATTACAGTAGCGGAGGCTGCCACTACATCCTATCCGCTCCTCCCGGGCCTTGGACTCCACAAGAAATGGTGTCCAGAACGCCACTGGTAGCATCAGTTGATCAAACAGGCGGTGGAACTGGACTTTGCAAAATTGATTAGAGCATACCAACCTGGCAGCTAAGCAAGAGCTATATAAAGAAGGATGACAAGCAGAACCCTGGCTGGGTAATCACCACACCCTAAGGCCAGTGGTGTCATCTAAATGATTTAAGAACGGGTACTCACTTTTGATTGGCACGTGTCGGGACCCGCCCACCGGAAGTGACGTCATAAGCCAGAAGTGATGTCGTGGCAGGAAGTGACATGAAAAAAGCCCTTTTTGAGGCCTCAGATGATTTTAAACTGACCCAACAGTTGCAACAGTATTCCACAGCACCCCCAGAACATGTTAAGGAGGCCTGGCATCATGTTAAAACCCCAGAGCAACTCATTTTTCAGTGGCAAGGAAAGGAAAGGCTCGCTGCCTGCCTGCCTGCCTGGCTCTGAGAACATGCAGGCAACTCAAACATGCAGGAAATTCAAACGTTGCAGAGGGCAGAGTCGATGAGTGGGCGGGCGAATGGGCGGGGCCAGCTGTAATCCTAGAAACCGGTACTCGCGTACCCCCGCGTACCCCCTGCATGACATCACTGCCTAAGGCTCCATATCTCCATGGCATGTTAGTGGCCATTTAGGCCCCCTGTGATTTCTGCTTTTGGAAACTTATCCCTTTTACTCCTCATTTCCAGCTATCCATTTACCGATGGCAGAATGGGAGCCAGGAAACACACGGCTTCATTTTCAGATCCCAGCTTGAGCAGAGGGCTCTGGCAGTTACATTTACAAATGCAGCAGCTGTTTTTTATTTACAGCAAATTTGATACCACATCACTGAGAAGCGAACAAGCATGGAACCCCAGAAAGCCATTTGGATAGAATCGCTGTGCAGAGCAGGAACACTCCTTGAACAAGGAATTAGCCAATCGAGGAAGCCACTTTCATCTAGGCTTACCATTTGGGCAATTTCCTGTTCATTTCTATAGGCCCTAATTCCTTTGAAGCAGTAACTGAATATAGTCTTTTAACTTCAGGGTTGCCTGCTGCCATTATAGCCACTGCTTTTCTCTTTTAAAAAATCAAAAATCATATTCCACTGATTTGTTTCCTTTGGGGGCTCAACTGCTTTGTTTGCCTTACAGAAAAAATCCTATATAATTTAATAGGTGGTGGAAATTGCCACATGCTTGTATAGGACTGAATACAGAATGAGATGATTTTCTTTTCTCACTATTCTGCAACGGAGACTAAATAGAGTACCAGGTAGAAACCAAATGCAACTGAGAAACAGATTATTTGTTAGTTTAAGTATTTAGGGTGGAAAAAATAGTGGCAACCTGCTTCTCTACCCACAGGCAGCCCAATCCTAACTAATAGCCCAATCCTATCAGGTTAATCCTGTGCACTCCAGACTTGCCGCCGGCTCTAAGGTGCTCCGATGCCGGTGCTCCGATGTGCTATAAGGTGCTCCGATGCCGGTGGTAAGGACACTGGGCTGGCACTGAGCCCAGTGGTGGGAGGACCTGTCACTAGACTGCCATTTGGTAAGTTTCCCGCTGGCAGTCAATGAGGCTTTTCTGGGTCGGGGCAGGGGAGGGAGGTGGAGGGAAGGCAAGGCTATCATTGTAGCCAAGTATCATCTAGAAGGAAGAGCTCCTCCTGAACCTATGGATTAGCACAAATAATTACCTAGCCCATCAAACCTGATTCAGGTATAGATGACCGTCAAGATCTTGCAGGGGGGGGGATTGGGAATCTTATAGTGCAACCCTGTGAATATTTACTCAGACATAAGCCTCATTTTGTTCAATAGGTCTTACTCACAAGAAAGTGTGTATAGCAGTGGTTCTCAATTTTAGCAGCAGGACCCACGTTCTAGAATGAGGCAATCTGTCCGAGACCCACCACCAGAAGTGATGTCATGGCGGAAGTGCCATCATTGTGACGCCAGAGCCTGCTGCTTTCCTGAGAATGCAGCAATAAGTTGGAATATTTCTTAGCCATTTTCCAATAGCAGTGAATCAGAAAGAAAAAGCTTATTTACCACCTTGACACAAGCAGAACAACCACACGGCCCTTCCCCTTATTTTCCCCTTCCCCTTATTCCATCTTCCCATATTTTCAATATGGCTGCTCTAGGAGCTTTGCAACCCAACTGAAATTGGCTCACAACCCACTGGTGGGTCACGACCCAGAGTTAGGGAACCAATGATGTATAGGATGTTAGCCTTACTGCCAAATCATAATTAACCCCCCTCCCACCTCTACTGATGCAGCTACACCAATGGAGCATGCACTGCACCCTATGGTGGAGGGACACTCACAGAGCTGTCTTCATGGTGACGGAGTTCTGTTCCCTTACCCTGGGGCAGGCCTCTGGTGCCCAAATGTATCTCCTTGAGTCTGTGCCAGCCATTTTGCTGGTGTGGAACTGAGGACTATGAGAGGGAAAGGGGATAGGATACTGGTGTACACCAATGTCACCAGGATCCACCCCTCCTTTCCCTGTGCAACCTTCTGCCCACCACCTCCTTGCTCAGATACTCCCCTGTTCCTCCCCCTCCTCCCCTCATTCCTCCACTGCTCACCCCCTGCGCAGGCTTATTTGCAGTCCCATAGGTAGCTGGTAGTATCAGTGGACCACTGACACTAATGCCATTTGCAGTGGCGGTTCTAACATGGTTGTTGGAGAAGCACACAGCGCATCTCTGTGTTGCTATTTATGACAGAGGAACCTGTCTGCTGCAGTCAATGTCAGTTAGGATTGGGCTGTTAATATCTGTACATAGCATAGCTATGGTATTAAAAACATAGGCAAGAAGTATTGGACCTCATATGGCTAAAGCCTTTCTCCATTACTCAGTCTCTCAGTGGGCTTCCTAACATCAATGGACAGTGCCCCATTGCCTATGCCATTCAGATGTCACCAGAGGCTACTTATAGTGGGGGGGAAATGGACTGGTCGGTTTCAAGCTTAAGCATTGGTCCAGATCTGGACAATCTTTTAGCCATATACTTTGTGCTTCCAGGTGTTTGCTAATCCCTCCGTTTCTGCAGTCCCCAGTAGGCAGCAAAAACAAGACTTTTATTGATCTCCTGGTGGACACCAACACGTTTGATGTGCGTTAGCTTGATGGATTACAAACCATGCAGGAAGGGACATTGGCCTGACTCTGTATAAGCAGTCCTTATGCCTCATCCTGACTAGAAATTAAGTAGACATTCCGATGTGAAAAAAAGAACTGAGTTTGATCAGCATATTTATGACAGCAAAGATTAAATATCTTTGGACAGTCTCCCGCACTGGGCCTCATCTTTCCCGGTTATTGTGAAGGGAAAGGGAAGGGGCAACAAGGAACCCAGAACAAAATCACAACTACACGGGCAATGTTGTGAATCATAATGAGTATAGATTACAAAGTAAGACTTGTGTGGTATGATAGATGTTCCTATTAGCGGAGACAAGCCATTTGGCAGCCATCTTTGCCACTTGCCGTATAACTGAACCATTACTTGGAAGAAACTGACTCTGATTCAAAAGCGTGTGGGCAGCAACCTGGCCCCCCCCTCCCTCGTGTGTGTGTGTTTGTGTTTGTGTGTGTGTGTGATATTTCCAAACACTGTCATTATCAAAACAGATTGGATTATGACTTCCAGGGTGTGGAGCTGTAGCCAGAGCGACATATTTTCTCATCTCCATGCCTGTGAAATACTCAGTCCTGCCTAGTCTTGTGCTATAAGAGGGCAGCTGTCTGTTGTGATCCCTTCTTACTTTTCAGAGCCATTCCTAAATGCAAAGATGTGTTGAAGATTATTTTTATCTTGAGCAGAGCAGAGGTGTGCATGTGTGTTTAGACAGAACTCACTTAGTGTTCTTTCTCCCCATTAATTAATCTGTCGCTCAAACACTCTCTGGGGTCTCACTCATTGCCATGTGTTGTGCTACTGTGTAAGGAACTCTGTGCTCTAGACTTCAGTTACCTCTTTAGAATTGGCCAAGGATGATGGTAGGGGTCGGGCGTTCAGTCCCAAAGCTGCAGAAGACTTCTCGGTTTCAATCTTCCTTATCGAGCTTCCAGCGGCTCCATTCATTATTGGAAAACATGGTCAGTCAGCCCAAAATATATTCTGGAGAAGAGGCTGAAAGGACAAATTGACTAGAATTGGCAAAAGGCAATGTTGTATAGACATTTGAGTTTGTGCATTAGCTTTGGTGTCAAAATTATGCTGTGTTATTTTGTGTTAATATCAGCAGCATTTCAAATTGTATTGTGACTATTTGTTGTGAGTGGCAGGGGGAGGGAAATGGCTTAAGAATATACTGGGAAACTTTCTTAGAACCAAGACATGCTAATGTATTTATCATTATATTGGATCTGTGCAATGGTACCTGTTTCCCTGTGAATGAGTGCATATGCATCGTTTTAAAAGTGAACCTGGAAACAATACTTCTGAAATATGGTGGAGATATTGTGCATACCACTGTGCAAGCATTGGATGTAATGGGTGATGATTGTTATGTGTACATGTGTTCAGATCAATGATCATACCACACAATGTGTGCATGCATGCAACATAATGCATGCCTAGTCCTATGAATCTGCTAATAAAAGTTCAGAAGAGGATGCAACACTGGGTATCTCATTACAAACGAATCATTAAAAAGTGACTTCCCATACATGCATGTTGTGGTTTATTTTGAGATAAACGAATTGTCACTAACTACAGTTACACAGAAGTACAACAGTCCTTCTGAACACACTGTCACAGATTGTTCATTCTTGTTGATAGGGGCTGTTTCATGTTATCAGAAGAAAGCTGAACCAGTGCACAGATGTGACCTGTGCCCGGAGCAGCAGCAGGCCTGTGCCTGCCACCCAGAGTAGGTAGGTTTCTGCAGGACTGGGTGATATGAGTGATGGGAGGGCAGAGCAGAAGCAGTTTGGGGCAGGGAAAGTGGGAGAGCAAACTAGGCTGGATCCTAAGCTCCATCCCTGGCCTGACCAGTGTTAACATGGGTCACTTGGATTGGCAGACATGAAATTGTGGGCACAGAACTGAGTGGCTGGCTGGCGCGCAGCATGTAGTAAGCGGAATAAAATCCCCTCACTTCGAGGGATACAGCACAGGCTAGCCAGCCAGTCTGTTCCAGCACAGGTTAGGATCGCATCCTAAGAGGGCTAAGAAGGATTTCCATGGTTAACATAATGCAATGTAATAATTATATTGCATGGTTAAACCTGTAAGAACAACACAGAAACTATTCTGTGCTGGAATTGAGCAAAATAAAGCTTTTCAGGGTTTTCTTTACAAGGTTTTATATCTCCTTTTAAATGACAGGGCTTGAATAGAGAAGAGCATTACATAAAAATTCCATTTTATTAAGTGACTTTACCATTGGTGCTTTTTTCCATTGGTTATAAGGTGGGTGCAAAAGAAATGATGGCATTAAAGACAAAAAGTTACTAGAATCAATAGAACGTGGAATGCCAATAAATATAGCTAGCCCAATAAAGTGAGATGCACGTCACACACACCCTTCTTGTGTGGCTGCATCCACCTCAGAATGTAAAGCAGGATGTCAGACATAAGGTGTTGAACATGTTTTGTTGAATGCACTTCCACAACATTGGGAAGAGTTTAATAGCTCAATCCTAGAGGCTATTGCAAGAGCAACAGGGGGTCACAAGATAGACCAGGGCTAGCATGAAGGCATAATTAATACCTGCCCCCGGTCTCAGCTCTGGCTTTGCTTCTGCCCTACACCTCTGTGGAACAGCTGCTGGCAGAGGGGAAGGCTCTAGCACTGACTTCTTGGCATAGCACCGTGCAGTTTGTCTGAATGGCTCTGGAGCTTGGGCTGAAATGAGCTTTGAGTGGCAGATGCTGCAGGGCTCAGCTTCAATCAATCAATCAATCAATCAATCAAGGTACTTATATACCGCTTTTCAACACGAAGTTCACAAAGCGGTTTACAGGCAAATAGTAATAATACAGTTAAATGGCTCCCTGTCCCCAAAGGGCTCACAATCTAAAAAAAGGCAGACCGACAGCAACAGCCACTAGAAAGACTGTGCAGGGGTGAAGAGGGACAGTTACTCTCCCCCTGCTAAATATAAGAGGAACACCGCTTGAAAAAGTGCCTCTTGTCCAGTTAGCAGGGGTCAGCTTCCTCTGTAGGCTTTGGATATTTGGCTTAGAATCTTTCATATTGCTGAGAAGGAGAAGGAAAAACACTCCACAGGACTAGGGAAAGTTAGCCATCATGTTTCTGGAGAACTCTGACTGTGATTGTGCCATGGCATTCCACACATAAGGTCCTGAAATGACATCATTTTGCACCATGCATGAAATTGACACAGACACATGGCATGTAGTTTAGCAAGCTCTGATGAGATCTTGAACAAGCTCATGAGCAGGTATGAGGTCCTCACAAACAGAACCTTTGGACCAGCAGCTACATATCTGGCTATGCAACATCAAAGAGACAGTAGCAGTAGGAGACACTGATGGCCAAGCTTTATTATACGGGAGATCAGTGATTAAACTTCCAATGTTTTCCTGCAAAACTAGATGAGATTGTAGCAGTGCTGGTGACTGGGGTTTAATCCATCCCCTGTGCTGTTTTCCCTGCCTAAGTTGCCTATGTAGTCCAACAGAGAGGGGATAACACATTTAGGTTGGGAAAGCAGAACAAGGAAAAAGTTGAAACATTTTTCTCCTCCCCAACTGCTCCAGTCAAATTAGGCACCTCCCTCCAACTGCCTTTAAGTAAAAGTAAATGCCCCAGGAGGTTCAATCACTGGTTTCCATCTTATATGCCTTTGGGTCTTCAGTCTTTCATACCTGCCTCTCTAGTGTCAGAGTAGCTGGATACAACAGTTGCTCCTCAAAAGGAACTATTTTTGAGCAGGGATGGTGTCAATCAACAACATTGGGACTGGCCCAGTTCCCATCTTGCTGGTAATGAACCCTGAGCTTTCATTACCAGTGATGGTGGTAGTGCCCAGTAGGCACTACTGGGGCAAGCTGCAAGCACTACAGGACCCTAGTTCAGGATTTTGACCTGCGGCCTGGAGCTGGACCTGTTTGTGGAAATGTAGTTCCTGGCCACAAGGCACTATTCCTCTTCCTCAGGACTTTTTGCAATGTACTTATGTCAATGTCATGTCAAACTCACTCACACCCACTGCTCCAATCAAATTCAGAAAACTCACAGATGGTTTTAAGTAAAAATTAAAAATGTAAGAGAACCAATCACAGATCTCCAGCATAAAGTGCAATTTATTTTATTTTATTTTATTTGAAGAATTTATACCCCGCCTTTCCCATGCCGCAGCAAATGCCCAAGGCGGCTTACATGAGCAGGCTAGTCTAAACCACCATTTTTTTCAATGGGGTTTTTACAGATCTACAATATTCTCGTGATCTGCCAATCCTCAGGCCCAGACGTTGCCTTCCCAGTGTGGTTCTCTCCTTTGGCTGCTGCCATCAAGCCTCAGCAGGCAATTGCAAGTCAGGCCTGGGCAGGTCCTCAAGGTCGCATTCCCTTCTTTGCCGGCTGGCCTCCTCACACACTCCACCGCAACTCTCACTTGCGGTGAGCTAATCAGCTCCACAGCGACTCTGTTCAATTTAGGTTTGACACAGAACAATTCTTGTTTCCCATGACACTCACTGGCATGGGTGCAGTCTGCAGCATTTTGAGCCTTGTGATACAGAGTGTGAGACAAAACAGATGCAACATTAATTTCAAACAAGGATTTCTAAAAACCAGAAATGAAATTGTGCTGTGTCTGGACTAAAGTGGGACGTGTCTGGACTAAAGTGTCCCAGTATCCATGGTATCTGTGGATAACCGAAACCATTGATATCGAATCAGTGGATACCAGGGCATAAGCTCTTGACATGTAGCTCAAAACCAGAGACTGACTCAATCAGGCCTGATGCCATTTTGAAATAATTATATATACAGGTGGACCCCAGTATCAGCGGATTCCATATCAGCGGATTCAAGTATCCTCAGATCAGGGCTCCCCCCCCCCCCTTAAATTTCTTTATTCTTACTTTGGATTGCTAAAAAAAAAAACTTCTTGCTTTTACATGTTGCTAAATGGGACCACAATGACCAGGCAGGCAGAAAGAGAGAGAGAGAGAGAGAGAGAGAGAGAGAGAGAGAGAGAGAGAG
>JAJKFI010000052.1:1647164-1688353 GCA_029204185.1 Lerista edwardsae | reverse complement strand
AGAGAGAGAGAGAGAGAGAGAGAGAGAGAGAGAGAGAGAGAGAGAGCAAACACATTAGCAGGAAGAGCTTTCTGTTGACATTCTGGCAGTATCTGCCTCTATTGTGGCTTCTGCCTGCCTGGTCACATTTCTGTTTTAACAACCTGTAAAAGTAAAGCAAAAACAAAGGGGGGAAGCAGGGTGAACCCTATACTTAACATAGGGTTCCCTCTTATCTGCTGCTTCAGGTATCCATAGGGAAGGGGCAAGAACCTATCCCCCGCGGATACCAGGGCACACCTATAAACAGGTTGTCGGAATGAAGTACACAAAAGAGGTTTGTTTCTGAAAGCAACAGAAGTCAACCTCCAGTTTCTAACCGTTACAATCGGAGGTGAAATTCAGAGTTAAAAGTGCAGGATTTAATTAATTCACTTTGAGATGCCTCTTTTATTGTACTGGTGGATTGAGCTGGCGATCCTATTAACTATCTGTGATTTCTTTTTTTAGGGGTCTTTGACTTCTTCATTTTCTGTACTTACTTTCCATTTGCAGTAAGGTCCAGGTGATGCCACTTTGCCACAGCAAATGGAGCATAACTATTATGTGTTGTGCAAGAAGTCTCCATGGTCACCGGTACAGCTTCTTTGATCCAATGGAAAAGAATGAAAAAACATGCTCTGAATCTCGTAGTGTGCATGGCTGGGCGTGATGTGTGTGAACATGAGTGCATAGAGTCAAAGGGAGTTTGGCACCAAAGCAATACAAGAACTGCCCTAATACTTGAATAGGGAGAGCCAGATTAGAGAGACCATTGAAATGGCAGAGTGCTCTCTAACGCTCTGACCCAGTTGGAACTGAGTTATAGAGAAGAAGCCAAATGTTTCCAACAATCTGGGCCCAATCCTATCCTGGCCCTCCCCTGCAGATACAGCCCAATTGAAAAGATGCATGCTATTTCCCGTGGGGGAGGGAAAGTGGGAGGCTTTGGGAAAGGGGATTTAAATCCCCTTAGCCTTCCATAAGCCTCCCACTCCACAATGGGTTTCCTTGGACCTCTGCTGGCTCAATTGCAAAAATGGGATCATCACCGCCACTAGTTCCACCCAGTCCCACAGTGTCCCTGCCCCCTGTTGTGCCTCCCTCCTCACCCAGTTCCCCCCTCACCCATTCTTTCTGCATGTCTTGCTAACTCCTGCTAACTGGGCAAGAGGCATTTTCTCAAGTGGTGCTCCTCTAACACTGAGCAGGGGGAGAGTAACTGTCCCTCTTCACCCCAGCACAATGTCTTTCTAGTGGTTGTTGCTGGTGGTGTTCTGCATTTTTTTTTACACTGTGAGCCCTTTTGGGACAGGGAGCTATTTAACTTTATTATTATTTTTTGCCTGTAAACAGCTTTGTGAATTTTTGCTGAAAAGTGGTATATAAATACGATTGATTGACGTCTGCCTCATCCTCGCTTACCTGTTGTAGCTCCACTTGCAGCAGCTGGACAATGGAAGGATTTCCCTCTCCCCTTCACGATGTCTGGTGGGAAGCCTATAATGACAGCATTCCAAATGCATGGGCAATTGGGAATTGTAGTTTTTCAGCTCTCTCGACTCATTGATTCAAATCCGAAGTGGGGGAAAACTTTTTTGGATCGTAACGCTTATTTCCACCTGCCTGATCCAGCTTTGGAGCTGTGCTTGGATACAGATCACCAGGATCATTGCAAGTTGTGCTGTCAGTTCCTTCAGTGAGATGGACTTGCTGGCAGGGAAGGAAGAAACACAGGCCAAAGGGCCTTCCTGCAAAGGGCAAGAAGAACCAAAGGTTCAAGACCACTCAGCATGCTTGCTGATGTTATTTCTGCAAGCCACAACAGTCTGGGTCCTCTGACAGTGTTCTCCTCCAGCCTCTGTCTCTGAATTGCTATAACTGGCCCCCTCCCCAACAACTGAGGAAAGAAGAACTAAAGAGATGCTATACTGGTGGGCACTATTTCCAAAGTACTCCCCTGCCTTGCAGTCTATTGTTGGAAATGTATGTTAGATGAGTACCGGATGGCATGATTTTGAAGGAAGTGCATCAAAGGCCTGGTAAAAATGTACCTAAATCTGAAGTCCTGACTGAGGTGCATCCACACATTGAGAGCTTTCTCTCTCTTTTTAACCTTTAAGTCTCCTGTTTATGAAAATTGAACTGTGTGTGTGGGGGGGGGGGGAGATGGTTGAAGTTTATCATCTTGGAGTTTGAAAATGTCTTCCATATGATAGCCTTTTCAGCCTCCAAATGTGGTGCTTTCCAGAGGCATACCTGACAACATGTGGTCCAGGGGGCCACATGTTCCTGGGTGCCATGGTGGATGGCATGCCAGAGCTGCCGCCACTTGCCCTTCAGGACACTCCTGAGGGCCAGGTAGGCCGTGCGTGACATCCGCAGGCCCCTCCTTCAGAATGCTTCCGGAGGGCTTGTGGACATTGTGTGAGGCTTTGGAGGCACCAGGTGAGGAGGGATTGCAGCCTTGCGCATGGCAATCTATGGATCTGGCCCTGGGTGATGCGACTGGTGCCTTCCATCTCTTCCGTCTTCTCCCACCATGCTCCTGACCTGGTAAGCTGTCTTGTCTTTGTCACCAAGGGCTCCTGTAAAGCAACTACAAGTCTCTGAAATAGTGGTGAAGGCTTGCGATGGAATGCCCTGTAACCCCTTTTGCTCCTTTTTCCTTGCTTTTGGACATTTCTAACCCCTCAGACACAAGTTCACGCAACCTGAAAAGTGGCTGGCAAGCTGGCTTTCTCCATGGCCTGTTTGAAACTCCATTATCCCCACCCTGGTGCTGGATGTTGATTTAGGTGGCTGTTCTTCCTGTCTGGCTCGGGGTAGTTCCACCAGCAATCGCTCCCCAAAAGCAGTTGTAAAGCATGTTCTGGCAGCATGCTGAGCAGAGTGCTACCATAATGCCACCAGGAAAGCTGGAGCCTTCCTCTGCATGTTGCCGGACCTCTGGCCACCCACCAGAGCACGTAAGTCATCAGTCAAAGTGGGAAGGGTGGGGGAGAATTGAATGGGATGGAGAAGAGGTGAAGCTGGGCAGGGAGCGGTGAGGAATTGGGGAAGGTAGGCTGCAGGAGGGTGTAGATCCAGCGGCAATGACATGGGCCACATCTGTTCTCTTCTGGCAGCAACCTTTTCACCCCTTTTCTGTCTTCGGATTTACATCAGTGGAATTGCTAGTGCAGGTCCAAGGAGATCCATTGGGGAGCAGGCTTATTGAGGGATGATGTAAATTCCCTTCCCTTTCCAAATCCTCCATTCCTCCCTGAACTCCTCCCCCTTTGCTGGGTACAGCGCACACGTTTTCAGTGTGGCTGCACCAGCAGGGGAATGAACAGATTCCCCGATCCTAGGATTGGGCTGATCTGATTGGCTGTGTGGCATCACAGTATTAACCAATTCATGGTGTTATCCCTACTTGGCTGAGAGTTTCCATGTGGCTATTCCCAGAAGCGAGAAGACTCAGTAATTAGCAAGGGTGAAAACGGGGTAGAAGAAACATGACAGCCGAACTTATATTTAAAAGATGAATATCATATCAGGGAATTTGCAGGCAATAGTTCTGCCCCTCCCAGCACTACTTTCAATCTGCAAGCCAAAATGAGAGAATTTTCATTACAGCCCTAGTATAGATACTGTATAGAAGATAGGGAGGTATCTAATCTCTAAAGCATCCCATTTAAATATAAGCACCCTATGGGTTACATTCTGTCCTGAGGCACTTAGTCAAGCTTTGGCAATTTTTATTATCTGAGAAAGTCAATGATTTGCAATCTTTTAAAGATCTGAGCTTCATAATTGCCCATTATAGTGTATGCATATGCCATTGCTTTTACTTGCAGGTGAAGCGCTGAAGAAGCAACACGGAATATATCTGTCTGCCTCGTATTTCTGTGGCCATCTTGTGAAGATTGCCATCTTGAATTGCATCAGAAAGATAACTTTTAAACCGAGCTGTTCTTTATTCCTGAAATGTATGTTGAGCCTTTTCATTACCTATACAATATTGTTCTTTTTAACCATATTTGCTGCATTGCTTGCATTTGAAAACATGTACATGCCACTTGAAATGGCTTTGTATAAATCATGACCCTGGTCTTCTTCGGTGAAAACTTCAGGACTACTTACATTCTGACCAACAGCTATCTCTACCAAAACCAAACTTGATTGTAAAGGAGCTTATCCAGACATACTTCAGACAGGCTACTTAATCCAGGCTACTTCAGACATAGCGTGTTTTTTGTCATAAGTGAAAAAACAAAAACAGTCCTATAAAATAGAACCTTGGACTGGCAATAGCAAGCTCCCACACACCGTCAGCCATTTTTGCAAGGAATATTCTTCTTGCAAAAGGTTTCTCCAACTTTTCATAACCTGGCAGTTCTTCAAACTTCAGAAGTCAGACTTTGGGGCAAAATTCAAGATCAGAAATTGACACTTAGATTTTAGAATGACAATGGTGTGCCCTTGCATGTCATTGCCCTTTGCCCCACCCCTTCCAGCACGCTGAAAGAGGCTTTTGGGTGCTATCCATTGGTGGACAGCCTGGTCGAGGGGGGGGGGACAGGGCGAGTGTAGTTTTTATGCACACTCACCCAGCCTTATCAGTTGGGACCTGGCTGGCAATTGCCTGTCTGAGATTAGCTAATTGCCTGTCTGAGATTTAGCTAGTCACTTGTTTAGGGCTGAGTAGGAATTCTTTGCTGTCAGCTTGATTGGCCATTGGCTGGCTGTTTTTTCGCCTACCCCAGACTATTATGAGTGGTTGGGGTTTTTTCTTAGGTTCCCCTTCCTTTTTCAGGGCTCAGTCCTAAACTGAGGCTGGCATAAGCTAAGCCAGCAAAGTTTGGCCAGCACAAGGGACCCCGTAAAGTAAGTTTGGGCCACTCTCGGAGTCAGAGAGGCCAGCACACAGATGTGAGCATCCTCCCTGACTCCAAGAGTAGTCCAAACACGCTTTATGGTGGCCTTTGTGCTGGCCAAACTTTGCTGGCCTAGTTTATGCCGGCCTAACTCCAGTTTACAAGTGCGCTCTCAGTCACTTTACAGGCAGGCATTGTGTGCGTCGGTTAGGAAGCTGGGAGTATTTGACGTCCGTCCTGAGGCAGCATGTTCAGGGAACCAGCCTGGGCTACTTATACATTGCTTATCCAGCTCGGGGATGCTGATTGGCTGACCCACCCACCCCCGGCTGGATCCAGCAAAGGCTACTTTAAGGCATGGCCTGAATGAACCTGTGCAGTCATGCTGCCTTGACCCTTTGGGATTGGCCGTAAAAGGCTTAGGGCACAATCCTAACCAACTTTCCCACACCAGGATAAGGGCAATGCAGCTCTGAGGTAAGGCAACAAATTTGCTTACCTTGAGGAGGCCTCCGTGACTACTGCTCCACTGCAAGATGCAGCACATGCCCCATTGGCACAGCTATGTCAGTGCTGGAAAGTTGGTTGGGATTGTATCCTTAGTCAATTTCTGACTCATTTTAGTCTTATTCTTGAGTCAAGTGATATGCCTGATGATCACCTTGGGGAGGCAGGTGGCTAGAGATGTTTTCCCTATTAGGGCCACACGTCTGGGGAGCTTTGTCAGTTAGTTGCCCTGCTGCAGCTTTCAATAGTGGCCCTTAAGTCCAAAAGCCTCTATTTTGCATAATTATTGGATGTCACGTGCATGGGGTGCATGGTTAAGCGAAAGTTGACATCAGAGTTCAAAGTTCACCTTTCTAATATTGGCTTAATATCTGAACTTGATGGATACTCTATTAAATTCTATTTGCAATTCACCTGTCAGGTACTGTTAAATGTTGATTACTGCATGTCTGATATTGTCAAATGCTGGCATCTCCAGCATGTCAGCTGTCAAAGTTGGTTACACACTGTCACCTACATTTCAGAACAGACCCCAATCCTATCCAAATCACCAGCCCGCTGGTGCACAAGCACCAAGGAGGTTCGCACTGCAACCTCTGGTGGTGGTGGGGAATTGTAGAAGTCTTCTTAGGGTAAGGGAACATTTGTTCCCTTACACTGGGGAAAGCCTCCATTTTCCTTATGGGTCTCTGGTTCTACACCAACTATTTTTCTGCTGCAGAACCAAGGAAAATAAGGGAGAGGGAAGAGGAATAGGATACAGCAAGGTGCAAATGCTATGTATCCTGCTTCCTCCTGCCCCGGTTTTGCCTCCCTCCCCACCCCTCCTTTCCCCAAAAAACATACTTGTATGTTTCCCCATCCCTTCCGCTACCTGCCCCCATTGCTAACTTAACTGGTGCCACTCACCATTGGTCTGCGCACACAGCCACTAGTGCAATTGCACTGGTGGCCTGATTACACTTGCCAAGGGTGTCAGCGAATGTGATGCTGAGCAGTGCGTGCCTGATCTAGGCACTTCTGCATGGATCCAAACAGAGGCGGATCTAAGGGGGGGCAAATCTGTACGTTTTGCAAGAAGCCTTACCCTGTCATGTAAATCCCTCCTCTCCCTTGCTGCTGTAGCCAGTAAGCAACGCCAAGATGTTGCTGTTCCCTGTGAGGATTGGCTAGAACAGTGCAGGAGAGGAGTGTTTTCCACTGCAAGGTAAGGCCCCCCCTTAGATCCGCCTCTGGATCCAAACACGTCCACCAATTGAACACACATTCCGCCAGTTCAGATCAGATTGGACCGGCAGTCAAATACTGTCGGCCATTTCATGCCCCTTGTCAGATACTGTCAAAGGTTGACTACTAAATGCCACTGCATGTCTCTATGGTCCAGCATGCCGCATAACAGATAGCAGAATGCCTGGATGTCAGCTGCTGATGTTGAACAGCAAATATTTATTTGCATGGTCAGATAATATTATTCATGATCAGAAATGTGCAGAGGAGAAATCTGAAGAGAATTTTTCCGGAGAGACAACAAAACAGTAACACCATGAAGCAGAAGAAACAAAAACAAGTCCAACCAGTCCTAGAGGTACAATTATTGATTGCAGTTTTATAAAAATGTGGTCCCTGGCCTGCCGCTGATAGTGAATTGGCAGGCCTCAACAAGAGACAAGGTCTCCCCAATGGTGGCACTTTACCTACGGAGCTCTCTTCCAAGGGAAATTAACCCGACTCCTCTCTTGTCAATTTCAGGATGAAACTGATTAAAACCGAGTTCTAATATTTCCGATGGCTTAGTTCACATTTATCTTGATTTTTTTTTGCTACTATCTGCCTTTTTATTTAGCTTGCTTCTGCATTTTGAGGGTTTTATCAAATCTGTTTATTTTGTATTTCTGTCAACTGCATTGTAAACGTTCTTTGAAAAGTGCGCTTAAACATGATGATAAATAAAATAACTCCATTGTGTTCTGAGTTTTTTCATCAGGTGACTGTCTTGAAAATGTGTTACATGTCAAATAAAGCATCTGCATGCCTTTCTCAAAATAAAATAAAAGTTATTTGAGGGCATGTTCGGTTAAATTCTCTCCAAGAATACCTTCACCGTTCAGGATAGGATTCAGCTAGTAGTCTCATTTACTTGGAGGATTTTCCATTTGGCTTTAGTAAGAGTCCCTCTGAAAAACCATCTATAGGAACACAGAGATTACAAAGCAATACCGCTATATCCATTATTGATTTATTTTTCACATTTCTATACCACCTGGTGGTGTATATGATTCTTTCGCTCCATTTGCCCTCACAACAACCCTGTGAGGTAGGTGAGACAGTGACTGGCACAAGGTTACCCTGGAAGCTTTATGGCTGAGCAGAGATTTGAACCTGGATCTTCTAGGTCTTGAACCACTATACTAGTGGTTCCCACACAGTAGGTCAGGACCCACCAGTGGGTTGCAAGTCAATTTTAGGTGAATCGAGAAGCACCTAGAGCAGCCATACTGAAAATATGAGAAGATGGGATGCTGGAAAGGGGAGGGGCTGTGTGGTTATTTTGCTTGTGTCAAGGTTGTAAATAGTCTGTTTTCTGATACACTTTGCTTTTGGAACACGGTTGAGAAATAACCAGCGGCGTCATGCAGCCGGAACGCTGGGCGGGAGGAACGGGTGAGCGGCAGCCCGCCCATTGCGTTCCGGTCCGCGGGGGCGGGGAATATGGCGAAACGGACCGGAACACAACGGGCGGGCTGCCGCTCACCCGTTCCTCCCGCCCAGAATTCCGGCTGCATGACGCCACTGGAAATAACCCAACTTATTGCTGCATTCTCAGGAAAGCAAGCTCTGATGCAGGCTCTGGCATCATAATGATGGCACATCTGGCCATGACATCACTTCCAGTGGGTCCCAAACAGATTGTCATTCTAAAGAGTGGGTCCCAGTGCTAAAAAGATTGAGAATCACTGCACTGCACCATTCTAACTCTCAGATTGGTATATTTTATTACAGTGCAATCCTATGTATGTCTACTAAGAATGGTGTGTTCAATGGGGCTTTCTCCCAGGAATGTGTGTATAGGATTGCAGCCTCAGGGCTCAATCCTGAGCCTGTTATTGCTGGTGGTACATGTGTAGCACCGGCTAAAAGTGCTGGGAACGTGCCATAAAGCATGTCCACGAAATCTTACTGCTTGCACTGGGGTGGTGCTCACTATGGGTTTAGTGCTTTGTAGATATGGCCACCAAGTCTTACTATGAACAATATTCATTCCATTTGCTAGAGGAACAGTATCGAAACAGGAGACCAACAAACATCATGTTGACTAGTTTGCCAGAGAAGGTTGTATCAGTAGAACAGAAATACCTGAATTGCAAACTAGCATCTTCTATCATCTTACATCTTCGTATCATTTGTCCCTGTCTATATTTTTACATGCCTATTGTGAAGAAGGGAAGAAGGGAGTTATTGGAGGTTGGCATGGTGGGCTGAGGACCCACAGCCATCAGAGGACTCACTCTGACCCTTGGCTTCTCCATACTTGTGGCATACTGTGACAGCAATGGTGCAAAATGGCCGAGGCACCTGTACAATCGTTGTGCCTGGCAATGGGAGTGACTCCCAGAGACCCTTGCATTGTAATGAGACTTTTTGGATATTTTTGGTGGCTGATGAAGAGTCGGAGGAACTGCCATTGGCTATCCACCAGTAATCTTGGGAAACAGGGGACTCGATGCATGATAATGGGTCCAGTGTGGAACTTTGTCCAGCAAGCTGACACCAATGCTGAAAGAGAGGCTGTTAGTATCCTTGCTACTATCAAGCCTTGCAAGTATACCTCCAACCTGGAGAAATTGGCATTGCATTTGGAATCCACAGCACAAATCTCCCTGCCTCACACATCTCCCAGCATATCAGTAGCATCTTCTTTGTCCCAGTTCTCCCAGACAAGCTCCTACACACTCTCCTTCTTGTCCACAGCTTTGTGCCTCTCCTCAGCCTCTGACAGCCCTGTTCTCTTCCACGCCTGCCGCGGCTGTTCTCGATTGACAATTTTCATTCCCCCAAAAATTCTGCCTCTTATCCGAAAGGCTTCTCCTCACCAGCCAATCTTCATTACCATTCACGAAGAGTAGGAGGTTGGGCCCGTCTGTCAAGGATCTTTGACAACACCTAGGCCTGTCAAGGTTTTTGTTTTCTTAGCAGATAGGACGCGGACTGCATTAACCCTTCTAAGGTGGCTTTCTCAGCATGTATTTCTCAGAACAGCACTTTGGGGAAGCTCAAACTGCGACTGCACAGAAGGTAGCATCGATTTACTCAAGGTTTTACAGTATAACATGACAGTAGGGAGACAAGAGTGCATAGAATGGAATGTGAAAGTGGTTTCTAAGGACCCCGTTGTATTATGGCCTTAGACCGCTGGAATGAGCATTCTAGCAGCATGAGGCCCTTTATGGCTGTCGCGATACGCAGCCTGGCTTCTACCGCAAGTGGTGAACAGCCAGGTCTGCGCATCAATGGCCGGAGGATGCCCCTAGTGTCCGTAAGACAGTGAGGGAGGGTTGGAAGGAGATAGAGGGTGGACAAAATGGGATGCAGAGGGGGAGGAATGGGGCAGAGATGGGGATAGGGAGTAGGGTGGGTCAAGGCTGAGTAAGGGATGGTATCGGTCCTGTCCCTGGTCTCAATCCCTTGACCTAGGTCCACTTGGACTTGTGCCAGCTATATCCTGGTGCAGATCCAAGAGGACCTAGCTGGCTAGTGCTGGTTTAACCCAGAGTAAGGGAATAAATGTTCCCTTACTCCAAGGAGAGAATCAGGGCCTGCAACTCCCCCTTAGTTATGTAGGATTGGGCTAGATCAGTGGTTCCCAACCTGGGGTCAGGCCCCACAAGGGAGTCATGAACTGATTTTCAGGGGGTGGCAAAGAGCTTGAGGCAGCCATCCTTAAAAGTCAGGCACCACCATTCATTTCAGCTTCCTTATTAAACTGCCACTTCCTGAATGCTTCCCCATAGCCTTGCTATGGGCTTATCTTGGTGTGTGCGCATGCATGTGATGAAGTCTCTCCTGGGTCTCTTTCCGAGTGGGCATGTCACACTTTCCATGTGCATATCTAGGTGAGTCTCAGCACATGGGGAAGAGGAATGTAAATACTCTGAAGATGATCTAAAATTTGGCTTTACCCCCTTGATCAGCAATACTGTACTACAGAAAAGCCACAATGCATTCTGTGCAATGTTGTTCTCAGTGCTGAATGAATCACTGAACTCAAAACTCAAATGACACTTAGATACAAAGCATTCAGAACATTATTAAAAAGATGTGGAGTTCTTTCAACTTTCAACAAATGTGATTTATTAAAAAATAATGACTTAACTTCCTGTCCTTGGTTTTTTGGGGGGTCCTGATAGGTTGTTGTATCTAAAAGGGGGGGGCAAAAAACAGTTGGGAACCACTGGGCTAGATGGTCAGTGAGATAAGGCAACAGAGAAGGAACACCTCCAGATTTGCATCTCAGTTCTGCTTTCTAGCAGTAAGGGGTGTTGCACTTGGTGCAATTACTCCTGCATTAAACCATCACAGCTGAGATCACACAAACCAAGGTCTTGTCCCTAAGATTCAGAGAAGCCTCAGAACTGTAGTGCTTATTCCAACTTCCTTGAGCTTGGATCAGTGGCAGATCTAGGGGATGAAAAGGGTGGCAGGAGCCATGGGCGCCATCTTGGGTGTGGGCGCCGTTAGCATGCGCCGCAACTCCCCAGGGCCTGCACTGCGTTCTCCTAAGCTCCCTTAAAGAGCCGGCGGGAGCGAAGCGCCCCCTCCCGCTTCTTAGAGCGGGGGATGGGGCGCCCCCCAGCTTGCTGGATCACCCCCAGAACTGCGTGGGAGATTAGCATGTGTCCGCCGCCCCCAGTTATATAGGCAAATTGGAAGCATTGCATGATGGTCTCTGCTCACATGTGGCTTTTTCAGACACTGACTCAGATTTTTGAAAGTGGAGACACAGGGATTTCAAACTGAAATCTGCAAACGTAAAGAACCAACTACAAAAAAGAACTAAGGCTGAGCTCACCATAACCTTAAAAGTTATGAAGGTTATATATCCATGAAGCTTATATAGCTGGCTTTCAGGCTACTTTAAAGATGCCTTGGCACTTTAAAGATGCTATGAATGGGTGGGGGAAGGTCCGGGCTCCAGATGCTTTCCCACTCTACGGAGCGCTAGTCTACCCGCGGCTGCTTCCATGGCTGGTCCCAATGGGTAGACCTGGGCTCCACGTGCCTCCTGGGGGCGCACTTCCATTGGGTGCCATGGGTGCCATTTTGACTAGGTCCGCCCCTGGCGTGGATAGCAGATGCCAGGAAATCATCTTGACAAACAATGGTAAGGGCTTCTGCTTTTAAGCAAGTTGGAAATAGCTCAGATGTAGACCTCCTATTGATATTTCAACATTTCTGTGGCTGTCTGAAGCTTGAGAACAGAAACTGCAGTTAAGAGGAAAATGCAGCTGGAAGAAAGAAGTTATTCAACCGTTTCCTTAACTACTAAGAAAATGTTCACCTTGACATGTTCTAGCAAGTGCATCAGTTTTTGATGGCATTTTATTTAGCTGGTCCAGTATTTACTCAGGCTATACATGGGGAATTGTATTGGAGCCAATCACAAGTACAGAAAAGCAGTTCCTCACCTACAAAATGGAATAAAGTTTAGCTAAGATACCTTACTAGGTGGGTCCTTAACCCTGCAATAAGGTTGACACTATAATTTCATGCAAAGTGAAATTTGGAGTGGATTTCAGAGTTCCTTCCAAAACATCTGAGAGTTTTCCAAGGAAGACAAATTACTTCTATGAAATATGTGAACAGGAATTTCTGCACATCCTTATAGCCCCTAGTCCAATGGACACTTTCCACTGACGGAATGAGTGTTCCATCAGTAGAAGGCCTCTCCATTGGTACTGCAGATGCAGCAACAATGTACACCATGTGACCACCAGGGTGAAAAACTGGTGACTGCACATGCTCACCCCAGAGGTGGTGGTGAATTTGCATGGGGAGTGGGCTTTGGGTGGAGAGAGGGAGGATCGGGGCAGAGAGGGGGAGGATCAGGATCTCTGTGAGTTGTGTTAGGGAGGACTGGGGCAGCTCCCCACCTGACTTCACCACACCCTCTTGCGTCCCCTCAGACTTGTGCCGACTTTCCTTCTCAATGAATTATGTCCCTAAGTGGCCAAACTTGACTACCATCATATCTCTATTCAAGGTGTCACTGCTCCCCCCCCCAGGGGGGCAGCATTGCATGGGTGTTAGGGATGCTTTGGAGAAAGTTGATTAAGGTCTCTCTTGTGTGGAGTCTGCAAAGATGTGGCTAGAGCTTTTCCAACTGGGAGTGATATTCTTTTTCCTTCCACCAAGGGAAACTGCTGGTTTTTCACAGCAAATAAAGCAGTATAAATGTATTCTCATGTCAGTTTTATTAGCAAGTGAAACAGAAGATGCAATTGTTCATCTACATTATATTGAGTGATTTTTAAATCACAGCTTACACCCATTTACAGGACATTACTGATCCCTAAATTAGACACCGAGAATGGGCAAGTAAATCACACATTCACACTATGTGCAAAAATGGGAAAATACATTTGCTTTCCATTTTATAATGAGAAATAAAAAAAAGTCAATGAAGGATTTTGGTTTGACTCAGGGCATAATCCTAGACTTGCCCTTGGGCTGACCACTTGCGTCGGCTCAATGGTACTAGCTCAATTGTGGGGGTGCCATCCCAAGGCTGTTCTGTGCCGCTTGTGTGCCAGCCAAACTTGGCTGGTGGAAGAGCGGTTCTGGATGGGGGTAGTGTGGAAGGGAGGGAGAAACTAGCCGGGGGTGGGTGGGCCGGGAGACATGCTGGCCCGGGGAGGGGAGGGGGGCATCCAAGCCTCTATCCCCAGGCTGCGCTGTCCCAATTTGGGTTGCATGGCATCCTCGGCTCTGCACCTGCTATACAGGTACCTGCTATACATAGCATGTGCTATGGAACCTATGGGTTCCATAGGGGAAGCTGGAGCCTCCCCTGGGACAAGGGTGCAAACATGCCCTTTCCCCCAGGAGGCTCTGGAGCACTCCAAAACTGCATTAAATTCAGCACAGACTCAGTGGCTTTGCTTAGGGTTCCAGCGCTGCTTAGGGTTCCCTTGCGCTCATGTTCTTGGGCTAGTTTCTGTTTTCAGTCTGAAAACTTCTGATGTCCCTTGTCTAATTTGTTTTTCTTTGTACAAATGCAAATGTTTGACATCATGCAAATCAAAATGGCCTATCAGGGGGGAAGTAGATTAGTCTGAAGTTGAGAATAAGCTTCTCAATTACCACAGAAATAGGGTGACGAGACGACTGCAGCACCAGCTCAAACACAACGGGGATGATGCAGCTCACATCCTGAGATGCTTGGCAGACTTGGGGTGCCTCTTCCACTCAAATCTGTTGCCTCTTCCCTCCAGACCAATGGCATCAATCCACTCACCTCACTCCTCCTTCACATGAGCACTATAGACCAGGGGCATAGCCAGTGCAGTGGGCAAATTGTTGCCCTGGAAGTGACATCACAACAGGAAGTGACATCACAGTTATATTTTCGTTTTCTCTGCTTTTATGTTCAAAACTTTTGATAAAGATATTACACTCTGGTTTATTACATTGCATTCTGCATTGAATTACCTTTCCAACAATTTATAACATGAAGGTATTCTTCATGCATACCAAGGTTTTCACAGTTTTGGCCACAAATGTCACGCTATGCTTTTTGCTCCCCTAAAGCTTGTTGCCCAGTGCAATTGCAACCCCTGCACTTCTTTAGCTATGCCCCTACTTTAGGCTTCCTTCTCAGAGGAATTTCAAAGGATACCAAAAGGTTTTCAATTAAAACAGCAACATTTCTCAGGGATCGTCCCTGTGCATCAATATATTGTCACCAGATTCCTCCTACGTTAAATATTTGGAGAGTCATACCCAAGGGAGAGGGGGAATCTTGAGGAAAGCCAATGTCTCAATAAAGATTAGCAAAATTTCTCAGGCAGGTTCCACACATCCCCATTTCAGCCCACGTTTCAAGCATTTTTAATTTTTCTTCTGAAATCCCATTAATGCTTCAGACAGATGGTTAATAACTAGAGGTGTGATAATGAAATAAAAAGACATAACACCACTTTCTGCACTTTTCCTCTCTCTCGGTGTGTGTGTGTGTGTGTGTGTGTGTGTGTGTGTGTGTGAGTGAGTGAGTGAGTGAGTGAGTGACAGAGAGACAGAGAGACAGAGAGAGAGTCAACAAAATCTTTGAAAAAATAAACTGGGAATTCTGCAAAAAAAAAAAACTGCGCTGAACACAAGGGTGCTTGAGTAATGACTGTGGTTGCATCTGCTGACACCATAACCCCTATATCACCTCCCTAGTACACTTTTTAAGCAATTGTATGTTATAATTATAATGTATTACAATGTGCCCTTGGAATAAAAACACATAATACCTCTTTCTGTAATTTTCCTCCTTGGGAAAAAATGAAATCAGCAAAAAAATAAAAATGGTTAAGAACATAGAACATAAGAAGAACCCCACTGGATCAGGCCAAAGGCCCATCTAGTCCAGCTTCCTGTGTCTCACAGTGGCCCACCAGGTGCCTAAGGGAGTTCAGTAGACAACAAGATGCTTGCATCCTGTTGCCACTCCCTTGTACCTGGCATTCTGAAGTAGCCTACTATTAATATAAGGAGATTGCCCAACCCATCGTGGGCTATAGCCCACGATGGACTTTTCCTCCAGAAATCTGTCAAGTCCCCTTTTAAAGGCATCTAGGCCAGATGCCATCACCACCTCCTGTGGCAAGGGGTTCCATAGCTTAATTACCCGCTGGCTAAAAAAGTATTTCTTTTTATCTGTTTTAACTCTCCCAGCACTCAATTTCAGTGGACGCCCCCTGGTTCTGGTATTGTGAGAGAGGGAAAAGAACATCCCTCTATTGACTCTATCCCTTTGGTGCATAATTTTGTATGTCTCAATCGTGTCCCCCCAGGCGCCTTTTTCCCAGACTGAAGAGCCCCAAACACTGCAGTCTTTCTTTATAAGGAAAGAAACCTCGTAATCATTTTTGTCGCTCTCTTCTGCACCTTTTCCAGCTCCACTATGTTCTTTTTGAGATGTGGTGACCAGAACTGGACACAATGCTCTAGATGTGGCCTTACCATTGATTTGTACAATGGTATAATAATTTTGGCTGTTTTATTTTCAACCCCCTTTTTAATTACTCCAAGTAATTTTAATTTTTTATTACCTCTAGTAATAGTTCAAAGGAGGAAAGAATAAATGCTTGAACTCCAATGAAGGGCCTCTAATAGTAAAAATCACTATTAGGTGGAAAAGGAGGCTTCATTCTTGATATAGAATATGCTTTGTACATTATTGGTGTTCATTATTGAGAACTAGTTATATCCAGATCTCAACATCTTGAGAAAAGGTGCAAATGATCAATACTGGGTTGTTTCTGGGGGGAAAAAATCCTGAACTTTGTCAAAAGCAAAATGAAGCAATTCAGAGATGATCAAGGCAGCTGTGGTTGTTATCCATTTCATTATTTCCCACTTCTTTCCTTCCCCTTGTTTGCTTTGTTCTTTAAGGGTTAATCCAGGAATATCCCTGAGTTGACACTGGATGGATATATTGTAACCAGCCATTGTTTGCTAGTGTTAGCAGCAAATTACAATACAGAACAGTTGCATCCTGGAAGCACCTCCACTAATCATTTTTATGGAAGTGCAATTGTTCATTAGCACCGTTGCTTACAGATTGTTAGGCCACAGAGAAATCTATCAGCTCTGCCATTATAATAACTTCTCAATAAGAGGTGTCCAAAACACAAAGCAGAGAAGGCTGGAAGATAGGTTTCCAAGGGCTTTACTAGAGAATCAATTCATACTCTTTGCTCATGTTTTTGAGAAGATCCTATTATTTCCAGTCCAATGTTTCAGGAAACTTCATTTTCTCAGCAAACCACGCTATTTCGTCACCCTGCCTTGCTGTCATATCAACTGTCGTCGTGAATTCAGCACAGAATGTGCCTGTGTTAGAACTGTGTATCAGTTGGACAGGGCTTGTGACATCACTGGTGAGGAGTGATGCAACCATTTGATGCTCTTTCATCTTCCCTTTTTCTGGCAAGTTAACTTATTTGTTCTGGCAGCGTCTGGCTTCCCCAATAGCAGGACCTGCTGTCAGGGGCGGACCTAGTCAAAATGGCGCCCAGGGCACCCAATAGAAGTGCGCCCCCATGGGAGCCCAGGTCTACCCACCAGAAGCAGCCCCAGGTGGAAGCAGCTACCCATTGGGACAAGCCGTGGGTAGATCTGGGCTCCTCTCAAGGGAGCCCAGGTCTACCCATTAGAAACAGCCACGGGTAGACCTGGGCTCCCTTTGACGGAGTCCAGGTCTACTCGCGGCTGGTCCCAATGGGTAGACCTGGGCTCTGGAGCCCAGGTCTACCTGCACAATGTTGTGGGGGCCACTGGCGCCCCCCTAGGCAGCCCCAAGATGGCACCCAGGGCTCTTGCCCCCCCTGCCCCCGCTAGATCCACCACTGCCTGCTGTTAAAGGCTATTAGAACCTGGACATTCTGCCCATGTTTGGCTATCTGGCAGTGGCTCTATCTTGATGAGTAGCACAGGTAGGATGGCCCCACAGGTGGGTCTGCTGCCACCACTGCTTCCCCTTCATCACCCAATTGGTCCATAGTCCATGGGGGTGCTTACTAGGCAATTGTGGCAGAGAACACAATGCAACAGAAAACAGTCTACTTCTTTCAGTGAGATTTAATCATTCCCAGCTTTCCTGGTCCCTGATGTAGTATTAGGAGTCAGGACATCCTGGAGGAGGGAGAAAAAGGGTGGCCTGGTGCTACTGTCTGCTCTTAACAGTCTCATGGTAAGGCTCCCTCTTGGTGCACAGCTGAGAAATCTAACTAGGAGCTGGGCAGTGGACAGATGAGAGTCCATCTGCTGCCTGGTTCCCTGGGCACCAGGAGAAAGTTGCCAGTGAGGGAATGGTGTTGGTGGGTATCCTTGCACAACAGCCCTCTCCCCCCCCCCAAAAAAAAACCTGGATCCACCACTAAGTGTAGGCGTTGCCATGAAACAAACACCAGACTAACTTTTAGTCTACAATTGCTTTTGGGGTAGGGAGGAAGCTCCATCCCTTCCTCAGGAAGCTGATCTAGGCAGGGGCAGTCATTCCTTCTGTACAGGTCATTCCTCATTTATCATCTCTGGTGGCTAAAATGTGAACAAGCCCAAAGCTGACACAACATCTTGTTGAATTCCCTTCCTATTTCCTTGACTGCAAAGATATAAATTCCTCTCTGTACCACTTTCAAACCTCCCTCTTGATTCACATCCACCTTGCCCATGATTGCACAGTCTGACAAAAGGGGCTGGCAAAGGTGCTCCCTGCCAGGTGTGCTGGCATATGACCCTTTTACAGACAGGCATCTGTCTGGTGCCACTGGATGTTTCTTCGTAAGAATGGCATCTCCTTCCCCACTGAGATGCTCATTCGAGAAGCCAGTTTCAGGCTTTGTTCTGGATGAATTCATCATTCAGCAGTGAACTACAAGCACCAATTTACCCTCTTTTAACTGGGTGAACACATCCTATAAACATGCAATTCCTAAACAATTCCTGTACATTCCAGCATTGGGCAAGAGAGGGATGTTATGCACAACCATTAGAGGCTCAGGAGCCCTGCGTTGTATCTGGTCACTGTACTTGAGCTTTACGTGCATCATAAAAAATAGTTCCTACCTTCTGAAGATACAAGAAAGAGCGCAATCCTAATCTGGAGTTAGGCCAGCACAAGTTAGGCCAGCAAGGTTTGCCTGGCCACCATAAAGCACATTTGGACCACTCTCGAAGTCAAGAGGATGGTGCACATCTGTGTGCTGGCCTCTCTGACTCCAAGACTGATCCAAACATACTTTATGGTGTCCCCTGTGCTGGCCAGACTTTGTTGGCTTAATTTGTGCAGGCCTAACTCCAGATTAGGATTGCACTCTAAAATGCATTTCTGTAAAAAGGAAAGGAAAAGAGTGCAGCCCACCAATTTGTGTGTTGCAATACTCAATGAGCCTCATACTTGGGTAGCACTTCAGCTCTTTCAAGCACATGACCTCTAAAAGAAGCATCCTCCATACCAGTCTGCAGATCCCTTCAGGACTGGTTCTCCAGAGGCTCCATCATCATCAGAGTGTGACATCCTCTGCTTACTGTATCACCCTCTATTTGCTGGCACAAAGCGCCCTTATCTACCCAGACCAGGGCAGACCTATTCCCAATATCAGCAATCTGTGGATTACCAGGTGCTTATCAGTTTATTAGGGGGACAAAAGACACTTAGCAGAAGGATTTTGAGACAGTGTGGGAGACAGATAAGAAAGAGCACCACTTCTTAGACACACTATGCACATCGCACGATATGCAAGCATACTATAAAAACGAATATACTGAGCAAGTGGGGGGGGGAAGAATTATAGCACCTATGAAAGTTTAATAAGCCAGGTAGAAGTCAGGCTGCCTCCCAAAGCTCCACCAATCAGCCCTGGTCCTTCTGTGTTTTGTTTCCAAGCCCCTTTCCTTGCACAGTACTGCCAATTACCTATAATAATAATAATAATAATAATAATAATAATAATAATACATGTATTTATATACCGCCTTTCTTAAGATCATTAGATTTCTGTAATGACTGTAACTCAAGGCGGTTTACATAGGCAGACTTTTATTCACAAACCCGAAGGTTTTTATAATTTACAGAAACATTTTATCTTTCAAGAACAACACTCATACAGATGGATCTTTCTGGATTTAGCCTTCTTTCTTAGCCACCCGTCTGTCTTCTGCTGGCTGATAAGAGGCTTTCCTGCTCCCACCAGAGACGCAGCTGACTTCAGCACATTCCTCCTCCCACAAGGCAGCTGGAACTCAGCTTTTAATCAGCCGCAGTTTGCAGGGTCTGCCGCTCACAGAGACTTCCGGTAGTCTCGAGCTCACGACCTTCAGATCTTCAGCTGTTATCTTCGGGCAAACGGAGGCATTAACCCTCTCGGCTAAATCTTCTGCAGACTAGTAGCATCCACTGAAACGCCGATGCTGAAGAAGCTGACCCAATTCAAAGTTTAAAGGGTTTGTGGCAAGGGTGATGTGAGGAGGATATCTTACCTGAAACTATTATGACTTGAAAGGAATCTGCTGATCAAGGGGCTTCTCACATTGGAATATGGAGGTGAGAAGTAGAAATGCTGTCCCATAGAGGGAAGGACTGTAGCTCAGTGACAGAGCATCTACTTTGAATAGAGAGTCTTAAGTTCAATCCCTGGCATCTCCAGGTAAGGCTGGGAAAGACCCTTGTCTGAAAAAAACACAAAAAAACCACCAGCTACCAGCCAATGCAGACAAGCCTGAGCAAGATAGAACAATCTGCCACAGTATAAGGCTTCCTATGTTGGTGAGATGGTATATATTCCTGTTTTCCTACTGTCTTTCCTTCACCTTGGAACCAGTGGTGTAACTAGGGGGGAGAAGGGTATATTGCCCAGGGTATCATGCCTTGAAGGGGTGTCAAACATGTCCTTCCTAAGCCTCAGAAGGCCTCCTGTAGGCTTCCAAAAAGCATTTCTATTTTGCACTGAAAACTGGACATACCTGTCAGATGCCTCTAAGAGGTCTTCTGAGGCTCAGAGAGGTGGCGCGCTGCCTCCCTGTGCCTCCAAAGGCCTCCTGGAGGCCTCTGACAGATTCTTCTGTTTCTTGCTGGAAACTGGGGGTTCCTTTTGGAGGCCTCCAGAAAGCCTTCTGAGCAATGTTATGTGTTTGTGCCCCCCCCCGGTGCCAGGTATCTTAGCTAAGGCCCACCAGGATTGTTCCACATGCTTAGAACATACCTATGTTCATGTCAATGAACTGAAACAAAAAACCCAAGCTTCACTAACCTCCCCCCACCAGTTCATCTGGTGGCTACGAGAAACAAAAGTTAGTTGTTTTGACTTGTAGTTAGGATCTTTTTTTCTTATTGTATCAATCAATTTTGCAGACTGGAAAATCGAGGAGTTCTTTAGGTCGGCACTTCAGTCATTTCTTCGCTATTGTAATTTCCCCTACAATTGAGTCCATTGCTGGAACATAAGGCTGCCATTCAGATTGTCTCAATTTCTCTGCTACCCATGGGACTTCAGACAGGATGCATGAGAGGGGGCTGCAGGGCAGTGGTGTCATCCAAATGATTTAGGAACGGGTACTCACTTTTGATTGGCACTTGTCGGGGTCCGCCCACCGGAACTGACGTCATAAGCCGGAAGTGATGTCATGGCAGGAAGTAAGGCCATAGCCAGAAGTGATGTCATGACAGGAAGTGAGGTCATAGCCAGAAGTGAGGTCATGATTGTTGCAATGGATGTGATCAAGTTTGTAATAACTTCAGCTTGTGGTTAGTGTTGATTTAACTTCTATTGTTTTGCTTTCTAGAGATGTGTATATACATATTTTGCTTCAACTGTTCCCTGGTTAAATAGCAGGCTAGACTGTACTAGATTGTGAGCCCTTTTGGGACAGGGAGCCATTTAATGTTAAATGCAAGGAGCCGGCAAGGAGCAGGAGAGGGAATGGGTGACCAAAAAAAGACCACATGGGGGCTGGGGCTGTGGGGAGGCTGCAGGAGGAATCGGGATGCTGGATCTGCGCAGCTGGAGGGAGCGGGAACCCCAGGCAGCCTACCTTCTCAGGCTTGCTTATTCCCCTTATTAATAAGACCCCTTATTCCCGGGTCTCCTGCTGCTGCTGCTGCCACCGCTGCTGCCGCCTCCGGTCCTCTCGCTCCACTGCTGCCGCTGCCGCCACCACCACCACGCTGCCTGCCTCCTCACAGAAAGTGCAGGCAATGGCTGCGGGCGTGCAGTACGCATGCGCAGCTGCTGAGCCAACCAGCCGATGGGGCCAGCTTCAAGTGGGCGGGGCCAGCTCAGCTTCTAGGAACCAGTACTCACGTAGTGGTGCGTAGTGGGTGCATGACATCACTGCTGCAGGGTCATCATATCATATCATATCTGGGCTCAAAACATTATATCTGGGGTCAAAAACGGGACCTGGGAGCCAAAGACAGGGAGCTGGAAATTTCCTGGGATCTCAGAAAGCGTTTGCATATACTGTGTGAAGACTAGCAGTCACATTTTGTATGCGCCTACAATACAGGTAGATTATCCCTTATCCAAACATCTGAAATCCAGACTATTCCAAAATCCAGACATTTTTGTCCATGACTGTTTTTTAACTTTCTGTAGTGCGAAACTTTGTACTCCCTGATAAAATTCCACTCAGAGGCCCTGGCTGCAGACCTTTACATTCACCGCTATACCTGCTTCCCTGCTATTCTATTACCAGGCACTCATCTGCCCTGCTGTCTTGATGCTTGAAGAACACTAGGCATGACCTGCAGTTCCTGCTTATGGATTGTTGCCACTGGCACACTGCTCAAACTTTTATGATCCTGCCTGCTCTTGGCTGGCCCCATCCCAGCTGAAGGGCGACAGGGGAAAACCAAGCACCGTAACCCAGGTAGAGGCGTTGAGAAATCTTTCCAACTCCTTCCAAACTTTCTAACAACTGTACCACTTTTTCACCCTGCTTTTCATTCTCTTAATTAAAAATATAATGAAACTCCATTCTGCTGCAATCCATTCTGCCAAGAAATGGCCCTCCCTGGATTCCAAATAGCCCGTCTAATAGGGTTAGAGGCTGTAAAAGCACAAGTGAAATTTTTCAGCTTCCCCATGTTAATTATCTTCTCTTCTGAACAACCTCACTTTGGTTCCGCTAAATGGGATTGAATAGCTGCTCATGCTGGGACGGGTAGTTGCATGTGAGGACAACATGCTAGAGCTCCAGAGCTCCTGCTAGAACTGCCCAGATCTAGCAGACTCCAGTTCATCAAATGTGTTGCGATTCACAACAATAAAAACAAATTCTTTCCACTGAGGCATAACAGAAATTATTAGTGCCTGGAAAACAGGCTGAGATTGTGATGTGATCATAATAGTAGACATAGTGTGACAGGTGGGGTAGCAGCAAACGTTGTTTAAAAAGGTACAGAACGATGGGCACAGCAGGTAAATAATGATAATGATCTTCTAACAAGCCTGCATCTTTCAGTACACGAACATTCCAAACACTCCTCATTGAACGACTGCAATGCATGCATCTGTCCATCTGCCCACTGGTGTGAGTGTGCAATTGTGTGCAGATGTTGGGTTGCGTATATTTCAAAGGCGGACGTGGGATTGCAACAATTACAAAAGGATAATTAAAACGTATTTCATTTAAAAACAATTCTGGTCCCTTATTAGTTAGTTTTACCCCCAGTATCTGTGATGACTTCTCATTCCTGCGGACTACACTAGAAACACGGAAAGTTGACAGGATAAAAGTCACACTAGAGAGCCTAAAAAAATATACTATTTGAGGAAAATCCAATTGATGGGTTTTACTTTACTTGCACAGCTGAACCATGAGCTTCTGGGGTCAGTTCCATTGTGAACCCGGTCTCTTCCTCCTCCTAGGGGGCAGTTTCAGACCCAGAGGGTTCGGTAAGTCTATCGTGGGGCACAAAGACTACCAAGGTGGGATTGGTGAGAGAAAAAACCACTCATTTTTTTTTCTTGGTGGGATACTTCAAACCAAAGAGGATAAGGTTTCTCCTCACACCACTTCAACGTTCTCTCACCTGAATCACAGCCCAGAGCCAATTGTTCCTCACATGCCTCAAGTCTCAGAGTGCAATCCTAACCTGGAGTTAGACTGGCACAGTTAGGCCAGCAAAGTTTGGCCGGCACCATAAAATATGTTTGGACCACACTCTGAATCAGAGAGGCCAGGACACAGATGTGCACCACCCCCTGACTCCGAGAGTGGTCCAGATGTGCTTTACGGTCTCCCTTGTGTCAGCCAAACCTTGCTGGCCTAACTGTGCCAGCCTAACTCCAGGTTTGGATTCCGCCCTCTAGGTAGCCCCACCAGGATGTCATGCAGAGGGTACAGGAAGGCAGTTGCGGACCCAGCCAATGGACCACCCAGGGACAGAGAAGTGGGAGCACCACCCCCTCTGCTGGTTCCCTGTCCCTGTGCATTGCTCCAGCCATGCTCCCAAGCCATACCAAGCTCCATTTCAGAGCTGTAGGGGGGGCAAGGGAGGGCGGGTGCACCAAACACCACTTGCCTCTCTGAAAGGTGAGCAACCTCATCACTGCCCTCCTCCTGTTTCACCAGCACTGTGCCTGGGGCACTTGCCCCACCCCCCAATGGTAGGACCAAGACTGCTGGAGGGCCCAGACCTTCCAACAGGCTATGGCATCCTGATGGTCCTAGTACCAACTGTGGTCTCCCTTGGACTTGCCCTCAGCAATGCAGTTAACTGTTTTTTGGGACCCCTGCAACCATCCCCAGGCAAGAGAAAGGGGCTTCCTGATTCTCCCCAGGGCTGTAGCGTCCTGCAATCCTCTCTTGCTCTTCATTGCCATCACTTATCCTTTTGCTCCTCTCTAGTCCATCTTCTTCTCTGTCTTCTCCTCTGCCTTCTTGCCCCATTCCTTTTGCCTCCCTTCCCCACAGTTGCATTCTGACTCCCCTCTCCCTCCTTCTCATCTCCCATCTCTCCCTGTTCAAGTCTCTCTTTCTCTTCCATTTTTGCCCTCCGCTCACACTTTTGTCTCCTTTCTCCCTCCTTCTTTCTTTATCCCCAATCTACTGGTTCCTTTCCATGCTCTGCTTCTCCCTTCCTGCCTCTTCCCATTCTGTCTTTGTCTTTCCCCAAGAGCTATTACCAGTCCCACCTCTCCTTGTGTGACTAACAGCTGTCAGTGGTCATCATTCTCCATTACTCTGTACCCCGGCTGATCACCAATACTCAGCTTTCCTCCTCAGTTCAGTGGCCTGGCAATCACCACAACCACTGATTCCAGTGAGGTCTACTTTCAGGTACCTATGCTTCAGATAGAAGTCTTACAGGGGAAGTTGTCCCATACAATAGTCTTTCCTAGAGTGAGCTCAGTGTAGCAAACTGTATTGGAAAAGGCAGGAGATACCCCAAGGAGGTAGGGAATGGTATCAGCAGTGGCCCCTTGTCCAAATAAACCAGGGATTACACGGTTAACCCCCAAGGTCTTTGTCTGCAGCAGGAACACAGCTGCAGGCTGATAAGGGCCCTGGCTAGGAAGGGTGATTAGCACAGGTGCAGATGGGTGTGGCTGATGAATTAAAGCCTGCCCAGCAACAGACACCGATTGGCCTGCCTCTGTATAAAGTTGGAGGCAGGAGCGGAAGGAAGTTAGCACCAGGCAGGTGCAGGAAGGAAGGAAAGTGGCTGTGGACGGACTGTTGGATGGACTGACTGGCTACTTGGTTATTGGAACTGTGAGTGGGTTCCTGTGGTGCCTTGGTTGGAGAATTGTTGTATGGCTGCCACGCCCCTGGAGTCACCGAGTAGAGGAGGCAGGTGTGGCTTAGATAAACTGACTGCTTATTGTTTGGTGGTGGGGCTTTGTGGTGCCAAATTAGACTTAGGGTATCTTGAGCAAAGCCGGTGATGAGGGCAGTCTGGAGGAGGCTGGCAAGCCAGTGAATCCAAGCAAGGCTGCTGGAAGGGTGGAGAACCAGTGTGTGAAGGAACCCTCTTGCCTATCTCTGAGGCTGCTCTGGAGGGGAAACTAGTTAGCCTAGTGTGAGCATCAGGGCCCTTGGGGAGGCCCGGCAGGGAGTTTCTGGCAGAACATTCCTCCAGGATCCCCAATTTAACCACGCAAATAATCGTTACCACAGCACAGCCTGGATTCTAGTTCCAGGAGTCAGATATCTACATGTTGCCATCAGTCCAAAATGGCATTTGATGTTGGCAAAAGGCACTAAATAATCCTTAGCTTATTGATCCAAGGTCAGCCATGCCAAGGGTTGATCGATAGAAACAGACAGCCGAGTGGTTCTGTAATAAAGTGTCTCCACCTTACTGGATTTGGAAGAGAGCGACAGAATGAGAGATTAAATTCTCCTGCCATCGACAACTCATCAAGCCAAAGATATATTAGTGGAGAAAAATTACACTTTCTGAGCATTGATGGGAAGAATCCAGCAGTGGGGAACAGCTTGTGCTACTTAAAAGTAAATCTTGGCAATTCTGGGGCCATTTCACTGAAGCCAGTGTTGTGTGTATTCAGTGATAATGCACCAAGGTAGAATTTGGTGCAGGATTCCAAATCTTGAAACTCTCAAGTTAGGGTTCAGATATAACATGAAAACATGGTTTGTACTAACCATAGTTAAGAATATGCACCTGGTTTAAGCTTCTTGACAGAGGACAAACCATGGTTTAGAGTTGCTTATGCTTCCCATCTGTTTATAATAAATGGTGTAGTGCAAGAGATGTTCACAATGTCCCCCAAACCATACCCCCAATTTCCCAACAATGGTCAGCCCAATGCAGATAAGGGCGCAATCCTAAGAAGGTAACAGGCCTTAACCATTGGCTGCTATGTACGAAAACGTCACATAACTCTGTCATAACATAAACTCCAACATTAATCAGATGAAAATAGGCATACCTGTTTTACATTGCATGAAAGCAAGCAAACTCCATTGGCCCAAATAATTTAGGAAATCAAATAATATAAGGTGGTTCTAGGTTCCTGCATTTTAACAGAAGTGCTACTCAAGTACTCACATCCGTTTGGCTACATGCCAACTGATTATCCTTTTGGATCCAACCAAAGAAAAGCATTTTAAAGCCCCACTAATTTCCATTGGGAATAGATTTGTACTTGAAGTCAATGGGGCTGAAAAATGCAAAACATTAATAGGGCTGGATTGCGCTTTTGTGTTCTCTCTACCCCCAACCCATTCAGGACTTTTCCTTAATATAGTCACCAACAACATATCCTGACAATGTGTTGACATTTTTTTTATTGCACTCAAGAAATCAAACAAAAAGGAAACACTACCAATATAAAATTCTAGTGGACCACATTTGTTTCCCATAATGCATTCCGTGCACTTGAAAGGGGGGGAAAAACACTTTGATTGAAGGAATGCCGATGGCACAAGAATAGCGTGCCACCAATTTTGGCCTAGCCCCTGCAGGGGGCATAGGCAGAGCTCTGCATCCAGCCTGAGAACGGCGCTTCTGTGCTTTTGGGTATTGTAATTTAAAAAATGTGCTCTGTATCAAATATATATCTCTGTATCAAATCCACATGATCAGGAACCTTGTTTATGTCCCTTCTGTGCTTTGCATATAGTGAACTTAGCACATAGAGTAACAATTTTAGGCTGCTGACTGAAGAAATGACCTTTTGCTAGAGGAAGTTAAATCATAAACCGCAGACTTAGCTAAGTCTGATCCAAAGCAGTAACAAGTATAATCTATGTAATGCAAAATGTTGAACTGTTATGTACTTTCCTAATTGTGGTAAAATGCTAAGAATAATCATTACTCGTGGGAGGCGCGCATCTCCAATATAAGGAAAAACTTATCAATTGTAAAATTGTCTCTGAAAGCTTTGAGGAAACATCCCCTTTCAGACACCCAACTGCGCAGTTGTAAATAAAGGCTTTTTGATTTTTGCAAAGATCCGAGTCTCTTTTCATGAATAAGGGTGCCTAACGGGAGTACCTAACAATCCAATTGGTTGGGGGAAAAGAAGGAGGTGGGCTACGAGTCTGCACTGAAACAGCTTGTTCAGTTGGAGCCTCAACTGCAATCCCCTCCCCTCCCACCCTTACGGCAGTCTGAGACTAGCGGGTCACCTGTCAGGGGGACGGTAGGAATTTTTTGCCACATAGGTTGTTGTTGTTGTTTCTTTTGCCTACCCCAAACTGGAGTTGGGGACAAGGTCATAAAAAGGGTGGTTAGGGGTTCACAACACACCTTAGGCAGGTGTTGTGCAGGTTTGGGGTAAGTAAGGAAAAAACTTGGTGTTCATCAGGGGCAGCAAAGTCAGGGGGAGAGCCATGCCTGCTCATGCTTGCTTGACTGGCTCAGTGAGGTGGGCTGGTGTTCTGCCAGAAACTCCTGCTGGGCCTCCCTGAGGGCCCTGGTGCTCACACTAGGCTGACTGGTTTCCTCTTTAAGCAGCCCTGGGGCAGTAATGGAGGTAACACGACCAGGCCTTACCTCTTTAAGCACAGCAGCCACGCCACTCAAAGTCAGTCCCAAGCCAGAAAGTCCAGGTCCAGGTTGCGCCAAGTGTATCGGAAACTGCGGAAGATCACCCCGAGGAGGCAGTGAATGGTGCTAGCAGTGACCCTTGGTGTAAGTAGTTGCAGGATCTACCCCAGGGGAGTAGTGGAGGCTGGGCCCTTAGGAGCTCACAGACAGGATATAAGGAGCACCTGAAGGAAGGGAAGGTGTGGGTGCATAGTAGGAGAGAAGTTTGGCATGAGAGGAGCTGGAGAGAACTGACAAACCTGAGCAAACTATTGACTACGAGCTTGGATAACGGACTGGCGTGGCGTAACCTGGATTTGGACCCAACTTGGCTTACTGACCCTTTGGACTGGCTTACGGACTTCTCTTGGTACCTGACCTTTGGACAGGCTTATGGACTTGATTTGGGTTATCAACCCTCAGACCGGCTCGTGGGCTACTGGACTCTGAGTCTGGCTTGGGCTTTTGGCTTCCAACTACTGTGGACAGGTGCATTTGCGACCACTGAACAGGCAAACTGTGTGTTTGCTCCACTGCTGCACCAAAGCTGTTTAAAGGGAAAACTACCCAGCCTAAAGTGGACATCGGGCACCCCAGGGGGCCCCGGCAGGAGTCTCTGGTGCAACACTAAGCCAAATCAGGAGTCTCTGGTGCAACACTAAGCCAAATCAGAATCCCAGCTCGTAGTCAGTAGTACACGCACATGGGTCAGATACAGGTTTGTCAGTCCAGCCTCTCCACTTCCACCAAACTTTGCTCCTACCACACCCCCACACTGCTGTGCTGCTCCTGCCTCTACATTTATACATCTGCAGGCCTATCAGAGACTGTTGCTAGGCAGACTATAGCTAATCAGCCATCTGCACCTGCTAAGTGACTCAGTACTTCTGCCTTTAACCAGCCCTCATTAGCCTGCCTAGCAGCTGTGCTCCGAGGACAGCAGGGGTTCTGGAGTTAACCCTGTGTGCTCTGGAATCAGCAGAGGCCGATCCTTGGACTGGATGGGCAAGCAGTGCCTACAAGGCTTGACTCGTGGGGCTGGTGCTATCCAGCTGCCCCAACCCATACAAGCGGACAATATTAAGCGGACTGGATTGCTCACCTGCCACTGCTTGGAGTCAGATGGTTCACCTGAATGCCCCTTCAGGGGAGATGGAACGGCAGCTCTGTTTCCCTCAAAGTCAGAACCCACACGATCTTGCGTGGTGAAATAGGAGAACTTGCTTCAGGTTTTATTTTTTAACTGTGGGCAGCCCAATCAAGAACAGCCTAGCCGCTATGGGCACAGTGGTAGCCAAAAGGCTAATGCTGCATCCAGCAGCAGCCAGGCAGCCGCTTGGCACCCCCTTGGAGAAGGGGACATTTGTCCCCTTTCCCCGGGGAAAGCCCCACTGCCCACAATGGGGCTCCTCGGCTCACCATTGGCTATTTTGCTGGTGGTAATTTGCGAAGCCCATGTAGGGCTGCCCGGGCCTCTGCCAGGGATAAGATCACACGCACACCCAAATTCCATCCCCTCGCAAGGCAGTCCCTCCCCTCTCCCCCACCCAGGAACTCCCTCCCGCCCTACCCAGAATCCCTGCAATGCTGGCAAGGAGCAATCTTACCTCTCACTGATATTGAATCACCACCTTTGTGTAGCGAGGGGCAGGCAGTGCCGCAGTGGGATGATAAGAACTTATTGCCCATGTTGCACATGCCTGAAGGCACTTTTACAATACCAGCCCAAGCAGTATCCTCAAACCACTTGAGCTGGAGTGCTCTGTATTGAGCCTGTAGATAGATAATAAAGTGGCCCATTCTACCAATGGAGCTGTCTTCATTGGGGGATGGGGGTAAAACACCCTAAAGTAGGACTGCAAACCTAAGGTCCATGGACTGGATGAGGCCCCTGAAAGCAAGTTATTCAGCCCCTATAATTGGGCTCTCTCATATATTGACATTACGAACAAGATTGGCACATTTTCTCTTCTGTCATTTGCAACTGATGCATTTCTATGTAAGAACAAAGGGCTGATTTCTGACCATCGTCTGCTCAATGATGTCACTTCCGGCTTAATGATGTCACTTCCGGCCCTCAGCAAGCACCATGAATGCTATTCGGCCCACTACATGAAATTAGTTTAACACCCCTGCCCATCTTTTAGAAAAGTGGTCTCATTGAAGATTTTTTTGTCTCGCAAGTTTTTTGACGGGGAGAAAATCTGGCAAAAACCGTTTTTAAGGCAGTACCAGAAATAAACCATTAGAATACATACATAAGGAAAAGGAAGCAATTGAAAAGGCAGCTCTGTGCAATGGTGGGAGTGGGAGGAATCTGTGCTCTCTCCCCAGTGTGCGTGCCTCAGGCAGAGCAGTAATTCAATCTCTTCCTCTGCCCACTCCCTCTTGGAACAATTACTTCTATTGTTCTGCAACAAGCCCAGTGTTAATAAACACTCTTCCCTTTAGCCTAACTGTAAAGAGAAACTGGCAGCAATGCTCTTGTGGACACTTTGGAATGGCAGAGTCCGACTTGGAGGAGCCTCTGGGGTTTTATGGCCCCTTCCAGCACCTATATCACTGTGACACTTACATAATTACATATCGGAACAGAGAGGATGAAGCATCCGGCACCTCCTAAACATGTCAACATGATTTGAAGGGTTTGGGCTCCGTCGGACTTTTTAAGTCATTTGATTTCAGACTCCAATGAAGCGGACGTTCACAGGATCAATACCTGCAAAGCCTGAAGAAGTGTGCAGGAACATAAATGCTTTGAGCGTGATGCATTAAGGAAACACATGCTCTTTGCTTACGATTAGCGGCTGGTTCTGCAAAGGCAGGACACATTTTTCTAAACAACCAAACCAGGAAGGGAATTTATGCACATTCAGGGAGGTAGATGCACATGGCTTCACAATTCCTCGCTTCCCCAAAAACCTGCCTATGAAATTGAGTCCCTCTGACAGTTGGCCTGCTCAATGCAATGCATTTTGCAGGGACCTCCAACCCCGTGGGCCCCGCTACTCACCAGCATGAGCGGCAGCAGTGGGGCACCTAGCAGTAATGTCACTGCCAACAGCTGTTGGGGGGGCAGTTTCAAACTACCCAGGGGTGGGTAAGAGGGAGGGCTGTCCCATGGCAGTGCTCTGCTCACCACACTCTTCTTGTGATGCCTCAGCATAGATCAGTGGTTCTCAAACGTTTTAGCACTGTGACCCATTTTTAGACCCCCCCCCCGGAAGTGTTGTCATGGCCGGAAGTGCTGTCATTGTGATGCCAGAGCCTGCTGCTTTCCTGAGAATGCAGCAATCAGTTGGGTTATTTCTCAGCCATTTGCCAATGGAAAAGTGAATTGGAAAGAAAAAAAAGCCCATTTACAACCTTGACACGAGCAAAACAAGCACACAGCCCTGTACTGCCCGTTTCCAGCATCCCATCTTCCCTTATTTTCAATATGGCTGCCCCAGGTCCTTCATGACCCATCTGAAATTGGCTTGGGACCCACTGGTGGGTCCCAACCCACAATTTGGGAACCATTGGCATAGATGGTCCATGCTGGAGCCATCATTAAAACTTTTATTCATCTGAGAATTCAATGCTCAGCCCTTCATATTTAAATGTACTTTTAATACATACTCTGGCACATTGGCATGTAATATGTGAGTTGTTGAGGGCTCAGATGAACATGTCACAAGTATGCTAAGAGGGAGTTGGTTGTTGTTGCTGTACATTTTTAAGGTGCCTCTTCATGAATGTACTGTAGTGCATGAAGTGACCCTGAAAAATGTAATGTGTGAAGTGGGGCATTGCAATCATATGCTTGACTACACTAGTAATTCCCCTTGTGTTCAACTAGGCTTACTCCCAGGAAAACATAGGATTGCAACCTGTATCACATCCCCCATTATTGGGGCTGATACAGCTGTGCTTGGAGAAGCACACTGCAGTCAAAGGTGAGCTTCCTGCTGTACTATGAGCATTCTTGTACCTACACCAGCTCCATACCTGGTGGAAGACTGTGGAGAAAAAAGGCGGACTGGGCAAAGGTGCAGAGATAGGATCCACCTTTCCCTTCCCCAGTTCACCTCCAATCCACTCTGAAACTCCCCCTGCCCATCACAATTTTTGTGATGTCATAAAGCACAATGCCTTGCCAGAATGCTTGTTCCAGCCATGCATAATACAGCCCATAGGGCTGGGTCGTGATGGAGGCTTGATTGACACACATGCAGGACAGGGCCTTACAGTGCAGTACTTGCAGTGGTCCCTCCAGTTTTGGAACTCCCTGTATAAGAGGCTCATGATGCCTGCTCTCTCCCAATATTTCAGAAGCACTAAGACATATCTGTTCTGCAAATACTTCGATAGTTGAGAAGATAGTATGGCCATGGTGGTATACTGCACCTGCTGCTCTGTGGTCCTTTCAGTAGCTGAATATTTCATTTGTTTTTCATTGGTTTTTATTGTTTTTAATTGTTTTGTGGCACTGCGTTTATATTAGGCTGTTATTCACATTTAGACCCCATGGGTGAAAAACTGAAGACTAAACAAACAAAATAAAATAATGCTTCATTGGGAAGAAATGTTCATTGTAGACAGGTTAATCTCCTGCAGGTCTCCTGCAGATAAGAATAGGAAAAAAAACTAAATACAGGTCAGAATCTTGAGTCTTGATGGAAGAATGCATCAGGAACTGAGATGTTTGGGGTCAGCAGAAGAATATGATGTTGCCAGCTAGTTTTTGATTCCATTTTTTATGCACAATCCATGTTGTCGCATACATTTACTATCATATTTATAGACCTCTCTCTCTCCCCATGACTCAGTCATTAACAATCGCACATCAACTATCAAATCTGAAATGCAATCATATCTTTTGAGCCTATGATTTAGAGGCTTACAAGGACTTTGTGAGAGGCTCAGGAAACAAATATGGAAAGATTGATTTTACTTGATAAAATACTAAAATGACAGGGCAAGTAACAGGCATTTATACCAGGAACAAATGGAACAGGTGGTTTCCAGAGGTACTTATCAGTTCCTTATTTGCGCTTTTCTAACTAGCTCTTTGTGATTTCACAGCTCATTATTTGTAACTTGTTATTTGTAAATTGT
The DNA here is from genome assembly GCA_029204185.1 of Lerista edwardsae. NCBI lineage: Eukaryota > Metazoa > Chordata > Lepidosauria > Squamata > Scincidae > Lerista > Lerista edwardsae. The sequence goes on along the minus strand of JAJKFI010000052.1, from coordinate 1,655,602 downwards.
CAATTTGCAGTCTGCAGTTCATGAGTTTGTAATGTGCTCTTTGGTATCAAATGAGGAAGTACATGATTTGCTCATGTGACTTGCTGTCAAGCAAATCAGTGGCAAAAATGTGCCAGCTTCAGTTTAAGTTAGAGCTGTCAAAACAATCATACAAAGGTGAAAGTTCTGAAAAATATGGTTCTTTACACTTATCTCAATTCAAAAAGTAAATTCTCAACTTTGATGTACATATTGGTGATGAAAAACGCCCTGAGTTGCAGGGACTGGTTAGAGATGGCTGAGAAAGCAGCTCCTCAACTTAAAAGTGCCTGAGGCTTGTCAAGAATTCAGCTGAGTGCTTGAAAAGAACTTTGTCTCTTGCTTCCCTTCCCTTAACTAATCAAAACAACAACAACTTACTGTGGGAGAGAGAGGAGGCATAAATGGGTGTGTGTTCCCGCACATGTGCAGAGCATCTATTCCTACACAGAAAGTTGGAAACTGGAGACGGCTACAGCAGGGAAAGTCATCCCCAGTGCAAACGGTGCTTTGCATTCTGCCGGGGACGATATGAAAAACTCTCTACAACTCTCTGCAGCCAGCCGCGCACACCCTGAACACCCTGTGCATGGCGTACTGGGGCGGCAGACCGCAGAAGTGCCTGGCTGTGAAGACCCCTGGGAGTTGCAGTAGGGTCTTTTGCACCTTCACCAGCAGAACACAAGCCTCTGCTCATGGCAGGAAAGGAATACAGGGGCACCTGATCCGGCCTACGGGCCGGAGTTTGGAGCATCCTGGATTAGAGTGATGTTGGTCAAATTGGTGCTGCAAACTCTAAAATAAATGAATAAGGGTGCAATCTTAACCAACTTTCCAGCACTGACATAACCAGGGGTGTAGCTACAATGGTGCAGGAGTATGCAGTTGCACTGGGCAACAAGTTTTAGGAGGGTAAAAAACTGAGCTTGACACTAGTGGCCAAAATTGTGAAAACCTTGGTAATTACAAATAATACTATCATGTTATAGATCCTTGGAAAGGTAATGTAATGCAGAATGCAATGAAACAAACTAGAGTGTAATATCATTATCAAATGTTATGGCCAAAAAACCAAAAAATGAAAATATAACTGTCATGTAAAAATTGCAGTTTGTTAAAATCATGATTTGTAGGAATAATACTGTCATGTTATATATCATTCAATGCAGAATTTCATGCAGAATGCAATGAAACAAAAAAAGATTTTAATATCTTCATTCTATCAAACGTTATGGCCAAAAATTCCAAGAAAAAGAAAATACAACTATGACATCACTTCCTATTGTGATGTCACTTCTGGGGCATCACTTCCGTTAGCTATGTCCCTGGACATAGCTATGTTAATGGGGCATGTGCTACATACTGCAGTTGAGGGGCAGTCACAAAGGCCTCCTCAAGCTAAGGGAATGTTTGTTCCCTTACCTCAGAGCTGCATTGCCCTTAGTCCAGTGCTGGAAAGTTGGTTAGGATTGCACTCTAAAATCCTAACCTTGTGTGTGTGTGCGCGCACACGTGCGCGTGTGATTACTCTCACTCCCATGCATGCTATTTACAGGAGGGGAAAACAGAAAAAAGAGGGAACTCAATCACACCAATGCCAATGATCTGGTTAAAGCCATATTACTTTGGCCCTAAGTTTCTTGTTTTGTTTCCCCATATCTCAAACATAAATATAGAATCCAGATACTGAATTGGATGTTGCTGATATTATCCAGGACCTCTACAGAGGCTTCACTACCACATCTGACCATGTGGATACAGGCCTATCCCAGAATTTATTTCCAAGAGTTCACTGGACCTGATAAATTAATTTGGTTTCACAGTGAAGTCCCATTTAAATCTGATGACCTGAAGAGGCTTGGTTGCCTCTGTCACAGCATAGGTCGCAGGCCCCTGGTTCTTGCTCTGCTATACTAAATTATTTTGCATGACTTAAAGGAAAACCACCTGCAAACAAATTGAATGTTTCTAAGTGCAAATTGGATTTTCAATAGCTCTAGATTTAAAGTGCCACTACAGCAAAACAAAATTATTTTAAGGCCCCTGCCCCTAGAATACTAATTTATTGAATTCTCCACGTTTGTGCTGTTTGCATGTGGCAGGAAAGAGACATAAAAATTCCAAAGGCGTTGTGGATTTTTGTTAATTTGTCGAAACTGTAATTTTATGAGACAGAAAGTGCAGAATACAAAGTCAAGCGCATGCTCATATGCATATGAATTGCATGGGGGGGTAGGGCCCAATCCTATCTGGGCCTTGCGCTACAGGAACGTATGGTCCTGGCAGTGCAAAAGCTGGGACACTATCACCTGCTTCCTGTTCCTAGCCACTGGAGCCACTGGTCAGAGGTGTGGTGTACACACCAGGGGCTCCCAGAGGCTGTGCCAGTGATTTGGTGACAGGCACAGGGAGGAGGAGGTTTGGCGGCATTCCAGGGTAGGAAGTGAGGAGGGCAGGGAGCAGGCTGGAAGGGGGTGGAGATCAGTAGCAAAGGAACACACTGATTCTCGGATTTTCTATCTCACTCTGTCCCTTCCTCTCCTTGGACCTGTGCCAGCAAAATAGCTGGCATGCGTCCAATGAGAACCAAACAGGCCCACCCAGAGGTAAGTAAAAAAGTACTTACCTCTGGTTGGCTTTCTGATCTCCCCCTCCCCACACCGTGGCATGCCGCATGCACTCTGTTGGCATGGCGGATACTATAGGGTGGGGATAAGATTGGACTTTTAGATTAGTAAATTGGTGTACAGCAAGTTTTAGCCACCATTGCATTGCTTACTCCCTGGATGTCAGGACGTGCCTTGTAGTACGTTTGCAACACTCTCCATCGTTACTGGGACCACTGCGCTGGCAAAATGTTGGAATAGGATTGCACTGTCAATCATATCAGCCCTGTTCCTAGACACAGTTATACTACCAGCAAGAACTAGGTCTAAGTAGAACACCTACTGAAACAAGGCCTTGGAAAACTTTGGTTCTAGTTGAAGACCCCAGTTCTTGAATTCAAGCAATCACACTTGCTGTTGACAGCTGACTTGTTCAAACCCAATAACTTTTCAAAGCAGAATAGTTCTGAGAACCTCTTATTTTCCTCACATATCTGTCCCCATCCTCTGTTCTGTTCTTCTGTTAAATCATCTAAATTATCCCTGTTTAATGAGATGAAGGTGTTCAGGATATGATGTCTGATCTCCTATGACATTTACTGCTATTGATGTCAGAACATGCGACTCGTTAATTCACATCCAGTTGCTATAATACCTGTCAATCATTCTCATTTTTGTAAGTGGTATCTGTCATTCTGCATGAGTGTTAGGATAGAAACATCACCGCTGGAGATTATCAATTCCATGAGAGTGTACACTTGTATCAGAATTCCATGACTTGGCTTTTACTTCTCAGCTGGGATGAAGTCTGTAGATGAAAGGTTAGATAATACTGTAAGTACCCAGTAGGGATGTGGTGGCGCTGTGGGTTAAACCACTGCTGCTGGGCTTTCTGACTGGAAGGTTGGGAGTTCAAGACCACGCAATGGAGTGAGCTCCCGTTGCTTGTCCCAGCTCCTGCCAACCTAGCAGTTTGAAAGCATGTAAAAAATGCAAGTAGATAAATAGGTACCACTTCAGTGGGAAGGTAACGGTGTTCCATGCGCTACTGCGTAGAGTCATGCCGGCCACATGACCACGGAAGCATGTCCTCGGACAAACGCTGGCTCCACAGGCTTAGGAATGGAGATGAGCACTGCCCCCTACAGTCGGTCACGACTAGACCATTCAGTCTTGGGGAAACGTTTACCTTTTAACGCAGTGTTTTGAAATTACTTTCTTGTTTTGAAAAAAAAAATTAAAGTCTCAGATTACTTCCTATCATTTTCACTTTTCACATTCTGTTCTCTGGTCAAGCATTGCTTGGCATGCACAAATTATCTGGCCACCTTCCACCAGTATTTGTTTACATCTTTTTTCATGGGTCTTTTTTCATGCGCATGACAAGCCCACAGGAAAACTGTGCACAGAAAAAATCCCACTGTCATAAATGAAAAATGTGCACATGGAAAAATGCTCACACTGGAAAATGCCCACATGGAAAATGCCCATGTAGAAAAGTACACCCGGAAGCATTCTAGCATTTGCAATATTATAAAGTAATAACATAGGGCACCGTCCTAAGGTGCAGTGCTTGTATTAGCCCAGCATTGTCGCAAATGTGCATAAGGTGCTTGGAGGTGCCAAATTGGATGGCAAGAGAATGTTCTGTGGGGAAATAAAGAACTGGTGTCATTAGCTTAGGAAACCTCATTTTGAGTAGCAAAAGGACTGGCAAAGAAGGTGTTAAGCCTTTGCCCACAACCACAACTCATAACTTGCCTAGACTGCTCTGATCACACACTGAGGGCGCAATTCTAACCTGGGGTTATGCTGGTGCAGCACTCTTGCGCCAGACCAGCACTATCGCAAATGTGCCATGAGCTCTTCTGGCGCAGGGCCGTGCCAAGGATGTGCCAGAGGCAGGCAGGAGGCATAACAGGGCAGCGCTGTGGGTGGAGAGGGGGCAAAGACAGGACACAGCCATTGGGCCATATCCAAATCCCCATCCCCTGGATAGGCGGGCCCAATTCAGGCCACTCCTGCCCATGTGAACTTGCACCTGCCATTTTGCTGGCACAGATCCGAGCAGCCTCATTGGAGCTTACCCGGGACAAGGGGAAAATATTCAAAACATTGGGTACTTACAGGTGAGCCAAGTTGCCTATTCCAGCATGGGTTAGAATTGCGCTCTGAGAGTTATCTCTGTCACCAATACCGGAGGTTCAGCCTGAAGCCTATCCAGGTGGGATCACAGATAGATATGTCCTATGGATCCTTGGCCACTGACCCTTGGCCCAAGCTGTTGGTTTTCTGTGAACTGTTCACAAACATTCTAACTGCTCAGGGGAAAGCTACCAATGATTCAATGGTGACAATAATGGAATCTGGAATGGGCTGAAAGACAACCTTGTGAAGGGCAGGAAAATAAGTGTGTTGTTGAAAGAAGAGGCAGAAACTGGGAAGGGAAGGGACTGAAATATAGGAAGCAGCATGGGAAGCTGGCAAACACCTTAATCCACATTGCTGGGAGTGGTTAGCTTCCTGTTTGTGTGCCTTTCTCTCACAGATCATACCAGGAGAGTGATTTATATCATCATCATTGTTTGTTTATAAATCTCCTTGAAATACTAGGTGCTATACAAAAATTGGAGAAGACAAACCACTGCCTGCTGCCTTGCAGTCTAAAACGCAAGCAAGGAACAAGGAGGCTGGAGACTATCCTCTGTATAGGTAATCAGTGTAGTGAATTGTTGTTCATCACCATCACCTTGAATTGAGCCTCACAGCAGGTACACCTGAGCACATCTCAGAGTTATCCTCAATGATAGGAAGTAGAAGTTGGGGAAGTAGACAATAGACAAAACAAGGACATGGGAAAAGGTGGGACAAAGAGAAAGGGGCTTAAGAATAGGGTTATGAGATACAAACTGGGACAGAGTGCCTATACCTTTAACCATTGTATAGCAGAGGGAATTTTGGCAGGTGCAGCTATAGAAACCCTTCCACGATGCGCTGCACCTGCCCACATTCCCATTTCTATACAGTGGTTAAAGATATAGGCACTCCCCTTCGACCCATTTATAATTGGTAGCCCTACTTAAGGAAGCATAGATGGTATGGGAGGCTGTTATTGTAGAACTGGCAGCGCAGTGAACAGCCTGGAAGTGATTGAGTAAAGCTAAGTGTTCAGCCTGAACACTGGATAGTGGGCGGGGGGAGTCATTGGGACCCATAGATTAACTGCTGTAGATGGGTGGGGTGATCATAATGCCCATGTTGCTGCAGTGATGCCAAAGAATCAGTGTGGTCATTGGCAGTGGTACCTTGGGGTTGGTGTGTGTAGGTGTTTGGCTGAATTCCTGATGCTACCCAGGTGCACAATAGCTGGAAATTGACACCATGTTTGGAGCTCCTCAGCCTGGTCTGAGGCTGGGAGGCCCCCATTCTTGCCTGGCTGTTTGCAGAAGCCCAACGTCTCAGTCCCGATTTGTACTACAAGAGGCTCCTATTCCAAGGACAGACCCTGGCAGTGCTGACAAACACTGGAGACAACCCAGACATCCTGTAACGACGAGACACGTTCTCTGCCACAGTGCAGAGCTAATTGGGTGGGAAACCTCCAGATGTCGGCTTCAGCCCCACAAGCAACACGCAGGCTCTGTGTTTCCCCTTTTGCTGGAAGGCAACACTACAAAGAAACACGAACCGAACCGACGGCCACCAAACAATCTCTCGCTTTGCTGGAGCTGGAGAAGTTCCCTTGTTCAAAGGCAGTGACAGTGCCTGGGATGACAGGCTTGAAGAGGAGAAGAAACAAGCCCTCTGCTTTTCCTCCTCCTGCCAGTCTCCTAAATAAGCCGAGCACCCGTCTTCTATTATTTTCCCCCCATGTACCAAGATAATTAGCGTCAAATATAATTAAAAGCTGATAAATTCACCAGGTGCTAGATAATAATTTTCTCCCAGGCTGTACGCTGGCTCCTTCGGTTCTTGTTTTTGTCAAGGGGTAATTTACGCTCGCTCACCTTCTCTCTTGCATCCCCACCTAGCACTGTTGTTGTGAACAAAATAGCTCCACTGCAGCAGGATGTCACTGTTTTGGAAGGCACTGACTTCAAGTTGGGGAAAATGTCTAGGCCTTTAAGCAGAGGTGGGCATTTGGGCAGCTTGAGCATCTCCCACCTTTGCAGCATGAGAAGAGAAGCTGGGGGGGTGGCTAACCATTTTACTGCGGTACCATTTCAGCCTCCCCCCCCAGTTATATAGGCAAATTGGAAGCATTGCATGATGGTCTCTGCTCACATGTGGCTTTTTCAGACACTGACTCTGATTTTTGAAAGTGGAGACACAGGGATTTCAAACTGAAGTCAGCAACTACAAAAAAAACTAAGGCTAAGCTCACCGTGACCTCAAAAGTTATGATTAAAGAAGGCTTGGTACTGGAAATATGCTTTGAATGGATGGGGGAAGGTCTGCACTATGGATGCCTTCCTGACCTGTGGAGCACTAGTCTACCCATGGCTGGCTCTAAAGGGTAGACCTGGATTCTGCTGCTGTTTCTAATGGGTAGACCCTGTAGGGAGCCCAGGTCTACCTGTGGCCGTTTCCAATGGGTAGGTCTGGGCTCCGGAGCCCTGGTCTACCTGTGGCCATTCCCAATGAGTAGACCTGGGCTCCTGTGGGGGCGCACTTCTATTGGGTGCCCTGGGTGCCATTTTAACTAGGTCTGCCTCTGATCCCAGGACCCTTGGCTATATTCCAAACTGAGTACAATTGTAAGCCTTCTTTTTTGGCTTAGAATGTTATGTAACATTTTTTTGTATTCTTGGTCAGTAGAGAGCCAGCTAATATATTTAAAATATTTCAGGGCCATTTTTTTTTATTCCAACGAAGGGATCACCAATTTTCACCAAGGGAAGTCAATTTTTAAAACAATAATTACAATAAACAATAACTTTCTGGCTGCTTTGTGCAGATTGTCTTTGTTAGCCCCTTATTCTTGATACAAATTCATTGTGTGCTACAAAGCAACATGAACTACGAAGGCTGCGATTTTGTAGGCACCTGTGCAGACCTCCTTCAATGTTTCAGAGTAAAAATATCTCAATGGGACTACTGTTAATTGCTAGACTGGATTGCTAGTTAAACTCGATGACCAGCCCACCCAACCAGGCAGCTTTTTGTTTGGTGAATATATTCTCTATTTGGTTCATTTATCTGGATTGTTGTCACCTGTGCACCTCCCCCTCTTGTTACTGTGATTGGGAGGGGGGTCATTTCGTTCTAAGCTGCTATTCTACATAGCTGATGCTGTGGGGTGGTTTCACAGAAGGTGAAAGCCAATTACAATTCCCTTTCTGCAGTTTGAGAATGGTGTGCATGCCTAGGTCACCGCCACACATGTGCCAAAATAACAAGCCAGGAAAGCACTCTTGAAAAACGTTGTGTGTGTGTGTCCAAAAAGCATATATAAATTCTGAGCCAATTCTCCGTCGAGCCGAGGAGTTTGATCTAGTAATGTCAGTCAGTTTATAGTTCATCTACTTTCATGTTGATCTTGTGAGTGTTCTAACGTGTGTGCAGATTGGGGCTCACCATGCCTGCTCCAACCCACCTTTGGAAGATTTTAGGAGCATCCACAAGACCACTTTCTGGCATGGAAATCTCCTTTGTCTAAAAATGATGGTGAAAACTGCTGCCGTGTGGAGGAGTAGTGAACAAAGCAGACAAGTGCATTCTTGGACACCAGAGAAGCTTCTAAGTAAGAGAGAGAGAGAGAGAGAGAGAGAGAGAGAGAGAGAGAGAGAGAGAGAGAGAGAGAGAGAGAGAGAG
>JAJKFI010000052.1:1632983-1647154 GCA_029204185.1 Lerista edwardsae | reverse complement strand
GAGAGAGAGAGAGAGAGAGAGAGAGAGAGAGAGAGAGAGAGAGAGAGTTGGGGTAGCAAAGCCTGTCAGCCAGAGAGCCCTGCAATCCCCACATGAAGCATATCCTTGGCAAATGGTGGGTTATGATGGGGAATAATGCTGATCACCTCTGCTCTTTTAATAATGGGCTCCCTGATGGCTCTAATGTTTGGTTTTATTCTGTTCTTTATAGAAGCACTTAGTGGTGGTTGTCTGCCTCATAGACTCCTTTCAGAAGCAAGGCCCTTCCTATTAAACCAGGGGAGCGTGAAGGCAGGCTCCGCACTCCCTAATTTTTTTCCCACCCCTGCTTTCTTTTCTGCACTTATAGATAATGTCCAGCTCCTTTCTCAACTCAGTTCTCTTGCAGCTGTGATCAAGTGAAACCGCAGGAGCGGCTGGAGCAATTTAAATGAGAAATGCAAACAAGGCATTATCCTGCTTTAGCAAGCCTGGGCCAAGCTGAATGGGCATCTGAAGCAATGCCCATCACTGGTTTTCCACCATTGCAGGTTGGAGGGAAATGCATCAGCACCCCATGTCCCTTCCACATCTCCCTCCTCCTTTGCTTTCCTACTTCAAAATAAGCTGGGTAGGAGGGGCTTGGAAGGGTCGTAGGCTTCTCCTACCTAGCCTATGTTGAAGAAGGAGGGGCAAAGGAGGAAAACACAAGGCAGGAGGAGAGAGGAAGGGGCAAATGCTATCCAGGGACAGGCCAGCCATGATGAGGCTAATGGAAGTAGCTACTTAGAGCAGCAGGCTGGTGGAGATCAGAGATGGCAAACGCCTGTGCAATTCTTGGCCCGGTATCTACCCACTGCCCCCACCCAGCCCCTTTAGTCAGCATTCTGATCCTCTTAGCGCTTGCTGCAGTGACATGCAGTGAGGGTGTGGCAGATGAGGCAGAACTGCCCTACCAGAATTCTTTGAAAAGCTGCTGTGGTGGCTGTGATCCTAACACAACCAGCTGCTCAGAGCCTGTGCATTGCAAATGTTTGCTTGATCACATCTGTTGGGCACTTTGCAAGGAACTCTGGTAGGGCAGTTCTGCCTCACCTGCCACACCCTCACTGCATGTCACTGGCTTGCTGCGAGCGAGCCAGAGAAAGATCAAGGCAGCAGCAACCGCCTCTTTTTCTAGCATCCTTGCCATGAGCAATCACAACAGCACGGCAATGTGGCCCTGATCACCCACTTCCATGAGTGATCAAACCAGGATCGTTCCACCTCTGCCTCCTTCAGGCTCACCCAGCCAGCAGGTCAATCAGGCAAGAAGGTGGATGAAGGTGGAGCCTCTGGCAGCCTCCCCCTTCTTGGCTTTACTTTGGCCAGTTCCTTCTGCTGGTTTCTGTCCACCCGGCTGTGTCCATACCAACAGGCTGGGTGGAGCAGGCCATGAGCAGTGTGACACTCTGCCAGAGAAGTGTGTGTAGGAGTGCAGCCAATCTGCAGCCCTAAAGAAAAAGTGGTTGATCCTTCTGCCGATTGACCCCCAAAAAGCTAGCATCTAAGCCCCTTATCACCCTTAACTTGCACAGCAACCCTCCTTCCTTGTGATAGACAACCAAGGTTCCCATTTTGCAAGTAAAAAACTGAAGCTGAGAGTGGTGAGAATTTGCCTGGACACCTGGTGAGTCCCTGGCCAGGTAAGTCTTGGCCGCTCCTCAGCCTCCGTTCTCAGCCCATAAAATATTTGCACTTATACACATCATGGAAATGGGCAAAGTAAGGATTCCAAAGCATTAAGGCATTATGCAAGCGACAAATGTTGGCTGGGTATGACAAGAAGTGCTTCTTAGCATGCAGTGCTTGCCCCCACGGAAGCTGTGGCCAGACAGCATCCTTCCATCGTGCTGAAACGGCACAGAAGAGTAGAGCTTCTGTGAAACAATTACGGAAGCATTTAGGAGGCTGGAGCCAAAGGAAAGAAGAATGGACACCGGAGTAAATTTCCATGGCTGAATTTGAAACGCAGGAAATAGGGATTTATAATAGAGAAAGCGATAAAGCTGGGAGCCTGGCGAGGCACACAGAGCTGCTCTAATGGATATTAAGTGATTTGCGAGCCTGTCACTTGCAAACACAGCTGTAAATAGAGCAAGAACTGAGCAGCGAGAGAGGAAAGAGTTGATGCTGTTTTGTGGAGTCCAGTATTAAAAAACAAGGGAGGCTGAAGGCTTCTTTTGGGGCTGGGGCTTTTCCAGAACAAGGGACCGCATCCATTTATATCCTTCATGTCCTCGTCATGCGTAATCACATTCAGCTTCACAATTAAATTTTAAGACACGGACGAAGAGTCTTTACTTACCCACTTGGATTCTTTGCAGATTGAATTATTTAATAGAGTGTGCAGCAACTCCATGATCTCTCGGCTCTGGCATCAAAAGCAGTGAGGCAGAAAGTTAATAAACACTACCTTCGCTGCACCCCCATCTCTCTCCCTCTCACTCTTCCACTACCCTTCTCTTCCCAGGATCCAAAGATCCTCCAGATATTTCTGTGCTTTTCCCCATCTTGCCTTAATTCAAGGGCTCCTTGCCTGCCTCCTCTCATCCCCTTCCAAAGTCTATTTGGTGATGATTTAATATGTGCAGATTCACTTTTGAGCATGAGAATGCATGTCACAATAGTGGCATTTGTGCAAGCATCTTTTCTCAGTTTCATACACATGTCTAGAAGCAAAGACAATTGGCTTCCGGAGGCTGGTCTCCAGGGGAAGAAAACACTTGGGTGTGTGGCTGTTCTTGTATTCTCCGGGGCACGCATGCAGGTATGTTTGCTGGCCTGAGTTCACATAAATAGGTCCTAAGGCCCACAGAGGCTTGCTTGTAATCTGTGGGAACTTAGCTTGGCAGCCCACAGAAGAGGGGCTGCAGCTCAGTGGTTAAGCAGCTACTTTGCATGCAGGAAGTTCTCGATTCAATCCTTACCCACCTCTCCAGGTGTGGCTGGGAAAGACCCCTCTCAGCTGAAACTCTTGGGAGACACTGTCAGTCAGTACTGAGCTCAGTGGACCAGTTCTCTGGCTCGAAAGAGAGCCACATATATTTTTTTGAAGTTTCACTGAAATCTGTGGATGGACTATTTATCCAAACCTTTTAGTTTTAAGCCCTCTATGCATTGATCACCACTGATGAAATGATTGATTGATTGATTGATTGATTGATTGATTGATTGAGAGAGAGAGAGAGAGAGAGAGAGAGAGAGAATATCATGGAGGATACAGTTAAGTCCAGCAACACCTTTTCGCTATGATAGAAAAATTAAACCTCCATATACAAAAGTAGGGGACAGTAGGTAGCTATCCCTTTCGTGCTCTACTTCTTACCTTCCAGAGGTATTTGCTGGCCACTGGTGGAAACAAACAGAAAAAAGGAGGCAGGCATCTAGACCAGCAGCAGATAACAGAGGAGACAACATCCAAAAAGTGCAGAAAAGTGACTTTAAAAACATAAAAGTCTACTGTCTGCAATTTTTCATTGTCTGCTACAGTTGGAGACTTAATGCTAGACTGGGTGGTCTTTAACTTTGTCTGTTCCAACCCAATCATTTTTAGCACCCATACAATTTCATTGTTACAGAAACTTTGGTGCGGGGGTGTCAACACTGTTTTATACAGCTGACCAATTAGTATTCATGGCACAAGCTGAGGGTTAGAAGTGATGTCATTAATCAGGAACTGACATCATTAAGCAGGCAATGAGCAGGAATAAGTACTTTTTGTCCTCACTTAGGGACTCATTGGCTGCAAATGACAGAAGAGAAAATTTGCAAATCTTGATCATATTTTCAAGATATGGGAGAGCCCAATTATCACGTAGGCCACCTTTTGAGCAGTCCTGAGGTGTAGTAGCTGCTCTGAAAAGCGATACCTCTGAAAAGCGGCACTGCTGAAAGGGCTCTCCCAGTGCTTGGCAGTTTCTCCCTTCCTCACCCCGCTTGGTACAGTTCCTTACCTTCTGAGGCTTCCTTCTGTCTCTCCCTCCTCGTGCCTTGGCAGAAGTGACACTGCTGCAAGTGTGGTGCTGGGAGTGCCCAATTATCATGCGGATCACTCTTTTCAGCAGTGACACCTCAGCAGAAGCAGTGCTGCTAAAAGGGCGGCCTGCATGATAATTGGGGTCTCCCAGCACAGCCCTTTCGGCAGGGCCACTTCAGCCAATGCACCACTTCGAAGCTCAGCAACTGAGAGTAGCTGATGGTGATATTAGAAAAGCACAAAGAGCTTCCATAGGCCATATCCAGCCCATGAGCCTTATGGTTTGACACCCCTGCATTAGTACATACATAACTCTTCTGTTGCAAGGTAAAAAGATCCCCTCTAGATCGGTTACATGGGACTAGTTGCAGTCTGTGTTGCCAATGATATCCAGTCCTCCTCCCACGCCTCACCACCATTGCACCTGAGTGCTTTGTGCACCATGGGGGTTCTCGGACTGCTGTGACCATCCTTGACAAGGCACGCGATGCCTCCACAGCCGTGTCTGTGTAACTTTCCATCATGTTTTTAGAGGCTTATGTTATTTTTTTTCCTCCTTCTAAGCTGAGTGTTACTCTGCTGTTCTGCATGAATGGTCCAATGTCCTTTTCAGCAAGTAGAGGAAAAAATATAGATGAACACAGGCAAAACGCCCCCCCTCTCTCAGCAGTGCCCCCGTTGACAGCACAATTTCATCTTTTTTCCCCTTTGCAATCCCCTTCTGTTGCTGAAATGCAAATCTTCCTTTCCTCTTCCTGAATGAAATAAAAGACATCTCTGCCTTCATCAGCCTATTATATTTGTATTTCTCTCATGCTGCTGGCACAACATCGAGGCTAGAGGGAGTATGGAGCTACAGGTGAAATCATTGCCATGATGACAACAACACCATCAAACGGGTCTGCTTGAATTCTTAATATACCTGGGGTGAAGTCCCGCTGTGGGGTGTCACGTGCCTCTTTATCGTCGCTTTGATTTGCTTCTGAATGTTCTACCACGACTATGTATGTTGTTCTTGAACAGCAGAACTGATTCTATTATACCTGGGAAGTGGTGTTATCCTTTTGAAGAGCTTTGCTTCAGAAAGCTGGTTCTAATCCGATTCAGGCATGATTAGACACATTCACAGAAGGCACATTCACAGATCTATCAATGGGTATTAGTCATGATCAACCACATGGAGCCTTTATGATTAGATGCAGTGTGACTGTCATGGTGTAAAGAACATGGCATGGCTATAACTTCCATCCTCTGAGCTTTCTACATCAGAGAGCTGGCCATACTGGCCATACATCATACTGCAGACTGAATGCTGGACTTAAGAGACCATCAGCCTCACAGAGACATGGCTCTGTGACATGGCTCAGAGACATTAGCACGGGGACCCACTTTTTAGGATGGCGATCTGTCCAGGACCCACCGGAAGTGATGTCACGGCTGGAAGTGCTGTCATTGTGACACCAGAGCCTGCTCCTTTCCTGAGAATGCAGCAATCAGCTGGGTTATTTCTCAACCATTTTCTAATAGCAAAGTGAATCAGAAAGGGAAAAGGCCTGTTTACAACCTTGACACAAGCAAAATAACCACATAGCCCTCCCCCTTTCCAGTAGCCCATCTTTTCAATATGGCTGCTGTATGTGTTTCTCGACCCCTCTGAAATTGGCTCTCGACCCACTGGTGGGTCCCAACCCACAGGTTGGGAACCACTGCTCTAGTTCATTGGAAGAGCAACTGCTTTGCATTCAGAAGGTCCCTGGGCCAGTCTCTGGACATTTGCAAGTAGGATTGGGAAGGATCCTGTTCTGCCAAAAACTCCCTGCCGGGCCTCCCAAAGGGCCCTGATGCCCACACTAGGCTAACTAGTTTCCCCTTTAAGCAACCTCAGAGTTAGGCAAGAGGGAGGGGTTCCTTCACCCACTGGTTCTTTTTCCTTCCAGCAGCCTTGCTTGGATTCACTGGCTGGCCAGCCTCCTCCAGACTGCCCTCATCACCGGCTTTGCTCAAGATAACCTAAATCTAACTTGGCACCACAACACCCCACCACCAAACAGGCAGTCAGCTTACCTAAGCCACACCTGCCTCTTCCACTCGGTGGCTCCAGGAGCGTGGCAGCCATACAACAATTCCCCAACCAAGGCACCACAGGAACCCACTCACAGTTCCAATAACCAAGTATCCAGTCAGTCCATCCAACAGTCCTTCTGTCAGTCCATCCATCAATCAATCAACAGTCTGTCAATCCATAGCCACTTTCCTTCCTTCCTTCCTACACCTGCCCGGTGCTGCACCTACCTGGTGCTAACTTACTGCAGCTCCTGCCTCCAACTTTATACTGAGGCAGGCCAATCGGTGTCTGTTGATAGGCAGGCTTTAATTCATCAGTCACACCCATCTGCACCTGTGCTAATCACCCTTCCTAGCCAGGGCCCTCATCAGTCTGCAGCTGTATTCCTGCTGCAGGCAAAGACCTTGGGGGTTAACCCTGTAATCCCTGGCTTATGTGGACAAGGGACCACTGCTAATACCATTCCCTATCTCCTCGGGGTATCTCCTGCTTTTTCCAATACAGATCCTTCCCTAACAAGTGGAGATCTGCTGCCAATCAATGCAGGCGGAGTCCTACAGGATATGGCAGCTTCCTCTAATACAGCAAAGCAGGGCCCAGTGCAAGCTTTTAATACAGGCCACCTCCCAGGTACATACCAGAATCTCACTTTAGATTATTTTAATTCCTTTGTTTAACCTCCTTGCATTTCCAGCTGCCTGATTTGGCTTTGTATCCATCAGTCATGGCAGTATGATTGTGTGTGTGTGTGTGTGTGTGTGTGTGTGTGTGTGTGTGTGTGTGTGTGTGTGTGTGTGTGTGCATGCGCAGGCGGGCAGGTGCACGTGCAGTCCTAGCCTGGAGTTATGCCAGCACAGTTAGGCCAACAAAGTTTGGCTGGCACAAGGCAGAGGCGTACCAGGGCAAAATTGCGCCCATGGCACGTCTTGACGTCACAACGTTGTGATGTCATGACGTTGAGGGGTATGACTTCTCTCCATGCAGATAGAAGCCACACACCCCTTTGGCCTCCGGTCAGGAGGAACTGCACCTCCCTGGTTGGAGGGGGGAGGCGCGTGCCTTCCCTCGGCCTTTGATTGGGCATTTTTGCCAGATTGGAGGGGGGGAGGCACGTGCCTTCTCTCACCTCCGATCCCCGGCCAGGAGGAACCGCAATTCCCCGGCCAGGAGGAACCGCAATGTCCAGCCAGGGAGGCACGGTTTCTCTGGCCAGGGATCGGGGGGGGGGAGACACAGCTTTCCATCACCTCCAATCCTGGCCAGGAGGAACCGTGCATCCATGCTGGGGATCGGGGGGAAGACGCAGCTTTCCCTCGCCTCTGATCTCGGCCAGGAGGAACCGCATGTCTCTGGCTATCCAGCCAGGGAGGCACGGTTCCCCTGGCCGGGGATCTGGGGGGGGGAGATGCAGCTTTCCCTCACCTCCAATCCTAGCCAGGAGGAACTGCGCGTCCCTGCCGGGGATCGGAGGCGGGGGGAAGACACAGCTTTCCCTCACCTCCGATCCCCAGGCAGGAGGAACCGCGCGTCCCTGGCTGTCCAGCCATGGAGGTGCGGTTCCTCCCCACCAGGATGGGGGTGGAGCAAAGCAGGGAAGGGGCGCACATGTTACCCCTGGGGTGCAGCTTCCCTCTGCTGCTGCTCCAGCTGGAGCGGCAGCAGGGAGAAACCGCGCCTCGCAGCTCGGCAAGCAGGGGGAGGGTGCGTCTTCTGGGGTGCTGTGGGGGGGGGGGCTGAGGGCCATCGGCACTCCCAAGGAAATGGCGCCCATGGCTCTTGCCACCCCACACTATACCCTAGATACACCTCTGGCACAAGGGCCACCGTAAAGCGCATTTGGACCACTCTCAGAGTTAAAGAGGCCAGCACACAAACGTGCACCATCCTCCCTGACTGTGAGAGTTGTCCAAACATGCTTTACAGTGGCCCTTGTGCCAGCCAAACTTTGCTGGCCTAACTGTGCCGGCCTAACTCCGGTTTAGGATTGCACACTGTGTGTGTGAACTAAAAATTTATTCACATATTTTGGAGACCTACCAATCCCACTACCGCTCATTCCATTTTGGATCAATATCACTGGAGGTTAAAATGCGTTGTCTCTCCCACCTGCGGCTGGCCCAGGCAAGCAGTGGCAGGTGATGGGAGCAGCAGCAAATTTGAGCTGCCCTTCAAGCTGTCTGCCAGTACCTCCATCCAGCCTGCTGCATACCAAGCCACATTGATCCACTCCCAGCTTGGGTCCTCCCCTTCCCTCCCCTTCACACAGGGTGTTTAAAGGAAATGCAGCTCTTAAAGATTTAAATGCCATGTGAGAAAGAAGTGGTCCACTATCCCCTCCTTCCTCTCTCTACTTGCATTGTGTTTAAAGTTTAAGGATAGTTTTCCTTTAAACCATGTGTGAAAACAGAGTGTGATGAAGAAGTAAAGAGGCTTTTCTTGGAAGGGGCGTGCATGTACCCCCATAAAGACAGCGACATCAGGTAATGGATGCAGTGGGTCCAACATGGGGGGAGGAAACCCTTGCCACAGCTCCAAATCACTTCTCCCTGCCTACTTATGCTTATGAAGCATCACATAGGCAGAGAGATTTGGAGTTTTGGCAGATTTCTGTTTTTCTCTCTTCTCCCTCCAACACCGGGAAAGAAGAAGCGGAGAGATGGACACACTTATGACACTCCAAGTAGATCAGGGCTGCAGTTTGCAGCTTGCCCTCTCACTTACTTACCAGAAGCATGGTGTGCAGGTTCACTGCTCTGCACTGCTTGTGTTGGGTATGAACAGAACTGTTGGATGTGAATGCTGAACGGAAGTGGTGCAGGCTGGAAGACATTCATATCAGAGAGAAGCAGTGCAGAGCAGGGAGCCTGCATGTTGCTTCCGGAACATAAAGGGAAGGTGATAGGGACTCACCCGTTCCTTCCACTGCCTGCCCTTTTCCCACATTAATGGGGATTTGCATGCATGCATGCATGCATGCAGAGTGGGCATTGGGGGGCTTGAGGTGGCATGAGGGCCTGCTGCCTCAGGTGATGGGAAGTCTTGGGCCAGACCTGCTCTCACCTGCTTGCTTATACAGAGGGACTCTGGGACTGGTAGTTCTTGAGAGAGCAAGTCACATAGGAAAGCACATATCTCTTGGTCTATCAAACTACAAGCCCTAGCATAATTCCTGTGCAAGCATGCTTCCTCTGTTCTATCTGGCCTAGGTGCCTTTAAAATGGGACTGGACAGATTTCTGGAAGAAAAATCCATTGTGGGCTATAGGCATGATGGGTTGTGCAACCTCCTTACTATAGTAGTAGGCTACCTCAGAATGCCAGCTGCAAGGGAGTGGCCACAGGAAGCAGGCATCTTGTTGTCTCGTGTGTTCCCTGAGGCACCTGGTGGGCCACTGTAAGATACAGGAAGCTGGACTAGATGGGCCTTTGGCCTGATCCAACAGGGCTTTTCTTACGTTTATGAAGGGTCCTGGCCCAGCAACTCACTGCTTCAGATTGGCTCTAGCGAATCACGTAAGTTCGGATAGCAAACACAGGTGCAGAGAAAGAAGTTTCCATTAATAATCCTCAAACATAATCTACAATGTGGTCTAATTTTTGCCCACTTGGTAAGGCAGTTGCTGCCTAGGTTGAGCCCTTTGATTTCTGGGACCCAGTGAAGTGTGCCTTCCCCTCCCCACATGCATGTGTTCTCCATTATGTTTTGCAATTCCCTTATGTCTCCTGCAGCTATTGGCAGAATCCAGATGGGTCCTTGTCAGATGTCTACTCCAGTAGGACCTTTTCTAATGTGTGTCACTAGACCAACTTCTAGGGGCTCCAATGCACTTTGTCAGAGTCATTGCTACTGCTTAGTGGCACCCTTATTGGCACTGATGGCTGAATAGATGCACTGAGCTCTGTGTTTCTTTGCTTCTTGCTCCCCTGAGTCATTCATTTCCCATCACTGTGCACATATAACCAATTTAGTAGCAGACTCATTGCCTGCCAAATAAATATCAAGGCACTGTGAAGCACGTGCTTATCAAGGTAATGGTGGTGGCGTTCTAAGCAAACTAGTTAGGTGCTGATGATATTGACAAACCCCAAAGGGCTTTCAAAATAGCCAGCTCTGTTCAGTCTAAATGGAATTATTTTGTCGGATGTCATTTGAATGTCTCTTTTCATTTCCAAATGTGATACCCTCTCAGCCGCTAAGGCCAGGCTCGAGACTGCAAGCTGGGCCACACTCCCTGCCAGACAACTGCATTCCTTCACAGTCACAGATATAATTGAAAATGCCATCAATTTTCTTTTTCTCCCCTTCCTTTCTCCACCCCTCTCTTCACACTGCGACCTTTCCACGGAGCAAATCAAGCCCAGCAATTATGCAGAGTGTTAAAGAGAGTATTAAACCAAGAGAGATTTCCGCTGAGGATGTTGCTGCTCGGCAAACAGAAAATACAAAAGCAGTCTATGAAATTCAGCAAATTGCCTCTTGGATAAAGGCATCCATTTACAAAGCACTTGGAGCCCTCAGAAATTATCTGAAGAGAAATCAGTTTGTTATTTTTCCCTTTCCCCTTTCACAAAGAAGTGTGTGAAAAGGTTTTAAAATTGCTTCTAAAGAAAGAGCTCGGACTCTCCTTTTAGGAGATGCTGGCAAAATTTCCTAAATCAATTTCACCATAGACTATTACTACTACTGTTACTACAACGATTGCTGCTGCTGCTACTTCTCCGTGTGCCTAACTCACTGATGCTCCTGCATCTTTCAATAAACTATCACAGAGGCCAGCAGTCTCATTTTTCCTGTTTCATGGGACACCCCATTGTGCACGGAGCCACAAACATACAGAGAAGATCTCCCCTCCTGCTTCCTCAAATTCTCATCTGAAGAGACAAGGTACACAAGGGGGGCTGCTATGTAGTTTTAAAAAAAGATCTACAATCTTGTATCCAAATTCTGTGCCATGAAATGTTGGATTCTGGAATCTGTGAAGGTGAAGCAACTTGAGCAAATGTGTATCATCTCTCTTCTTAGCATCATTCCTTTCCTGTCCTTTCTTCCCTAATATATTTTGTCTTTAATTTTCAAGTGCTAAACTTCTAGCTTGTTTTGCTTTTGCTTTTTGTGCAGCACCTAGCAATTTTAGAAGCTATATTTACAATTTTATCCCCAACCATCTGAGAGCTGGGGGCAGATCCAGGTTGGGAAGTGAATGGCAGCTGCTGCCAAGATAATAATTTTTATAGCATTTATATACTACCTTTCTTACTGACTCTCACAGCACACAGTGAGAGTCTCAGGGTGCAGTCCTAACCTGGAGTTAGGCTGGCACAGTTAGGTCAGCAAAGTTTGGCCAGCACAAAAGACACCATAAAGTATGTTTGGACCACTCTTTGAGTCAGAGAGGCCAGCACACAGATAAGATGTGCGTCATCCTCCCTGATTCCAAGTGTGGCCCAAACAAGCTTTACGGTAGCCCCAGTGCCGGCCAAACTTTGCTAGCCTACCTGTGCCGGCCTAACTCCGGTTAGGATTGTGCTCTCACAAACTCAAGGTGGTTCACATAGCCTATACTAAACTCATTTTTTTTTTTACAAATTAGTTTTTACAATAATTGCTCTATGGATGGTGATAGAACCTTTCCAGATAGAATCCTTCTTGGCAAGGTCATCATATCTGACATTTGGGTATGCCTTCCAAGCTTCCAGCAGGAACAGGCTTTGGCCAAGCTGTTAATCAGACTTCCTTTCTTAGAAGTTGACTTTCCATACTCCTCTGCATTCCTGCAGCATTGCTCATAAATCCATCATTCTCCCACAATGAGGTCACAACAGTGACTCCTTCTAACTCTGTCCTCCCAAGACAGCTTTGTCAACTTTATTGGTGTCTCCCATCCAGAATTCAGCCAGGATCTCTCCTGCTTAGCATCCTTGGAGCTTTTCAGTTCACCCCCCAGACCATGCCTGCTCCCTGCCCTGATCCACCCCAGCCACTGACATAGCAGCAACAGAAGAAGTTTTGCAGGCCAGTGTTGTCAACCCACAGCATCTGGGGCTTCGTGCTGGTTGCAGTGGCCCACAGAATGGTGGAGTGCTAGCTATGGCAGTGACACTGGACTTACAGTGGTAGATTGTGAGATCTACCAATACAAGATCCCAATAGGATTTGACCCAAATACTACCGTAGATACCCAGCTATAAGACAAGAGATTTTTGCAAATAAACGAGGTGTAAATTGCTGCCTCCTCTTCTCTCAGGGTCGGTCATGAACAGGGCAGTTCAGGAGTACCATCTACCTGTTGATTGTCTGCAAAGTGTTTGCGGATCATCTTTTATGCTTGCAGAGAGTTTCCAAGGATTGCAGAGAACTGACCTTTGATCTCTGTTTCATTGTTTATATTGGTTGGAGCTGGGCAGCAGGCTTTTCTGAGCATGCTGTTAACTCCTTAACATCCAACCTTTTCTGAAGTTATGTTGTGGTGTGTTTTTAAATATGTCATTGTTTTCCCTGCAGTTTGAATCTGGTTTTTTCCCCCACATCAATTCAATCCTGTCTGTCTCGTGTCATTATTGGGGGAGTGTTTTATGTTTCTATTTCTGTTTACCTGCACCCTTCCTTGGAGCTACAGGACTAATGCAGCTGCTTGCATTGGCCTGGGGGTGGCCGAAAAACCACTGGGGGGGCGGTCAGGGATGGGACTGTTAAGGTGTAAAGGGGTAAAATGGGAAGTTAGAGTAAAATAGTGAGATGGATAGTCCCATAACCCTGGGAAGGAGGGAAAGGATTAAAGAGATGAAGTAAGAAACTTGAAGCTGTCAGCGCTGTAATTGTATTAGTAAAAGGAGAAAGACCTTGAAAGCAGATAGCACCAAGGTGCAGCTGGAAGCACTAAGTTGATGGGAATACTCTTGAGGAAGAAATAACATCATATGCACCTGGAGAAGGATTACTGATTGCCCCCTTCACGTGGCTGAAGAAGGGTTGGTGAGGTTCAAAGGGATACAATG
Source organism: Lerista edwardsae (assembly GCA_029204185.1). Lineage (NCBI taxonomy): Eukaryota > Metazoa > Chordata > Lepidosauria > Squamata > Scincidae > Lerista > Lerista edwardsae. Next base: position 1,634,097 of record JAJKFI010000052.1, on the reverse strand, counting down.
AAATGATTGGTGGAGAGCCCTTGAAGGTTTTGATAGAGAGTTCTTATAAAAGAAAGGGTTTTCTCCTTTGGAAGCCAAGCTGTTTGTATTCTGGATTGGGAGGCTGCTGTTTTAACAAACTGATCAAGGACTGTGGAAGCCCTGCTGCCTCAACCAGGGTAGTGAGAACCTTAGCTAAGTTGGAATGGTTTTGTTTTATTTAATGTATGTGTGTGTGTTTTTATAACCAGGATTGAATAAGGTCTCACCTTTTGGTGAGAAGGATTTCCTTTGTAAAGGTCTGAATAAAATGTAATTCTTGCCAAATTGTTAATTGTAATCATTTCATGTGAAGTAGCATGTTGACCCTTATTTGAGAGAGATACCCAGACCAAGATTGGTGAGCGTGATAACTGAGGTATAGTCTTGAGAGAAGTTGAGCCTGTACAGTGGAGTCCGGGAGAGACTAGCTGTCCCTGTGGAGAGGGCTCAAGGCTCAGAAATTTGGAATATACCAGGTGTCCCCACCAACAAGGTCACAGGGACATATAAACACCCGGGCGAAGCCGGGTACATAAAAGCGAGCTTTCCTGCAGGGAATCCTATACAGGGCCATCTGTATGGCTGCTGAGCGGGGGGGGGGGGGTCAGGGATGGGACATATAAACACCAGGGAGCAAATAGGTTTCCCGCAGGCAAACCGATACAGGGCCATCTGTGTGGCTGGTGAGTGGGGTGCGGGGGTCAGTGATGGGACATATAAACACCAAGGAGCAAATAGGTTTCCCGCAGGCAAACCGATGCAGGGCCATCTGTATGGCTGGTGAGTGGGGTGGGGGGGTCAGGTATGGGACATATAAACACCCGGGCACACATGTGAGTGGGGGGGTCAGGGATGGGACATATAAACACCCGAGCACACATGTGAGTGGGGGGGTCAGGGATGGGACATATAAACGGGCCATCTGTATGGCTGGTGAGTGGGGGGGTCAGGGATGTGACATATAAACACCCAGGTGCAAATAGGTTTCCTGCAGGTAAACCTATACAGGGCCATCTGTATGCCTGGTGAGGGGGGATCAGTGATGGGACATATAAACACCCGGGCACACATGTGAGTGGGGTGGGCAGGGATG
>JAJKFI010000052.1:1611948-1630395 GCA_029204185.1 Lerista edwardsae | reverse complement strand
TGTGTGTGTGTGTGTGTGTGTGTGTGTGTGTGTGTGTGTGTGTGTGTAAGAGATGCCTGCCAGAGTCGGCAGTCAGTCAAAATGATAGCTCTGGGAAGTGTGAAGCACGCCATTCATCTCAGTCGAGAACAGTTCCATTTAGAATTGGATCCTTGGTTCTGGTATCCTGTGGAAAGAGTCTCATTTTGCTTCAACCGCACTGGGTTTCACCCCCCTATAGGCTGTTGCAGTGGGTAATTACTTTTTCTGTTCAATATTTGTGCCCTATTTCTGGGCCGAAATTCAATTTCCCTCTTTGCTTGTGTGCCCCTCCTTCCCCTCGCTTATCTTGCTTGCATTTTATGAAGTTCTCACTCGGAACCAAGCTCCAACCTCAGCAAGAAACTTTGACTTCCATAGACAGAACAACACTAATCTTGTGTGTAATTGAATTGTCTCTCCGGATAATGTTTGGCTGCTTTTGAAACACTTCCCTTTCAGAATACAATCATTTTATTTGAGCTTGGGTTTTACTTGGTTGCTTGTAAACACCGTAAACAGGGTGGATATATTTTTATGTGCATACAAGAATGCACTTTTTTTCCCCACAACGCCTCCCCAAGGAGTAAATAAGCCTAGTAAGCAAATCCACAGCTCAGGGAAAGCGAAGGCGGCAGCATCCGATGGAGCATTGCTTAAAATCTCTTTAGCAGAACATGGAATTGAAGCCGCATATCACAGGACTTAACAACTCCATTCATCTGTGCCACACGATCAGGTCTTCTAGGGTAAGTTCCATTTGCACAGTTATTTTATTAAAGCAGAAAAAGTCACTATGAAGTGACTTTTCCCTGTCATTCTGCCCCAGTGAGCATTCCTGAAAATCCCAGTCAAATTTATATTTCACCATTTTTTTGAACTTTTTTAAAAAGCAATCACTCTAAAATCAGCCCTGACCATGCAAAGATCTCTTTTGCTCACAGTGGCACACTGTCAAAAGAAGCTCCTTCCGTGAAGAGAAGGAAATGTTCACTCTTCCACTCATACTTCCCTTATGTGAGTGCAACTCTCTGGTTCACAACTGGCACACAACCAAGGTGAAGCTTTGGATGCAGACATCACACTATATAAACTCTATCTAAGCTGATTACTAATTACAATTTTGCTTTTTCTAATTTTACTCACCTAATGGGAGTGTTCCTTTCTTTTGCGCCAATCCACCATCTTCCACCATGCAGCTGCTCTTGTGGGCTGCATATATATAAAAAGGTAAAGGTTTCCCCATGACCGAATGGCCTAGTCGTGACCAACTATAGGGGGCAGTGCTCATCTCCGTTTCTAAGCCTGTAGAGCCGGCGTTTGTCCAAGGACAAGCTTCTGTGGTCATGTGGCCAGCATGACTCTATGCCGTAGCGCACGGAACGCCGTTACCTTCCCACTGAAGTGGTACCTATTTATCTACTTGCATTTTTAGGTGCTTTCGGACTGCTAGGTTGGCAGGAGCTGGGACAAGCAATGGGAGCTCACTCGGTTGCGCAGTCTTGAACTCCCAACCTTCCAGTCAGAAAGCCCAGCAGCAGTGGTTTAACCCGCTGTGCCACCACATCCCTACACACACACACACACACACACACACACACACATGCACGCACGCACGCACGCACACTGTGGTGTTAGAACACAAAAATTAAGTCCCAAAAATCACTAGCTGGCGTTGCCTGTGAGGGTCAGGTCTCAACCAGAGACCTAAGAATCTCACAGGTATCGGCGAAGAATCGAAGCAGTTCCAATGATAGCAGTCCGTTGTAGCTCAGCAGGTGTTATTGCTGCACTTCTAGTTGTTTAAAGTATTTATCAAAGTTCGGGGACATTGTTCCTAATGCGCCAATGATGATAGGCAGCACTGTTGTATGCTTAAACCGCAGTCTAGTAATTTCAAGGCACAGTTCATAATATTTGCCTATCTTTTCAGTTTCCTGAAACTAAATAATATATAATTATATATAAATATAAAAATACCTGGCATGGATCTGAGTAGACCTATTGGTGATCAGGTAGCTTACCTGGAGATAAATTATATATAGGTAAGCTACCCGATCACCAATAGGTCTACTCAGATCCATGCCAGGTATTTTTCTGGTGTAAATTTGAGAAGGATGGGTCCAGGCCCAGAAAACCAGATAGGATAGCTATGTGTGACTGACACTGATATTCTACCCCTCCCTCCCACAAACCACCTCCCCATCCCTTCCAAGCTCCTTAGACCATGGTGTGACCCAAATCCGGATCAGAATCCCTCAAGACCAGTGGACAGGATGGGCCATGGATTGAGAGTTGGATCCAGCATAGTTGCTCTTCTGTTAATCTATTGGAGGTACCTATCCTGAAAGCCAGACCTTTAATTTTCATTCCCTGCAATAGAAGGGAGAGCTTTTCTATGTGTGCTAAGAACAGCATGCAAACTCCCAACCAAAAAGATTTGCCTCCTTGTGTATGCATGGATAAAGGAGGCTGCTTAAATATAATACACTTTGATCCATCACCCTTTCATGGGAGCTTACCTGTGGAGTGAGAGAAGGGGGCAGGGGGAGGGGGGAGAAAGGCCGTAGCACCAAGAAAAGGTGGCAAGGAAGAAAGAAAGATTTTGTCATGTCCTGGTATCAGCTTATTGGCATCAGCCAACAATGAAGTAAAAATAAATAAGAAAAAGAAGAGGAAAAAGAGCAATATAAACCAGTTAGAGAGGATCAGTTGTGAACTGAATAATTCATTCCAGAGAGAAAGAGCTATTAGACATGTCAGTCTTATCTTGATTGTATTTATAGACAGGAACTTTTGACAAGGAAATTGCCTGTAAACTGTTTTCTTATTATTTTTTCCCCACTGCCAAGGAAATAATCAGAGAACAGATTTCCTCCAGCCTTTCAAGGGGATGAGAACATTTGATGGATTTCTGGGCTGAAGATGAACTCTGGTGGCCTTTTTTCAAGCCCAGTGGGAGCAGCTTCTTTGATGGAAAAGCACCTGTCCAGTCCATGTGATCCAAAGGGAGGGGCTGCAAAGGAGCCAGGTGCACTGCCATGACTGAGAGTGCAATCCTACCCTGGAGTTAGACCAGCATAAGTTAGACCAGCAAAGTTTGGCTGGGACAAGGGACACCATAAAGGATGTTTGCACCACTCTCGGAGTCAGATTGGCCAGCACACAGACATGCCCCATCCTCCCTGACTTCAAGAGTAGTACAATTGCACTTTATTGTGGCCCTTGTGCCAGTCAAACTTTGCTGGCCTAACTTGTGCCATCCTAACTCAAGGTTAGGATTGCGCCCTCAGTCCTTGCCCCACCTTTGGATCATTTATGAGAACATGCAATACACCAGACATGTAGGTTGCCAGACATGTAGGTTGCTACTAGGAATGTTCTAGAGTCACATTTTATGAGTTGAGTCAAGTCAGTGACCCCATGACTCGAGTCATTGCATCACGTGTGCCATTGCAACTTGCCTTGCGGAAAATTTTTTTGAGTCATTTTGACTCAGATCCTGTTATTTCGAGAAACAAATCCCATTAAACTTTCCTCCTCCCCTCAAGCACCCCCAGCCCTTCTGCCTGGAACCACCTGCCCTCCTCCCATTAAGTCTGCTGCTGCCGTCGGTCTGAAGGACAACTTCCAGATCATTCATGAGGTTTTTTGGGATGACTTGAAATCAGTTGCAGACCTGGCCTGTTTATCGCCCAGAGACCAGGGCCACAGACTGCCCCCCCCAGGCTGCCACTGCCCCCAAGTTATCTGGTGGTACAGAGCCTCTCGCAACCTTCTGCACCTCCCAAAATTGGTCTTATGCTTTTGGGGGGCTTTTGAACAATACTTCCGGTTTTCTGACAAAAGTCAGAAGTATTGTTAAATGGCCTCCTGAGTGCCAGGATCACCACATGGGCCAGCGACTCAGGGGCATTTGTGCCCTTTGGCATAATGGCAGGACTGCCACTGCTCGGAAGCAACAGGAGAAAACAAGTAAGCAAGCACACAAAACTGAAAAGAGAACTCAAGTCAAATTTGAGTCATTACTCTTCCAAGTCACTGCTATGAGTCTCAGGTCATGCCTGAGTCAGTGACATCTTTGACTCGAGTCCAACATGAGTTGCAGAAATTGGCATTTTTGTGACTAGAATCGAAGTCTTGCAACTCAAATGCTGATCCCTGGTTGCTACCACCAGAAACATGACTGTAGGCCATGCTCCAAGCCTGGATTCTGTCTATTAGCAGACAGCCTTCCTTGCTGAGTCACCTGTACCGGGGAAAGAGATACCTGTGCAGGGGGGAACCATTTCATCAGTTACAGTGGTTTCTGGAGCCAATTTAGACTGAATGTGAATATATATGAAAGACACATGAAGGTGCATAACAGCAAGTTAGACCCTTGGTCCATCTGGCTTAATATTGTCTGCATTGACTGGCAACATAATTCCAGGGGTTCTGAAAGTGGGTTTTCTGTCTGGAGATGCTATGGAATGAAACTGGGACCTTCTATCTACAAATCATGTGTCATCCCACTGAGCTGTGGCTGTCCCCAAACAACATTGAACAATGTCCATCCACAGGCTGCGGCTCTCCAGGTGATTTTCACAACCCCTTCCTGAAAGCTTGAATGTCTGCCAACCAAGTACCTGGAGTTGCTAGGGCAAGTCTGCTGAGAATGCAGTGGGTAGAGCTCAATGGCCCAGGGGGGAAAAATGGCCAAGCAGCATTTTTGTGCAGCTCTGGTTTGGAAATAGCAGATGGCCAATATTTCCAAGCTGGAAAGAAAGGGGACATTCTGACTTCTGGAATAGTTTTTGTTCACAAAGGAAATGTAATCAAAAGGAGACAGCACTTACATTATCCAAAGCAAATGCATTTTGATCTGTATGGATGGCACATGCTTTCTAGTGTTTGTAGGAGACAAAAAGGAGTCACCACCTCTGGAAGGCTGGAGCAAGGCAAGAAATGCAAAACAATTCAACTTTTTTGTTTAAGGAACTGAAATGGGAACAGTGGGGTTGGTGATCCAAGCCTCAAAAAGCAGCAAATAACAAGGAGCGATGCTGGCGTGTTCAAAAGAGTGAATTCTACTGCCAGCTTTCGGAAGAAAAGAAATGACAAGTGAGCTTTAGAAAGAGGCTGGACAGACATAATGAACTTTTCAAGAGCCTATTTTTGGTGCTGTAGTCTGAGCACGCACAAAGAGCCTTTTCCCCTTCTACCACATCCAGCTTCTAGAATTGGAGGAGGAGAGAAGAGCTCAAAGGGGGAGAAAGAAATGTTTCTGGCAGTCCTCAGCTTCAACTGTCTTTTGAAAGACAGAAATTGATTTTGCCTGCCACCTTGTCCTCCCTCCTATCTTAGCATACCGACATAGTGTAACAAGTTAGCAGTCATGATTGCCTTTGTCAAACTAATACATTTAAGATGCTAATTTGTGGCTCTCCACAACTCACTCCCTAATAGTCAGTGGAGTTCTTGGGGCTTGTGTTGCCCTGCTACCATCACTTGAAGTGATACCCCTCTGTGGGAAGTGTCTAATAGCCCAATCCTAACCTGTGTTGGAATAGCCAGGCCGGCACAGCTGGGCTGCATCCTAAGCATGTTAGGAGGCAGAAGCGGCTCAGCATGGGGCAAGGGGATGATTCCCCCTGGCCCTGAGGTAAGCCTCAGCCAGTCCTATGAGGCTGCTCCACATCGCCAGGAGCAGCCTGAATTGGGGCCGCCCAGCCCAGGCCGTGTCCCATCTCCGCCCACGGCGCCACCCCGTTACGCCTCTGGCAAGCCTTTAGCACAGTCCTGTGCTGACAGAGCTATGCTGGCACTTGACCGGCACCGCTGAAGGGCGCAGCAGAGCCCGTGTGACAGCGCTGCTGCTTGCGCCGCCCTAACAACAGATTCCATGGCGCAGACGCACCTTATGGCATGTTTGTGACAGTACTGGTCCAGCGCAAGAGCATTGCACTGGCACAATGCCAGGTTAGGATCAGAGGCGGATCTAAGGGGGGGGGCAAATCTGTAAGTTTTGCAAGAAGCCTTACCTTGCAGTGGAAAACACGCCTCTCCTGCACTGTTCTAGCCAATCCTCACAGGGAACAGCAACATCTTGGCGTTGCTTACTGGCTACAGCAGCAAGGGAGAGGAGGGATTTACATGACAGGGTAAGGCTTCTTGCAAAACTTACAGATTTGCCCCCCCCTTAGATCCGCCTCTGGTTAGGATTGCGCCCTAAGCTGCACTTCTTGTTTTTGGAAGAATTGGAAGGGCATCTCAGAAGCCTTCAGCAGGCGCAGGGAGACATGTCTTAGAACACCCTCTGGATATGACAGGAGGGCACCTCCAGTTTCTTCTGGTGGGTACAGTTCAGCCCACAGCTGAGGGGGCAGTGGGGGCACTTGCCCCTGCTGTCCCCCTTAGCTACGCTAGTGCTAATGGTCCATGACATGATTCTGGATGTGTAACTGTGCAGGCCTAACTCCAAGTACAATGAAGAGGCACAAAGGTGGACAGAAGGAATGCGCCCCACTAATGTGCTCCCTGATGTGATAGCTTCAGTTGGCCTCATAGATTGGCCGGCCCAGGTGCTATCCCTATATAAGCTGCACTCTTTCCGTGAATTACAGCTGGTTATGTCACGATGTTTTTTGTGTTTGTTTTTTTTAAATCAAATGGCAAAGACCAATGCGTTGTGTTAGTCAAACCTCCTGCTTGCACTGAAGGGAAGTTATAATTTGAATGTGACATGAAATGCAGTGAACTTGCTTCTGAGAACATACTGCAGCTCAGCCTTGTGGATAATTGAGTTTTGTAACAAAGCCTGTTTGGGGGAAAAGAATTTGTTTCGAGAAGAACCTCTTGTTTGTTTAATTTAAATTTCATGCTATTTCTTAGCAACTATTGTCAACAGCAGAGGCATTATTGGGCCTAATTCCTCCCCAGTGCAACATGGCTGATGACAGAACAGTTTTATCAGGGTTTGATTCTCTCCAATATGTGGCTTAAGCATTTAATAAACATGGAGTGAAAGGGGCATTTATCCAAGCTGCTATAGCCACAAAGCTCACAAAGCTTGAAAGAATATAAAACTTCGCCTTAAATAAACAGAAAGTTCTGCACCTCCCAGAATGTTAGTTGTCTAAGTACTAGTTCTATTGTGAGTAGAAAACTACATCCCTACTTTCAGTTTATGTCTGGTATTCTGCTATTGAACCTGAGGGGAGGGAGACCTCCCTCCCTGCTTGCTGTCTCCAGAAAAGCAGGAAAGTAAGTAAGCAAATGGGATGGGTTGGAAATGGCAATGGAGGAGAGATGGAGATTTGTCTCTGGGCAGATGATGATTCATGTGGCACCAAGTGAGACAAGCACTTAACATAGGGCACAATCCTAAACTGAGTTTCTGTTTGGCCAGCACAAGGGACACCGTAAAATATGTATGGACCACTCAGAGAGGCCAGCACACAGTCATGCGCCATCCTCCCTGACTCCAAGAGAAGTCCAAAAACACTTTATGGTGGCCCTTGTGCTGGCCAAACTTTGCTGGTGTAGCTTATGCCAGCCTAACTCCAGTTTAGGATTGCGCTCATAGTGACGCTCCCCCCTCCCCCAAGTTGCCATCCCTTGGTCTGATGACTTTGATTTTACTGCTTTGGTGTGTGCCAAGATTGTGATTCACCTTGTTCTTACACAGCTTAAATTCTGGATATATTCCAAAAGAGTGTTCTTCCACCTTGGGGTTGGGACCCCAATGGGGTGGCAAAGCCTCTGTTGTGGGGTTTCAGCAACTAACAGGAATAAAAAGGGTTGAAGACCCCTGGACTAGAGCACCAGCAGGTAAAGGGGGGGACCTCTGGTGTGTCCTTTTAGGTACCAGGGAATTGTGTACTGGCCTTGCTCAGGTTCTTAGCAATTGTGCTAAAATAGCTTTTACTGGTGCTAGGCTTCACGGTCACTTTTCCTGCTCTCTCTAATAGTTGGTTACAGTGAACAGTGCTGGGAGAATGTCATGGGGTGGGAGAAGGAATGGATGGGGGCCGTGAGTGAGTGGTTAGGATCCCAGGAAGGGAGTGCGAGACCAACAGTGGGTCTCAGGTCTCATACTTATGTATTGGGGTCTTGGAACAAAAAAGATTGGCGACGTCTGTTCTAGAACAGGATGGCCAAACTTGTTTAATGCAAGAGCCGCGTACAATAAACTTCAGATATTTGAGAGCCACAAGAGAGATGTTTGAGAGCCACAATATGTAGGAAGCATTTAAATTCTTAAATATATTTACTCATCATGAACATTAAACTCATGCTGTAATCCAGTGGACTCTCAGTTTTATACACAGTAAATAGTTATAAAGCTTGAAAATTCTCAACATATTTGAGAAGCTCAACCAACATATTTCTGAGGGCTGGAAATAGTATGTCAAAGAGCCATTTGTGGCTCATGAGTCGTGGTTTGGCCACCCCTGTTCTAGAACACGGCGAGCAGCAAAAATAAGTAAACGTTATAATTTTAGTCCATTGCCACACTTTCAGAATGCCGATGTGAAGTCAGCTATTGACTTTTTCAGGAATGATCCTTGGGGATTCACCCTGTGAATGCTTGATAGAACAAGCCCATGCATGTCTACTCAGAAGTAAGTTTCATGGAACTCAATGGGATTTACAGCACAATCCTATGCATGGCTACTCAGAAGTAAGTCCCACTGTGCCCAATGAGACTTACTCCCAGAAAGTGTGTAAAGGATTGCAACCTGAGAATGAAACAATAACTTCCAGTTTAGATCTGCTGAAGAAAAAAGAGAGGGACTTGGAGCCCAATCCCAACCAGTCCATAGCATGCTATGCTATGGTGTGTGTGTGTGGGGGGGGGCAACCAGATGGCCCAAGGCAGGTCAATAAAAATAATTTTTCCTTATTTCTCCATAGGCAATCTATCCATCAATAGGTTCCTTGGACCTACACCAGCGCCTGGCCCACTCTGTACCTCAAATGTCCCCTGAACTTCCCTCTCCGCCACCTTACTTGCTCCAGTGTGGTGCCCAGGAGCCACTGCTGTGCCCACGACCTCCAGCTATTTGTGGCCGATGTGCATGACAGCAGGGTGCCTTTTCTGACACCACAGCAGCACTCACGGCAGTGGACTGGGAATTCTGCGACTGGGAGCATCCTTTCGGTTGGGCCACTGCTAGTGTAATTAGCCAGTGCATACACAATAGGGATCGAATACTTGGTTCTACCTTGCTCTGATGGTGTGGGTAGAACTGATCCAAAGAATTGTTTAACAAGTTGAGGTCAACATGGGCTTTTTTTAAAAAAAAAATGTAATTTTTATGGACCAATTTTACAGTAAGAAATGGGTGCTTCAAGTCTACTAGGTTCCCAGCCTGTGCAGATTGACTGGCTATTTGGAACTAGAGGCCAGAAACAGACTGGAATATTTGAAATTAGTTTTCAGAATAAAATTGAATTAAAGAACATTGTTGGTGGTTGTTAATTTAACTGGTGGTTTGTGTTGCTAATTTTGTTGGAATGATGTGCTGTGTAATATGACACCTCCTTGTCAGAAAAAAATACAACACTGAACATGAATTTATGAGGATATCCAAAGGCACCTGAGCTCTGAGCATCCAGGTCTTCTACAGTATGTTGTGACTTTTGTGAGTGCCTCCAAGTGTTCTGTTCTTGGCTAACAAATAGCCACATGCCATGCAAATGCTACAATCAATCTGCAATCTCTAAAGAATCCAAAACCCTAAAAGGAGGGGGGTTAGAAGTGTCTTTTTGTGAATATTTTGTTTGCTGTAAATATTATATTTCCTTGGAGAAATGTTGGCAGCTCTTGAAATAAGAAATGTTAATTAATGAAGGAGGCACTTAATTTAGGCTTAATAGGATAATCCTTTGCTGTGTTACAGAAATGCTAATTGTATACTAAGAACATATTAGTGGAGAATTAGCAGCTATGCAATGGAGGAGCATTTGATAGCATTGTTCCTAATGGAGGCAACTGTCCTGCATTGCTCCTTGGATGGGGTTAGGAGGGGGGCTCTTCTGAGTATTTGGAGGGGGCTGCAGTATTTAATCTACCAGTTAAACCAATGAATCAATTACAGACTCTTCCAGTGATTAAATAAGTTCCCCTGATTAATCAAGTGCCATTTTAGAAGAGTAATTCCCCCTTCTCTCTTCTGGCCCCTACTTCTAAGGCACATGCCATTTCTTTTCTCCTCTCAGCCATTGCTTCAGCAAAAGCACAGCACGGAGGTTCAGAGCTCCACTTTGTGTCGATACTGTTGCTTGCCTTTCGTGAGTGAGGTATAAGGGGCTATTAGTCCACCCCTCCACTAAGAGGGCTACTAGTACACCCCTCCACCAAGGCAAAATGTGACAGGCATTTCTGAGGCGGGTGTATTGCAAATCTGATGCTGTTTGCGGATGGGTTAATCCTTTTCTCCACACCATTTTCATAATTGTAATAAGTGACTCTCTCAAAACTGCTACAGTATTTCCCCCGTGGTACAAAGCATTGAACTACCAAACAAGAAACAGTGCATTTTGCTCCACAGGGCATTGTGGGAGGTGATTTTAACCCTGAAAAATAGCAGGGGGAAGGGCTAAAAAAAATCCAACACTAACTGTCACTTCGGTTGGATCTAGGAGGATCCACTGCAAATCACATACTCTGGCAATCAGGCACTTATATACACGACTGATGTTTGGGATGCTGTGTGATGATTTCATTTTCGGCTTTCTATGGGTTAATGCTAATTCAGGCTCCTTGCATATGGAAGCTAGCGTGGTCTAATGTCAACTGCAAGCAGACAGGGAGGGGAGATCTACCTTGCAGCAGATGAACAAGCTCAGCCTCATCTCATCTTTACTTAAAAACTTGAGAAATAGAATATTTGCAACTAAGGAAACACATGCTCATGGAGTGGACAATTAGTATGCAGAATTCCCTGCCATAAAGAAATAAATCAAGGTGATGAATTTTTGCAGGATTTCAGAAAGGATTGCCTGGGGTTGCTATTTACAGTTTACAAATCAAAGTTTAAGATATTCAAGAACATTGACAAAGGCTTTCACCTTTCAAGACAGCCACAAATTCAGTGAAGGTGTAGTGATCAGGGGCCAAGAGGAGCACTGGTGCTAGTACATCCCTTCTGCCAAGAGCAGTGTCAAAGTCAGCTTGAAGAGTCCATCATCGCACCATTCTGGTCCTTAGGAGACACATGAGAACTTGGCCACAGAGATGCAGAGCGCAATCCTAAACTGGAGTTAGGCCGGCATAAACTAAACCAGCAAAGTTTGGCCAGCACAAGGGCCACCATAAAGCGTGTTTGGACTACTCTTGCAGTCAGGGAGGATGGCTCACATCTGCGGGCTGGCCTCTCTGACTCTGAGAGTGGTCCAAACATACATTACCGTGTCCCTTGTGCTGGCTAAACGTTGCTGGTTTAGCTTATGCCGGCCTAACTCAGTTTAGGATTGAGCCCGCAATCTCTGAGAGAGCCAAGCTGTAACACACCCAGAGTGCAATCCTAACCAGAGCTGGAACAAGCAGGCCAGCTTGTCTGCACTGTATCCAGCACAGATGAGGAGGCAGCTGGAGGTCACCTTGGGTTAAGGGGATATTTTCCCCATACCCTGGGGTAATCCCCAGCCACCCCTATGGGGCTACTTGGATCTGTGCCAGCAAAATCATGAGTGCAAATCTGAGTGGCCCAGATGGGGGCCGGCCTAAGTGATGGATCCTGGCTCCACCCTCTCCCCAGGCCAGTCAACTCAGGGGCCTGCCCTCCCCCTGCCTCCCTCTGTCTTTTCCTTCTTTCCACCCTCCCTGAGCCCCTGTGCTGGCTCTAGACAACAGTCTTACCTGTTCCAGAACAGGGAGGATGGTGCACGTCCATGCGCCAGCCCCCTATCTCCAAAAGTGATGCAAACTCACTTTATGGTACATTTGCAACACTTGTAGGTTGGCACAAGTCCCTTAGGATTGTGCTGTCAAGCACCCTTAAGAACCCTCAGGCTGATGATGTCACTGGTCCATTTGCCTGGATTGTGGGCATCCCTACTTCTCCTGGTCATGCATGTTTGGGTGCCCAGTTGGCTGAGGCATGCCAGTTCCACCGGGGGGTGGGGGCTGGCTGGCCGGCTAGGGTTACAGATAAAGAAGTCATCCAAGCCACAAACCAACCTGTGTGCTTGGCCGTGAGCTCTTTCTGCAACTGTGCCGATTTCAGCGTGTCTCAGAGAAGCCTATTTCCTATTGAACCTTCTACTGAAGAAGCTTTTCTTAAAGGAAATAGAGAAGCTACATCATCACAGAAAGAAAGGAGGAGGGGGAAAGCTATCTCTGGGAGCTAGTTATCTCATAATTACTTCTTGCTTGTTTTCATACACCATCCAGAGCAGCACTCGGTGGCAGCTGATACTGACAATGGATTAGATGGATTGGACTCTTGTCTGGTATTTCTGGTGATTCCAACACTATGCAATAAACCAGAATGTAGCCCTGGTATTTTTATTCCCCCCCCCTCACATCCAGAACCTACCACCTCATATTAGTATGAGATTTATTGCCACTTGCTCAATTACATTGCTGCAGAACCCAAGAGATAAAACTCTCAAATTACTCATCGCACAACTTGTTTTCAAGCAATAATTACAGAGTTTCCAAACATGGGGTAATTCTTCACAAGGGGAAATTTAGGCTGGAAGGATACCGTTTTTTTCCCAGTGATTTAGGCTAAGTAATAAAACAATAACACCATTAGTACTAAATTATCTAAGTACCCAGCCTCTCATTCCTCCCTGCTTCCTCTGTTCCATTCTCCCCTTCTGTCTCATCCCTTCCATTTCTCTCTCTTTTGCATTTCCCATCCCCTTCCCAGGAAATACATTGTGATCAGGGCTGGCTTTAAGCTTTAAGCCCAACATTGGGCCCCGCACCTTGGGGGTCCCACACCAGCACAGTGAGCATACCGCCAGCTGCTTCAGCCAGGATCTCTATGGACTGTAAGTCAGTAGGGTGAGCAGAGCAGCTTTTCCTTGGGCCCTCCCACCTGCCCCTGCCTCCTAACTGCCCCAAATGGGCATCCTTGAAAGAGTTGGTGGTGATATCATCATGTCACCACCAACTATTTTCAATTGCCATGTGCAGCACCACAACTACTACTTTTCTGGGTGAGTGGGGGCCCCACAGGGAGGGTAGGGGGCCCTGCTGGACATCCTGGTGCTGAGGCTGTGCCAAATGCTGCTCCCTTGCCCAGTGTTGTGCCAGCCTTTGTTCCTCCGACACTCTCGCCCACCACTCCCCTTCCCTCCCCTCTTCCTTTTCAATCTAAGGAGTTGGGAGGGGGAGGATCAGTGGAGGCAAGCAGGTATGGTGGAAGTGGACAACCCCCTACAGTCTGCAGCCTGAGGTGACTGCTCTGGTTGGCCTCATTGAGGACCCAGCCCTGGTGCTGCTCTTTCAGGTGCGAGGGGAGCATTGGTGCTGTGGGAGCAAGGTGTGACCAAGCGGCAGCCTGGTCCATCAAATGAGGAACCATTGAGCAAGGAGGAGCAAAGCAGAGCAGAGGTAGGAGCAACTGCAGAAGCCTCTTGCTTGCCACAGGGTGATTGTGGGCAAGTCGCCCCTATTGGCCTCCAGTAGCCATTTATGGTGGCAATGGTACTTGGAGAAGTGGCACCTGCAAAGGTGATACATGAATAACTGGTGAGAGGTACTTAGAAAAAAATGCTGAAATGCCCTGCTTTATACTGCTAGACCAGTAGTCTTTAAAGCCCTACTCAGACTTTGTAGCCCCAGTAAGTGCTTGCGGGCAGGGCAGGGGATGGGGGGGGGAGGACCCTGCAGCACCCCAGCTATTGTGGCACCCCAGGCATTAAGGGGCATGTGACCTACTTTGGGGAGAGTCCTGAGGGGGGGGGGTTCAGAAGGGTTGAAGAGGCCTCCACAGGCCTCACTGATGCTGAAAATAGCTCTGTTGTAAAATCAGAGCTCACCTCCTGTTTTGCACAGACAGCGGGCCTCTCCAACCCTTCTGGACCCCTCAGGACCCCCCAAGGTAGGGCACATGCCCCTCAATGCCCATGGCACCACAACTGCTGTACTGCCACAGTGCAATGCTTCCTGGGGCCACTACCCTTAAGGGGAAATGGCCCTTCTTTTGGGCTCTATAGTGGGTCCCAACTGACCATTTGAAGAACACTGTGCTAGATAGCAAACATTGAGGAGTACCGGCACATTGTCGGCACTGCCCAGAATACCTCCTACAGTGTGCAGAAGGGGCCACCTACCCCGTGCATTGCGGCGCCTGCAATATTTACCGCACAGCCTCCCCTGTAGCTACACTACTGCTTTGCCATCAGCCCAGGTAAAATACCATGAGCCTGATTGGGGTCAGGTCCCAAGTTTGTGTGTAAACAAAGCATGTCAGGCAACTTACAATCCAATAGGTTGAATTGAGATTTCATGAAATCACTTTGAGCCACAATGATTTTGTCCAAGGACAGCAAGGAGTGATTCTATTTTGAGTCCACGGAGTTTTGTCAGGGCTATCCTAGCATCGGCATGCAGCATCCCAACAAGGCATACTCATTTTCCATATTACTGATAGTAATAAGCACTTGGACGTCTGTTTTCCTACAAAGTAATATTGCCTTCCTTCCCCTATGCAGATGACTTGTGTTAACTGAACATGTTGCAGGATTTCAGCCGTGGCTTGTCGATCTGGGACTTTGTCTGCCTTCGTTTTCAGTGGCCGGCCCTTTGGCAAGCTCTGCTACCCCACAGCACTGAACAAGTACAAATTTGAGTTCAGATAAGTCATAGAGGCATAGGAAGGCCAGGAAGAACAGGCAAGATGGAGAATGAACATCCGCCTGAAGATAGTCTTTTGACACGACAAACAGGATTTCTCAATTTGATTGTCATTTTGCAATGAAAAGGTTGGCGGTGTTTTGCAACATTAATTCCATGTGACAATTTTCTGGCTTCCATCTTCCTGACAAAATTGATAAAAGCAACCAACCCTTTTCCTGTGGGGGATTCTGGGGGAACTACATTTTGTTTTGTGCTGCAAATCTTATTTAAGCAATTTTTCAGCAAAATGACAGTGACATGGTCAAAACCTCCCTAAATCCCTTCTTTACAAATCTTGTCCTATATGGAGAATAATGTGGAATTAGGCTTCTGTGGTTCTCTGTCAATGGGTACATTACACATGCATGCTCATCACTCAATGACTGAAACATTGTTATGATTTGCTTATGTGCAACAGTCAATACAGATCAAACACCACAAACTAAAGCAATTCTATGTGATACCAATCTATCTGATATCTATCTGCCCCTCTATCCACTAGTGGAGCTGTACTGATGTCACGGAATGTTCACAAACATTCACAGATTTTAACTAGCAGCAGTCCTGAAGGATGTGTCGCCGAGGGAGGGGGAGCTTCCAACAGGCTGCTGCTCCCCCAATTGCATCACTGCAATTACTTCTCCTCCCGCCAGTGTGTGTGTGTGTTGTGTGTCTGCATGTGTGCAGGGGGGAGGGTGCGTGGGCAGGTGGACCTACCCCGTCCACCTGCCCTGTTTGGGAACGAATTCAGCTTCGTTCGGGGGGGGGGATTCAGGTGGGTGGAGGAAGAGGAGGGCGCCAGGCAGGTGGGTCACAATTACTTCCTGGAGTTCTACTTTGCACGCAGCTAGTGCTCCAGGTGAGGGCAGCAGCAGCAGCGGCTGCCCAAGCATCACCCCAGAAGTAGGCAGTGAACGAGCACCTGGCAATGTCCTTCCTTCCTCCATGCCTGGAGGTGGCGGCAGCAGCAGCAGCGTGCACAAAACCAACAGGCTGGCTGGGACAGGGCGTTGGAGAGCCGCCAAGCCTGCCTAGCCAGAGAGAAACAAGAAAGCGGAAGCACCACTGCCAGAAGACCTGGGCAGGGACATGCTTCCTCCCTCTCCCCTCTTCCTGTGCGCAGCACTGGCAGGGCACAAGAGCAGCCTGGCACACAAGGGCGCAGGTAGCCAGTGCCTGCTTCGGGCGGGTGGTGTGGGAACACCACCCGCCCGAAGCCAGCAGCCGGCTTCTCTCCCACAAGGGAACACTTGTTTTTTTTAAGGGAGCAGGCAGGGAAAAAAGGGTGGCCCTTAGCGTGGCAGGGAAAGGCCTTTCCCCACCGCTCCAAGGCTGAAAGGAGTGCAACCTAGGGGGAGAGCAACCTCAGGGCACCAAGTGAAGGGGGAATGGGAGCAATTTTGCCACCCCTCCCCAGTTTTGCACCTGGGGCTAAGTCTTTTATAGCTATTTTGAGCAGAAATGGTGAGTTTGACTGGAGAAAGCCAATTTGGCTGTTGAGGTACTTTGTGCCCCAAACTCGCCTGTCATTTCTTGGCACCATTTCAAGTACAACACTTTCCACTTTACAAGCACAAGTCCACAGCTGAATTGTTCTGTGCTTAGGCATCAAGTGATAAACATGCATGTGTGAATCTGCTGTGACTTTAGTCTAGGGTTGCAGGAGGACCTCGTTTATGAATTTTCTGTTTGTGGAATTGACTGGTTGAGGCCTGTGAGATTTGAGAGCACTCCTTTTGCGTGTGTCCAGAATGTGCCTCAAACCTGAGCCATTTGCCTCTGTCACTTAACCATAATCAGGGTGATTTATGCAGCAGAGCAGAGGGGGGTTATTTGGTTGTTGTTTTAAAAACAGGTGCAGGGAAACTGGAGGGAAACCTGGAGGAATGGAGACATATTTCATTTGTAATTCAGAACTTGCCACCTGGGAGAGTTTAGGTGACAGGCAGAGCGGGTTGAGGTAATTAATCTCTTGGGCAGAAAGTGGAGGACAAACACTCAGCTGTGGTGCTCTGAAGCATTTGGTTTTCCCAAAAGTTTAGCCCTCCTTGACTGATATGATGGGGTGCATTGGTTCCATGTTGAGACAAGATCACCCAAAACAACACCAATAGGAGCTGCAGGGACTCACAACATGGAAGAAATGATTCATTGATTTATGAGGGCCTGTGATGATGGTCTAATTTGACAGCATGCATAATGCAGTCCAGTGATTTCTGCCTTTGCACAGTGGATAGACCAAGCTGTGAAACTGGCTCATTGTTAGAAAAAAAAGGTTTGATTTGTCCAGCCTTTCCGGAGAACGAAGGACCACCTACTGTACAGATGAAGCATCAAGTTCAGCCCCATCTCTCAGGACAGCCCCACAGTTCCTATCACTGCCATTGTTCAGCTCTGACCTGGCTACTTATTGCAGCTGGGAGTTGGTTAAAGGAGGCGGCAAACATGTCATAGCTGGAGGAACATTTTTTTTCCTGATTACACATTTAATTGGCCCCTGGCCTAAACATGAGTGAAACCCATGTACTGAATATTGTCGACATGATCAAAGAATGGTATCTGCTGCTCTGCGGACCATTTTGTATGGAGGGCTCATGGTCATCTCATCATTCGCCTGGATGGTGAGATCTCTCCCTTCACCTTTTCAGTAGATGAGTCTGCAGCTGATAACAAAATGTTTGTGTGCTCATAAACTTATGACCTTACATTTTAATTTCATTACATTTCCATTATGCCAGTTATTGAGGTCGTTCAGTTCATCCTAAATGATTTCATCAGCATCCTCCATATTAATGGTAGGCGCAACCATTGCCCAGCTGTGCTGAACATAAGGAAAGTAAGGTGAATTAGAAAGAGAGCTACACATGTGTTAGACTGCCTCCCTTCAACTATGGGGAAGGTTTGATCATTTTAAAAACTGGCCAAATGAGAGCAGGATTTTTGCTGGGAGTGCCATAGGTGAGCAGAGCCCAGGAGAAATGGGATCTGTGTCTCCATTAAACCAACAGCACTGGACTGCCCTGCAATTTCCTTTGATGCTAACCTATTTTAGCAATCGGCTAGTATGCTTTCGACTGTGGTAAAGAAATGGGAAATTATTATGATCACTGAAAACATTTCTGTACTGCCTGTCAACAAAATAACATTCTCAACATGGTTTACATAGAAAAAGGTTTGAGAAGCTGGTTCCCTGTCTTTAACAAGTGAAAGGGGAGACACCAGCAAACAGTCATTGGGAGTAACACTATGCTGAGATGAAGGACTATTGTTCTCTCTCTCTCTCTCTCTCTCTCTCTCTCTCTCTCTCTCTCTCTCTCTCTCTCTCTCCCCACAACCTGGAGTTAGGCTGGCACAAGTTAGGCCAGCACAAGGGACACTGTAAAGTATGTGTGGACCACTCTTGGAGTCAGAGAGGCCAGCACATAGACATGCACCATCCTCCCTGACTCCGAGAGTGGTCCAAACATGCTTTATGGTGTCCCTTGTGCTGGTCAAACTTTGGTGGCCTAACTGTGCCAGCCTAACTCCAGGTTAGGATTGCTCTCTCTCTCTCTCTCTCTCTCTCTCTCTCTCTCTCTCTCTCTCTC
>JAJKFI010000052.1:1522244-1607078 GCA_029204185.1 Lerista edwardsae | reverse complement strand
TTATTATTATTATTATTATTATTATTATTATTATTATTATTATTATTATTGTGGTCAACTAAATGAACCAAGTAAGCAGCCTTTTGTTTGATGAGTATCTTTTCTGTCCGGTTTCATTTGCTTGATTGTTCCTCGTCAATGCTTTATGTAGTTGCTGTTCCACAATCTTATTTAGAATCTTCTCACCTTCTCCAATATGTTTGTTAGGTGGGGAAGGTCAATGTTTCAGGTCGCTCTCCGCCTTGGTTGGTCTGGGATCTGCAATTCCCATGGGCCAAGGCAATAAGCCATATGTGTACAACCTCACCAGCAAGAATACATTATGTTATGAACAGATTATAAGCAAGTTGAGAACTTTTGGAAACAGACAAGAAAGCTTGTACTTGCCAAGGAATATGTGCTGAATTAAACTGAGAGAAACCTACTCATCATGAGATGATCATCTTCCAAGATCCTTTTCAGATCCATGGCTGTATTCACTATAGTAGTGGTTCTCAAACCTTTTAGTACCGGGACCCACTTTTTAGAATGGCAAGAACTGATGTCAAGAACTGATGTGATGCCACCAGTAGTGATGTCATGGCCAGAAGTGCCATCATTGTGACGCTGGAGCCTGCTATTTTCCTCAGAATGCAGTAATAAATTATTTCTCAGCCATTTTCCAATAGCAAAGTGAATCAAAAAGGGAAAAAAAATCCTATTTGCAACCTTGACACAAGTAAAATAATCACACAGCCCTTTCCAGTATGCCATCTTCCCATATTTTCAATATGGCTGCTCTAAGTCGTTTGCAACCCACCTGAAATTGGCTCACGACCCACTGGTGGGTTCTGACCCACAGTTTGGGAACCACTGCACTACAGCACACACCTGGGCAACTCGCCAAGATTTTGTCTTCCATTTCTCTATAATTTTAGGCCCCTTCCACTCATCCAACAAAGTTGAACGTCCCTATGCAAGGTACTACTGACCATAACTTCTGTGATCTTATTGTACGTACAGTATAGATTTAGATAACCATGCTTGGTTCAAATTAGCATCCTATATGTCCTGGCAAGCATACCAACTTACCTCACGAATCTTTATATCAATGAGTGAATATTGCATGCTGTAAAGTGCAGGAATGTTGTCCCTTGGAGAATGGATTATAGAGTGAGGGGCCTAACACCAAAAATCTCAACCCAGGAGAGCCTCAGATAATGGCTTTGTGCCCCCCATAGATGGTTTCAGCACAGTCAATGGGGAGTCAGTGAGCACTTTTTTGCCTCTTTCCATATGAGGGCGGGGGCAGAGTTTGGATTCAGCCATTAAACGACATCCCATCCCCCACCCCCATCCCACGTGGCTCCGATTTGGACCATGTGGTGTGCTCGGACCTGCGCCCACTGAATAGCTAGTGCAGATCCAAGTAGCCAATAGGGGTGGCTGGCGCCTACCCCAGGGCAAGAGGACGAATGTGCCCTTGCCCCGTGGAGGCTCCAGACTGCTCCCAAGCTGCACTGGATACAGTGCAGGCCCACAAACCTACCTGTTCCAGCACAGTTTAGGATTGCGCCCTCTGAGTCAGGGAAGCCTGCACACAGCCATGCGGCGGCCTCCTTGATTTCAGGAGTGGTCCAAACGTGCTTTATGGTGCATTTGCAACACTCCAGGGCTGGCACAAGTGACTTGTGCCAGCCTAACTCCAGATTAGGATTGTGCCTTTAAGCAGTTGATATGGGACTGGAGTAATACTTGTCCTACAAGGAAAATAATGCATCCCTATCAAGGCCCTTCCAATGGCAATTCAATCGTATGCCCCCAGCTTCACAGGTAGGATTCCTGTTCAAAGCAGACCAAAGGCTGTTTGTGCTCTGATGGTGAGGAGACTCGCTCATCAATTGGAGAGGCTGTATTGTTACAAGTCCCAGCAAGGGGTTCTGAAGTCACCCTGCTGGAGATTTCAGATGCCGCCTCATTTGAATGCACAGGCAGGGATCTTGCTTTGCCATTGCAGCTGCCACGACAGGGATCTGAGCATCTGGTTCTTGGCAGGCTTGAGTCGTATTACCCCTACCTTATAATGATTGATATGCAAAATTAAGCGCAGGGTGAAAAGTGTCGTGTTGGCAGGAGCAAAAACTTCTTGAAATGTCCTTGTGCTTGTTGAAAGAAGCCAGAGACCAGAGGGAAGTGTAACCCTTTCCTTCCCAGAATCCTTTGGTGCCAAGGCTCCCAGAATCCCTTGGGAAGGTCACCAAAATGGCATTTAGTTCAATGCCTGATAAAAGGAAAGACCATCAAGTTCCCAGTTCAACTCTCAGAATAGTCTGTACTCAGAATAGTCTGTACAGAAAGACTGCAGCGTTTGGGGCTCTTCAGTCTAGAAAAAAGGCGCCTGAGGGGGGACATGATTGAGACATACAAAATTATACATGGAAGGGATAAAGTCGATAGAGGGATGTTCTTTTCCCTCTCTCAAAACACCAGAACCAGGGGGCATCCACTAAAGCTGAGGGTTGGGAGCGTTAAAACAGATAAAAGGAAGTACTTTTTTACCCACCGGGTAGTTAATCTGTGGAACTCCTTACCACAGGAGGTGGTGATGGCATCTGGTCTTGATGCCTTTAAGAGGGGATTGGACAGATTTCTGGAGGAAAGGTCCATCGTGGGCTATAGGCAATGATGGATTGTGCAACCTCCTTACAAAGGTGGTGGGCTACTGGTACCAGGTGCAAGGGAGTGGCAACAAGATGCAAGCATCTTGTTGTCTCATGCCTCCCTGGGGCACCTGGTGGGCCGCTGTGAGATACAGGAAGCTGGACTAGATGGGCCTTTGGCCTGATCCAGCAGGGCTCTTCTTATATGTTATTATACCTTCTGGAAATACAGTCAATCCTTGGCATATGCAAATTTACCACTTCCAAGGCCACCTCCCTCGCATTTCTTGTAGAACATGTTTTGTTTCTTGGAGAAAACTGGCCACCTGGAGCAAATCTGAGAAGAAGGGTCAGTGGTTTCTTAGATAAGTTGGGCTGAGCCAGAGTTCAAGGCAGCATGGAAAAAAAGAAGCACAGGCAGCTGCTTGGAAAACAGAGAACTAGAGAAACTGCTGCAAGAAGCTGAACTTGGATGCTGAATTTGGACATGGTTGAGTTTGAAACCTGGCTGTAATAGGGAACAAATCTAGTTAGGGTTAACCAGGTACATTATGGACTGGGAAATGTTTTTCCTTGTAACTCAAGTCTTTTTTTCAAAAATTTAAAGCAACATTTATTTATTACCTTTTTATACCACACTTTCTCCAAGGCCGTGCTTCCCAATCTATGGGCCGTGACCCACCATTGGGAAGCAAAACTGGGCTGTTCCCTTTTCAGGGAATTTTGAGTGCAAAATGGGACTTACCTTTGCTTCAGGGAGACCCACAGAGGGGGCAGCGGGGCCCCCAACCCTTTGAAAGCCCCCACAACTCAACTGGTTACGAAATCCCTGTGCCCCTGGCACTGCAATCAATGCGGTGCCGTCCAGACACCCACCCCAGCCTCAGTCGCTGCCCCCGCAGCTACTTACAGCAGTCCCAATATCTGAGTAGGACTTTGGGAACTGCTGCTCCAACTGCTGCTCCAACTCCTTCTCTCTTTGTTTTGTTTGGTAAAGACAATAATCCTGTGAGGCGGAAGGCAGAATCCTAACAAACTTTCCAGCACTGAAACAGCAGTGCCAATGGGGCATGTGCTGCATCCTGCAGTGAAATAAGAGCTATAGACGCCTCCTCAAGGTAAGGGGATGTTTGTTCCCTTAGCTCAGGGCTGCATTATCCTTACCCTAGTCCTGGAACGTTGGTTAGGATTGTGTCCTGAGGGATAGTGTCTTAGATTCCTAAGGTCACCCAGGAATTTTCCTGGCTGAGTGAAGATTTGAACCTGGATCTTTCGGTCTAAGTCCCCCTCCCAAGCTACTACACCATCCTGGTGTTTATTATTTATTCTTGTTGTGTTTACCTTGGGTTCTCAGTTTTTGGCTTTCCCAGCCCACACCTTATAGCCCATTCTACCCAGTATTGGTAGAATGGCTGGATCATAAGCAATGTATTTCCTAATGTTTAAAAAGGTAAAGGTTTCCCCACAACCGAATGGTCTAGTTGTGACCGACTGTAGGGGGCGGTGCTCATCTCCGTTTCAAAGCCTGTGAGCCGGCGTTTTTGTCCGATCATGGTGGCCAGCATGATTCTATGCCGTAGCGCACGGAACGCCGTTACCTTCCCACCAAAGTGGTCCCTATTTATCTACTTGCATTTTAGGTGCTTTCGAACTGCTAGGTTGGCAGGAGCTGGGACAAGCGACGGGAGCTCACTCCGTCGCGCAGTCTCGAACTCCCAACCCTGCGGTTGAAAGCCCAGCGACAGCGGATTAACTCGCTGCGCCACCAATGTTTAGGGCTGCTTAAATTGAGAGAACTCTCAGTGGGAAAAGGTGAGATTACCAAGCTGGCCTTCCCCCTCCCAAATTTCATCGGGAGAGCGCAGCACAGAAGGAGTGGGTTAAAGCGACGTTCCTAGAAACACATCCATTGTATGGCCATCCACCTTCAAGATTGAGATCACGGAATAGTTTCCTTAGGACTGTGCCCCCCCCCAATAACCGGTCGCCACAGGCAGCTTTGGAACTATGGAAAGTGAGCAAGGAGCTGCCAAGTGAATGGGCTCAAACATATGTATGCCCACCACGAGGCCAAGAACAACCGTTGCCTGTATGGAAATTCTTAAATCGACTGCGTGCTAGGGTAGGAAGATCTAAGGACAATCTGAGGAAATGGCATTTCCCCATAAAAGACACGCTGTGTGATTGTGGAGAAGAACAAACCATCTCACATAGCCTACAGTGCACACGCTGCCCCTCTACATGCACAATGGAAGATCTTATGTTGGCAAGGGAGAAGTGGCCCAGTATTGGGCAAATGATATCTAGTTTTAACTTTGTATTTTATTCTAAAAACATATTTTGATATATGTATAAAATTATATTAATGTAGGTGCTTAATATAAAGCACGAATAAAGAAAGAAAGAATTTGAGACAACTACAGGCATTTCCTAATATCCGCAAATTCAATATCCACTGTTTCAGTTATCCGTGAGGATTCTGTGCATATCAGGGACGCCCTTTTAAAAGATTAGGGAAAGTGAAGAGGAATGTTAAAAATACTTTGCTTATGTTAGTGCAGCAAAAACGCTGCAGGCAGCCTTTGGAGCTGTCTGAAGCCTCTTCCCCCAATGTCGCTCCAGAATGCATTGCGATTCATTCTCTTCCTGGTTGTGACAAATTCTGGGGCAACATTGGGGAAAAGGAGGAGCCTTGGAGTGATCAGGAACGGGCTACAGATGGCTCGTCTGCAGCCCTGAAAACACAGCAGTTTTGCTGCACTAAGGTAAACAGCTATTTTTAACATACCCCTTCACTTTCCCTATTATATCTTTTAAGAGGGCGCATATCTGCGAATCCCTGGTATCCATTGGGTGTGTGTAGGGATCTGGAACAGAACCTCCATGGATACTGGGCTACACCTTTATATAAAAGGCTTTCACTTTGGGTCAGCAGAGAAGTCCACAGGCGGGGTAAGAAGAAGGTGCTAAGTAAGTTGTTTTTGCCCACTTTTCCTCCCACACACCGTACAAATTACTACTGGACTATGACGAAGTCATTTGTTGAATCTGCTACCATCACAGAATTCCAGGATGTTGGACTAAGTCATTCAAAAACTCCATTCCTATCATTGTTGAACGGAACTTTTTTGCATTGTTAAAATACGGTATGTGAATATTTTTTACTCTTCGGCCCATAAACTGATGACACATTCAGACTTATTTTTTTGCCTAAACAGCATTAACAAGTCTTTTTCTCTGTTGGAGGAATTTCCTGCTTGGCTGTCCTTTGCAGAGATATGAGTAGGTGCCAAGTTTCCTGCAGCATCTGTTCTGGTCATTATTTCTCCTTCTCGGTAGATGATTGTATTGGAAATCTCCTGGAATGTGAAAACAACAATTATTCATTTCAAAATTGCAGCTTTGTGACATCAGATCCCCAAATCGTGTTATGAAATTAAGCTCTTAAGACTGGCATCTTTCACAACACAGACCTCCGAGGGAGGTAATTGGATTCAGAAGTGCATTTACTTATAAAGCAGAACCCCCACCCCCTTTTCTGATTCTGTACATTCCTTGGTCTCTGGAGTCAGGATTCAGGATTCAACCCTATTCTTCTCTGCCATTATAATGACTGCTGCTCTTTTTTCTTCCCTGTCATCATAACAAGACTTTCACTGGCATCGCCATCCTCAGGGGAGCGGAGGGCTTGGATTTCAGGCCCTGTCTCAATAGGTACGGACATGCGGGATGTGGTGCGCTTGAACAGCAATTTGCATTTTAACAAAGGAAGTTGTATTTTTGTAATTTGCATTTAAATAAGCTGCATTTCATAGCTATGCACTTTAGTAAACATTCTCCAAGGCTAGGGAAAAGGACCAAGGGACATTTAAGTGATGCAACAGAGGAAACAGGTGACATTTATTTATAAAACTCTCTCTCTCTCTCTCCCTCCCCCCTCTCTCTGTCTGTTTCTCTGCATGCACATGTGTTTGCATATCTATATACCATATAATGCATTTTACTGTAAGAAAGTTTATGTTTGTGTAACCCAATAATCAAATATTCTTCTGCACGCTCGCCTCCATGACTTTTGTCTATCTCTGTTGTGGCAATAGTGTAAGCCCATTGGGGCAGGGAACTATCCTCTCATTCTCTGCAGAGTGTAATATACATGCATGGTGGTGTTTAAAATTAAAATAAAATAAAAAAAGAATAAAAATAAAAGAAGCTGGGGCTGAAAATGCTACTTGAGCCATGTCCCATCACAATATTGGAGGATAGCAGCTGAAAAGAGTTACTTAGAGCACAATCCTAACCAGGAGTTAGGCCGGCACACAGGCCAGCAAAGTTTGGCCAGCATAAGGGACACTGTAAAGTATGCTTGGACCACTCTCGGAGTCAGAGAGGCCAGCACATAGACGTGCGCCATCCTCCCTAACTTCAAGAGTGGTCCAAAAGTGCTTTATGGTGGCCCTTGTGCTGGCCAAACTGCCAGTCCAACTCCAGGTTAGGATTGTGCTCTTAAACTATTTCTACTTACCATCCCCCCACCCCGGCAATGGGATATGCAAGGCAAATAGTAAAATCATGTATGTATTTGGCACAATAACAAAATAATATTAGCAGCGCAATAAAAAAGATTTTTAAAAAACCAGCAGTATAAAATACAAAATACAGCATGAGTAAACAGCAATCACAGAGGCAGTGGAAAAACTATATACAATGCAAATAAAGACAACAATCAAAGAAGCAACATAAAATACCAAGCACAGTGCAGATCAGACAACAGCAATCAAAAGTTGCAGCATCAATCTGCTCCTCCATAACAGGACGATTAGAGCTAGTATAGGTATTCTGGCTTCCTTGGCTTTAATGAGATATGCTAGTGTACAGCCCACGGTTTCTAGGCCTTGGGTTTCCTTTAACGAAAGCATCAGACCAGACCATCAAGTTCAATCACATCCCCCTCAACTGACATAACAGAACTCTGCCAGGTTTTTCCTTCATTCCCAGCTCTCATTCACAGTAAGCCTTCACTCATCTTCCACCATAGATACGCCTGAAGAATTCCTCCTGCTCACCCAAATGGATAATCACCACCCTTAAGAACTTCTGGAGGAAGCTCAAGTCTAAAATGGGCTGATTGTCTAGCTAAACTTGATCTCCTTCATCACTTCAGCATGCAGTCCTGGGTGGAATGGGGTGGTGGGAAGGCAGAACAGGGCTGGAGGAAGGTGGAGGAACAGGCAAACCCATGAGCGAACCAGCCTGGAGAGGGGTGGAGACTGGATCTGGCACTTGGGCAAGATCCTAACTCCCATCCCCAGCCTGGTTGGCCCCAATCTGGGCCACACAGAGTTGCACCAGCGATTTCACTGGTGCAGCTCTGAGTAGCTCCATTTGGGCTGCTGTGCATTACCTGGGGTAAGGATAATATAGTATATTCCCCTTGCCCCGCATCGTGCCACAGCCAGTACTACTGTATGGGGATTACCCCACTGCCCAATGCCCTGGAGGGGGAAAGGGTGAAGTTTCCCTACTCCCATTGGCAATTACCTGTCCTTGGGTAGCTGGCTTCTGCTCTCCAAGACATTGCCTGCCAGACTTGCAGTCCTCCTTCTTGATGGAGACAGATAAGGAGATGCCTCTGTTCCTCAGGTCCTGCCAGTCCAGGACCTATCCCCAGTGCCTCATTGCGGTAATGTGCCTAGACACAACAAGCCTGGCGGGTTCACATCAGGGGGAGGGGTCACATGAAGGGGTCCAGGCATTCTTCTGCCTGAGATCCAGTTAATGGATCCAGTTAATGGGCAAGACTGTAATGATTCATACTTGATTAACATTTCCTTTATTGATTGATCCTTATACAGCACCATGCACACTTGCCCTGATCACTTTGGGATATTATTTGTAGTCGCTGATAAATGAACCCATTTTTTCAGGCCAGTCAAGTCTAATAGATGGGTAATCCAGAAATATAGCCCAATTGTCATTTAACTTCTTGCATCCATTTGCTAAATGATACTGTGCATCTTAGTTATTTTTTTTTTAAGGTCCAAGAGCTGGGTAGGGGTTGAACAACAGTCACATAATTCAGCTCCATTTCTCTTAGGGTTCCTCATTCCTGCATGTCACCAACAATATGGTATATGCGGGTGTTACACATGAACGTACAGCAGCACCGGGCCATAAATAAAGAAAATAAATGTTGTGACTCTGTTAATCAGCTGACACGCATCCAAATGAGTTGCCTATACATTTTTCTATTCCTTAATTACTTGTCACCTACTGCTAGTTTGTAACTATTCAGTCCATGATTTTGTTAGAAGCCTTTTCCAATTCTGTCTTCCTGGCAGAAGTAAAGTGCTTTGGGGAGAAGGGAGGAAGATTAAAAAAAACACCTTGATTTGTGTCATAGGTTTATGTTATAGACCAATCTTAAACTGTGCTTCTGAGCCAGGCCACATGTGCAGCAGGAGGTGGCTGGAAGGCTAATTGGATTAGAGGATATATTTCCCCTTACCCTGGGTACCCTTACCCAACCACCACTATGGGGCTTCTCAGATCTGTACCAGCGACTGGGAAGGGAGGTTGGATGCACCTCACTGCCATCGCCAATCCTGCCCCCTCCTGGATCCTCCCCATGTTCTGCCCTCCTCCCACCCAAAAACACCCCCTCCTCACCTCCAACATGTCCTCCTGCCACCCTCTTCCAGCCCCCACATCGCCCCGTGCTCGTAGGTGCGGGGGTTGGATACAGTGCTGCTGAGCCTACACGGGTCTTACGCAGTAATGGCATCTAAATGATTTAGCAACAGGTACTCACTTTTGATTGGCACTTGTGTCGGGGCCTGCCCACCAGAAGTGAGGTCATAGCTGGAACCCAGGAACCACCCCCAGGAACCGCTGTGCCTCCTCGGTAGGCCGCGCGGTGGCCCGGGAGAAGGCCCGGGAGTCCTGGGCCTCCCCCGGGGCCGCTGCATGGGCTACCGATTCCCCCCCCCCAGGAACTGCCGCACCTCCTCGGGAGGGAGCCCCAGGCAGCCTACCTGCTCACGCCGCTGCTGCCGTCGGTCTCCCTCGCTCCGCTGCCTGCCTGCCTGGCTCTGAGAATGTGTAGGCAACTCAAATGTGCAGGCAATTCAAACGTTGCAGGGGGCGGAGCGGGCACCGATGGAGTCGACGAGTGGGCAGGAAAATGGGCGGGGCCAGCCCTAATCCTAGGAACGGGTACTCGCATACCCCCGCGTATCCGCTACATGACATGTCTGGTCTTACGGCACATTTGCCACACACTTAGCCGGCACAGGGATGGCTGCACTGGCTCAACTGCAAGTTGCATTGCACTGAGTATTTGAGAAGGGAAGCCCATTATATCCTCCCAGGCCTAGGATCTCGTAAAGAAGTTCCCTTCTGTGCTCAGCTTTTGCAATGACTACAGCTGGTGTGGACACCCATCATGAATTTCGAGTTACATTCATCTGAATTTGGCTTCCGTCTTTGGTTTGCAAGAATCTGACTTTTAAAAGTATAATGTATCATTTCAATACTCTGTACTTTGGGGCATTTTGAAGCCTTGATATCTGTTGCAATGAACAATTTCTATTTATGAGCTTCAGAAAGATTGGAATGAATCCATGCTGTATTGCCAACATTCTAGAGCAGGAAGCAGAATCTGAATTGAATGTTTACTTAGATGCTTTAGGGCAGGGGTCAGGGAACTTTTTTATCTTTTACCCCAAAATATATTTAGATACACCGACGTTACCCCCTTGATTTGATTTTTAATACAGGTACTTACTAAAACTACCAGTGAAAGATAGGTAGTTTCTGGAGAGGCACTGTCCTGTCTCTCTCAATGGCGCAGCAACTAGTCGACTCTACTGAAGAAGCGGGCGGACTTGGAGGCGGGGCCCGGGGCATCACGCAGGGAAGCGTGTTATACACAAGGGCCTGATGCACTGCACTGCGTCAGGTCCTTGTACACTACAGTACTGTGACACACACAGCCAGGCATGCAGATAGAACAGTGATGGCGAACCTTTTGGGCTTGGTGTGTCAGAAATTTGGAAAATTCGTAACTCAGCTCTGCTGGTGTGTCAAAAACCCCGCCCCCGCCAGAACAAAAGAAAAATATATATATTGGAACCCATTGCTTTTTATTTTATTAATTAATGAGCTTAATTAATGCACGAGGCTTCTGTAGTACGAAGACACTGCAGGGGGGGGGTAAGCCCAATTTATTTTATATTGTAACAAATCTGGGGTTCCTCGGTGGAATTACTTGGGGGTGGGCTCAGCCCTTATTTCATTTGTACTGTAAGCCGCCAGCCACAAACCTCCCTCTGTAAAGCGTGTATTTCCTGCCCTTTAAAATTATCCTGCGCTTGATCAACACCTTGAGCCAGGAGCTGCCAATGACACTATTGCAGCACGGACTGAATACCAGACACAGACAGGGAAAATGATCGCACTCTGGAGGCGCACTTGGAAGCGCCAGGCAATCACCCGAACATTTCATCTGTTGCTGCAGATCAGAACGCTTGGAACGTCGCGTGCAACAAAGCCTCGTCCTTGGCTCCCTGGTCTCAGACAGGGCTGTGCCTCATCCTCTATACTTGACCCTCCTTCTCCTTTTGTGCTCGCTTAAAAACCCAGACAGAAGCCTTTACTCACCAGTTCAATGGCCAGACCCCAATGGCCTCCAACCAGCCGCCCCATCCCACGAGTGCACAATGCAGTGAGGCAGGCGGCGTGCACTGCAGTCCTGCTATGGAACGCTCAGCCTCTCAGCCACCCCGGCCAGCCAATGAGGTCGCCGAAGGCTCCGCTAAATTCTCAGGCTGCTTTCTCATTGGCTACCCAATTAGCGTGGCTTGGCTGATCAGAGTGTGGAGACTCGCTGCAGGGCTTGTTGCCCGAGTTTAAAGAGAGAGACAGAGGCGCAGACAGGAGGCGCGCGGAGGAACAAGTCTTTGCAGGGAATCACTTAGATTCATATGCATGCCCGGCTGCCATCCATTACCCCCAGGAATTTCATTTTTACCCCATTTGGGGTAATTTACCCCTGTTCCCTGACCACTGCTTTAGGGAGATGGTGACCATAACAGCAGATTTTCCTCCTGGTTCTGTTTGAAAGTTTTCACTTTCTGTAGCGCTACAAAGAGAAGGAAAGAATATGCTGTTGGACAAAAGTTCAAGGTAAACATATTTATCCTTGCAATCAGCCATATAGAGATCCTGATTAAACTAGTGTGTGATTATCAGTCCAATCCTACTGTCCAAGGACAAGCTTTCCAGATGGGAGAGGGTGCCAGCAGAACCACCGCTTGGGGGGGGGGTGAAAAGCAGAAATATGTGAGGGAGTGTTTTTAAGAAGGGAAATGGGCAGGAAGAGGCGGGGCTAGCTGTTAGCTCCAGGGGATATAAACATCTGGGCATGGCCAATGAGAGCAGTTTCCAACTGGAGAGTGCTCTGGAAGGCCTGGTGACAGCCCCACCCCATTCTCTTCCCCCATTCCACCCATCACCCACTTCCTGCCCAGGGCCTCTGACAAGAATTTTATCAAGGGGGACAATGTTTATTTTGGCTGCTTTTGATGGTACAAAGTTTCTTTTGGGCCCCTTCTCCATTGGATCATGATTTCATACGATCATTGGATCGTAGAATTTCATAGAAATTATGTAAAAATTTGTAGAAATTACAACACATAAAACCATGTAAGCTTACTCAAAACCTGAATGCTGGTCCTCACACAATATATGCCAATCCCGGGAAATTCTGAGTTTCCTGGAAATTTCCGGCTCCCCTTCATTGGTTCCTGGGCCTGATTTATTACCCCAGGCCCAGGTACAATCCCCATCACCCCTTCTCATAGGCCTTGGTGAGATTGGAAAATGTAAGATTCCAGGATATTTTCAGGCCCCCTCTTTTGACTCTTGGGCCTCTTTTTTTTAATTTCTAACCCAAGTACAATTTACCCCCTGCAATCCCCTCCCATGGGCCCTGCTCCTGCCTGACCCCTGCACTTACTTACAGGCACTGGGGCTAGTTGGAAGGCTGCAGCTGATGACGGGGATGGCCCAGCTGCATGGAATAACATGTTGCCATTTGTGACAAGAGCACAAATCTGGTGGCTTGGTGTGCCCCAAGGTTTGAGCCATACGTTGTTTGAACGTTTCATGCTAGTAATATTAAATATGGGTTATATAGTAAACTGAACTTGTCCTGTTTTTTGAAGACTGTTGTGCAGTTTTGAGAACCAACCTAGGGGAGAGTTCTTTGAGAGGCTAGGTGCCTTCCACATTCATCTTGGTTCCGATGGCAATTCATAGGTATTAGCCAAGGCACCTAGGAAAGAGAGATGCTGGCTGCCACTGGCATCTCTCATTAAACCTCAAAAGAAGCACCAACAGCCAGTGATGGGATCAGCTAATGACTTGGGGGAACACTGGGCGGGCAGCAGGAAGGCTGGGCGGGACTTCCGGGTGGCTGTCAATCACCCGGAAGTCCCACCCAAGTCATTAGCTGATCCCATCACTGCCATCAGCCGAGTTCATAAGGTGCTTGCAATGTGCAGAAATAAGTAGGACTCACATAGTGAAGAGCAGAATTTCACGAATTATTCCAATCTGTGGGACATCAATTCCAGAGCTCTGTTGTTTCACGGCATATGGGAGAGATACTGACATAAACTGGTGCAGGTAATAGAAGGAAGAGGAACTCCACTGACCAAGCCCAGCACATTTGCTTGAATACATGCTTTAAATTCAGAACAAAATTACGTATTAAAAGGAAAAAATGAGTACGGTCTTAAGCTTCCAAATGCCGCAAAGTATACGAGAGAATGGAAAATTTGGCTTGCTGCACAGGAGGAATAATAGGACTATTAGATGAATACATTTGCTGTGCAGTCAGCCAAAACGTTTCATTAAAACAATTGTGCTCCATCCTCCCCTAATGATGAATTAATCTCCATAGAAAAGACAGATCTGCACAGAGGATTTATTTATGGTGCAGCAGCCAGAAGATTCTCTGTGTCTCACCGCAAAGTGTATGTTGGTCTCTTTAAAAGTAGCAGGGACCAAATGGGTACCTGGAGCTCTAGCTGGGGTATGAATATCTCGCATACTGTAGTCAGCTGTCTTGATTCAATGTTTGGGTTCTTTCTGTCTCTAGTTACAGCTTGGGTTTCATCCATTCTGTTGCTAACTTTCTAGTGCTTCCTGTCTCTAATCCTGCAGTTTCCTACCTATCCCTACCATGAAAAGGATCAGCTGTGAAGAGTCACATTATTTTTTTAAATTATCTGAAGATTTATACCTTGTTTTCCTGTTTCTGAAGAGGTCTCTCTTCTGAGACAAGAAGGTAATTGTTTTAAATCAACATTAAGCAAGTGGAAATGCACTCAAGAACTCTTCTGGCGGTGGAGGCTCTTGGCTTGCCGGGAAGGGGTGCAAGGAGGGAAGGTGCCGTTGCCTTGACCCAAGAATGGGAAATAATGAACAAATTGGCAAGAAGTGGAGAAATCAGACTCCCGTTTGTCACAAAGCTGCTTCAGCTTGGCGAGAGATGAAAGTGCAGGAGCTGCTGGAGTCTTCTGTTTGCTCCAAATGATTATATCTGTACAAATCCTGATATATTGTTTTAATATGAAAACAGGGAAATACTCATACATAATGGGCATGTGAAACAAATTGCATCCGAAAGGTCTAAAGGCATGCCAACAACTTTATTTTTACTATGAGCTCTAATTCCTGTTTCTTAATTATGGCCTCAAAACCCAAATGATGGCCTCGACACAATATCCATCTTCATTTTAATTATGTTCTCCTCTCTTGACACGGCTGGAAAGGAGATGGCCACTCTTGTTACCACTGTGGCCTGCTTGTAAACCTTTCGGGGGCATCTGGCGGACTCTCGTTGCCAGACAGACTGCTGAGCACGCGGGACCAGCCAGGCAGGTCTGATGTCCTTATTAAGAATGAAACATGCTTGTTCTCAAAAAGTTCCCCATTTAGACAGTAAAAAATCCCCAGTTACTATTTGCATATCTCTTCATATTCTCTGGACATTGGATACCTGAACTTGGCATCCAGTGATATTTGATAGCTGATCATTGGTATTTGACAGTATTTGATCATTGGCATCCAATTTAGTATTGAATTCTTGCCTCACCCGCGGCAGTAATGCTAAAATGGCTACATGCAACATCCTGCAAAGTGTGTGTGTGTGTGGGGGGGGGGTCGGGGAGTTGCAGAGGTCATGACATGGTCCTATACTTGAAACCACATCGGAGGTTTAAACAACATTCCCTGGGAATACCACATCAGTGGCATTCCTAGGAAAGGGGGAAAATGCTACTGTAAGTTTTTCAGGCTCCTGAATGCCTTTGTAAGGCAGCCCCTCCCCCCTCACTTTCAGAGCCATTCGGGGTTGCAAAAGCAAAGCCGCTTTACATGGGTATTCAGGAGTCTGAAAAATGTAGCATTTTCACCCCCCTCTGGGAGTGCCATTGCACCACATCACTGGTTGCCAGCATGTTTCCACACCACTCACTCCTAAGGGTCTCTCCAAGGGTAGCAAGGCACTCTTTTCCACTTTGCTAAGCTACCCAGATTAGCACAAATCACAGAGATTTGATGCCTGACTTATAAAGACCTGCTGAGTAGGCCATCTATAGCAGACAATTGTTTGATTTCAGAATCTTCATAGAACAAAACACATCATTAGCATTTCAGACTAATCCAGGAGCCTAACTGGTATGTTGATCCCAAGGGATGGCCGTGCTCAGATTTCCAGCTTTTCTGAAAGGCCAGGTAGAGATGGTGGGAATGCTGCTGCTAATATAAATAAGGCAGCCTGTTTGATCTAAGCAGTAGAACCAAGTGCCCCAAGGTCAGCATCTGCAACAGGGCAAAGAATTTTGCTGGACTTGCTGGGAATGGAGAAATTTCTCATTGGAAAAATTGCTGCCCCTGGAAGCTATTCCATGGATGGGCTCACTGAATTTTCTGAACCCTTATTTGGATCCTGATTTAGGTGCCAGGATACAGGTGTCCCCCATTTATTCAGCATGTCAGGGACTAGTCCTTAGACCACTGTCAAAAATCAGAAATTAGCAAAATGTAGAATCCACTCATTTTTCAACTGGCAAATGCATTCTGGTCCCTCAAAAACAGAGAAGAAAGTGCCAGTAGCTTGAGCTGTGAGCAGAATCAAGGGCAGTCAATACCAAGGACAGAATTCCCCAGGCCATCTGGGAGGTGGAGGAGCATCTTGGCCACTTTGGAAGCCTTGCATTCGTTTTTTGGTGGTGCTGCACTGTGAGTCACAGTTGGAAGTCTGTGAACCAGCAGAAGAAGGCTTAGAGCCAACTGGATTCCGCAGTGACATGACCTGGCAAGCAGCTATTCAGAAGCAGGCAGAAGAGTTGTACTCAGGTGTCATTCTTCTCCCTTGTCTCTGGAAGAGGCTGGAGGACATTGAGATGCCCGATTATTCCCTTCATTCCTCTCTGGCTTTGGAGAGATATAAACTGTGCAGACGCAGGTAGCAATAACCTTTTGTGTTTCCCCTACACAGCAACCTTCCATCTGTTTCCTCTATGTTAAATACACAGTTGTGTGTATTTGTTAAAAGTAGGCTTTCCTCTGTTTCCTCTATGTTAAATACACAGTTGTGTGTATTTGTTAAAAGTAGGCTTACCAGACCTTTTGTCTGGAATTATCCCAGTTTAGGAAGGTTGTCCCAGTGTCCTGCCCAGTTTGAAGGTCTATCCCGGTTTGCCCTGGACCCCACTTAAAGTGGAAGTGCATTTTTGTTGCTTATCAGGAAGACGTACCAAGGACTGCCAAACAGAGGTGGGAGGGACACTAAAGTGATGCTGCTTTGCTTTGTGGAAGCGAGGAGATCAGGTGAGGCGGCCAGCCAAAGACTGCCGAGCAGAGTGGGAGGGCACTAAAGTGCGCGGGCTCCTTGCTTTGCATGTGGACATGAGGAGGTCAAGGGAGAGGCAGGGCCTATCCTGGCCTCTGGCAGAGAGGGCAGGTGCAGGAGCCAGCCCCAGGCCCTACATTTGTGCAAGGGGAAGCCTTGCAGGGAGTCCAGGGAGGCCTCTGGAAGGAAGGGGCGGAGCTAGGAGAAGGAGCCTGGGCCTTAAAAGGAGGCCCAGCTTGGCCCAGGGAGGCAGTCTCTGGCTGGCTGGGAAAAAGGATGTGCAGGGAGGCTTGCAACCTCCGTACCTTGAAGGGCTACCCAGCCCATACTGGACTGGGGCATGAGAAGCCCCAGGGGGGGCTTGCCTCGGCACTGAGCCAGATAAGAACCGGGAAGCGTAGGACAGGATTCGCCAGGGAAGGCCCTCACCCCTCTCTGTCCCAGGGACCAACGACAGGCAGGCTCGTCCACACCAGACAACCGGCCGCCAGAGCAGCAAGTGAACTCAGGAGGGAAGGCAGGAACGGTTTGCCCTCATCGGACCTCGCTGTAAGCCTCATTGGCCCTGTGATGTTAACAGGGCCTCATGAATGCCAAAGCCTTGACCCGCATAAACCTCATAAGTAAACAGCGAGCCAGTGTTGAGAGATTCCTTTCGCGTTGAAGGGAGCTGTGCCTGACCCACACCACGCCACAGTTCCCCGACTCCAAGGGGGACATAGACCCCCTGAGGTTGATGGAGACGACAGACCCTTAATCACAATGAGTTATGAGCAAATCTACAGAAGACTGCGTTCTAAACAATTGCATTATCCTCATATGGTGCCTTGAACTAGGCCTTGAACAGCTTTGCTTCCTACTTGCTGCCATCCCAAAAGCAGCGATATCTGTTCCTGGGGTTTCACAAGTCATTTACTGAGCAAATATCGATGGAAGAATCACAGGTGGCCTCTCAAAGTGGTTATAAGCAAGGCAGTGACTCTGATTAGAAGTGAGATTAAGATGCAAATCTGAACTTCTCCAACAGCTCAGGGCCATTGGGTTGTAAAAACATGAGTTGGACTCATGACCCTGATTAAAATGTATTGAAAAATTAATAGGCTAAATTCTCATCTGGAAAATGTCATCTGTTGCATCAAGAGATGGCATCAGTGGCATTATATTATGAATGAACTCTGCTTTGGTTGCTCCCCCAATTGGCATGGCATTGCTTGTGAAAGCTTCAGGGTCAGAGGAAAGCTTCTTCCTTCTGTGGAAACTGTAAATCAGGTTGGGCCTGTCCTGGAGCATCTGAATGAATGTCCCACTGCAAGAGAAAAGTCGCAAGTGCAGCTGAGAGCCTAAGTTTGGTGTTTCTTGCAACATCCCTTCAGATTTGAGCTCAGCAGGAGGCATGGGGATATCAGCTGCCAGTCCGTCTGGCATGGCAGCTGGTGGCTGGAGGGCGTCAGCATTAAAACACATAAACAACTCAAAATAGAAGCACAAATCAAAACAATTCACCCACTGCAGACAAGTGTTGTGATCTGAGGGGGCAGAAGCAAGGCCAGGGGAGGCGTGAATGGCTGGACTGGAAAGCAAACATTGATTTTTGCTGTGCATGTGAGATCCTATACACACATACCTGTAAGTCCCATGGAATTCACTGCGGCTTAAATCTGAGTAAACATGCATAGGATCGCAAGGTTGGGCAAGGAATCAATTTTTGCATGATTTACTTGGGAATCTGAGTAAGCTGGGATTCAGGTACAAACATCCCACGAAACTGGAAACTTTTATTAGGTAGTATGTTCATTTCAGGCTGGACTGCACACAATGGCTCTTCTCGTGCTGAGTCTTCTGTACTTCTTCTGGGAACTAGCTGTAGATAGAATGGCTAGATACAAATAAGGAAAGGACTTCTATGCATTCAAGAGCTCAACCCTGGATCCCCTTCTCAGTGTTGTCAAACTTTATGTTACTGTGATCCCTGAAAAAAACTGGGGGTCGCAGTAGAAGTGGGAATATTAGCAAGTGCCGGTTTCAGGTGCATCATGAAAGCATAAAATTCCAGCTTTGCTGAAATGAACATTCTTATCAGATGTTTTGCTCTTGCAATGTGTGTTCTGATCTTGGTCATCTCATCTTTACAATATTTTCACTATTATCCTTTCTTCTTTTTTCTTTTCTTTTTTTTGCAGATGGGGCAGGGCAGAACAGAAACTCTGTTCAGACAGGTTCTTAAAGTGCGGCAGGGAGCATCACAAGAAGCTTAGAAAGAAGTTATAAAGCTCTGAAGAACCAGGTTCAATCCCTAGACTCAGGGCTGGGGAAGAACCCTGCCTGAAACCCCAGAAGCCATTGCCAAGAAGTGCAGGCAGTCATGAGCTAGATGGAACTATTGTCCTATTCCAGGGGTTATTGCTGTGTGGGTTAGAACTAGCTGATATGTTGTGGGCAAGGACAAGCAATCAGAGCAGGCAGGGGAGGCAGAGCCTCACCTGTCATACTCCAATGGAAAATGGCCTCGGCATCCCTTGTGATTGGGCACACGCACCACCCAGTCTCTGAGGGGTTGCGCAATCACAGAGGAGGCTGAGCAGAAGTCAGTGCAGTGATATAATGATGTCATTGCAATTACTTCCAGGCTGCCCTCCTCCTTTACTATTTTTTTACAGTGGAGGATGAGGGCAATGCCCCCAAGAAAACTCGGAGGGTCGCTGCGAATCGTAGTCACCCTCCGAGCTTTCCTGGGGACACCTGCAGCCTGCCCTTATCCTCCGCTGTAAAAAAAAAAACATTGTGGAGGAGGAGGGCAAGTAGTGGGTGGCCCCCAGAGCAGTGAGGAAAGCTCCTAGGATGGCCCCAATTCACAGCCATCCTTGGAGCTTTCCTGCGCTGCTGCAGGGGTTGCCCTCCTACTGCACTTTTCTTAAACTCAGAGAAGGAGTAGGCTGCTCCTGGAGCAGTGGAGAAAACTCCAAAGTTGGTCACAATTCACAGCCATACTTGGGGCCTTACCTTCAGCTCCGGGGGCAGCCCCTTCCTTCTCCATTTAATAAAATGGAGAAGGAGGAAAGCAGTCCCTGGAGCAGCATGGCAATGGAGGGTAACCGAGGATGGGGGAGCAATTTTGCAACCCCTTCCTGTGTGGCGCCCCAGGCTTTTGCCCACCTTGCCCCCCCCCCAGGTACTTCACTGGTGTTCAGTGTTCCAAGAACTCTCCACAAGAGAGTAATACACATTCCTTAGAATTTACTGTGGGGGTTATTTCATCAGGTAGGAAGAGGAATCTGTGTTGAGCCAAACTTGAGCCTGACAAAAATGCAGTTGACCCTTAAACACCTACATTCTTTGATCTAGCATCCTCAAGAAGATACATGGTGCCCTTGAAGAGAACCCAACCTCATCTCAGTACAAGTTGGGCAGAGAGGGAGAAGCAGCCGCCCTGAGGCCTGGCACCCAGAGCTCCAGGTTCAGAGACAGGTATTAACAATCCCAAAATATCAACCCTGGCCTCGGCTTCCTCCTCTCTCCATCTCCCAGGAGGAGGAGATGCTGATAACAGGGTGAGCAGTCCACACATCAGCAACGGTTTTCAGATGCCTTCAGTTTGCATCAGATGCCATGTCACACAGGATTCCTAGGAGCCTCTGCTGAATTGCTGAAATAACCAGTGGGAGTCAAAGCGACCGGTGAAATGCCAGCCGTCTACATCCTCATTCCGTGCGCCCTTTCCTGCAAGGGTGATACTGTAGATCCAAAGTTCGCAGCACTTCAAGGGGCTTGTGTCACATTACCATGACAGCATGTGTGACAAGGATGCCCGTTAAGAGGAGCCTCTCTCGGCAGAGCACGGCAGGGAACATGGCAGGCGACAGCCCTGTCAAAGCACTGGGGATTAAAAGCTGTCATACCTGGGCTTTGACATTTCTATTTTGCAGTGGTTTCCATATTCCCACTCTCTTCCTCTGTGAGCTGCAAGCGCCATTGTTTTTTAGTCCATTCGTCCTGCTGCTTTGGAAGCCAGCAACTCTTTGTGGAATGTTGTCTAAGGAATCTGGCAATCCAAAGGCCAGCTCTAGTGCCAGCTCTAGGAGTGGTAGGGCCAATGTGGGGCATTCTTGTGGGGCCCCTCACCCTCCCTGAGGGCCTCACACACACCAAGAAAAGCACTTGTGGTGCTGCGCGTGGCACTTGGCTGTAGTTGGTGGTGACATGATGACATCACCACCAATTGCTTCTAAGAGGCCCATTTTGAGCCATTTGGAGGCAGGGGCAGGTGGGAGGGCCCAAGGTAAAGCGATTCTGCTCGCCCCACTGGCCTACAGCCCATACAGTTCCCATCTGCAGCAGCAGGCAATCTGCTCACTGCACTGGTGAGGGGCCCCCCAAAGTGCGGGGCCCAATGTGATGACATTGGTCACATTGACTTAAGTCCCGCCCTGAAAGGGAGTCATTATTTTTCATGGCCTCCTCTCTTAAGATAACTTTATGCTTTATGGGAAGCTCAGTTGCAAGGCAAAAGGCAGCTGAAATCTAGGGGGGAGGAGGAAAGGAAAATTCCTCGTCAACAAGGATCAGGACCTTTCAGAGTACCATCTTATTACTGAGATCACGGCAGTTCACCGAGTTCATCATTTCCATTCATTGCCTGTCTATAATCCACTTGCATTTCTCACTCCATCCTGCTGATAGGACAGACTCCCAGGATGCTGAACGCATTCAATGGCAACCCTTCTCCTCCCATGCCTTGTATAATCATGGCACACGCAGCATTTTGGACTGCAAGGTTTTCCCCCTGATATTGGTGGGGAATCCTGTGGCTAGATCCCTGCTGCCATTCATCATATTGAGTATCACTTATCTTCTGAAGTCATGTGTCTCGCATTTAATAAGTCTTTGCCACTCAGGCATGCTGCAAATGGCTCCCTTGCTACCAAAGCATTATCCGTCCTAATGAGCAGGGGAACACCAGCGAACAGAACAGACCATTTTTCTTTGTCACTGCTGGTGGGTTGGAACAAGCCAATTTGGTAAGTGCTTTAATAAATTGACTCAATTTGGTGCACATAAAAAGGGGTGGGTGATGATAAAGAAGGGAAAAAAAGCTAGGAGTGGGGAGATAATATATGAAACCTCTGGCAAAAGTGGTAGACCATCAATCTGCTCCTTAGGAGACCTGTCCCAGAATCTACAGGTGAAGACAGGTATAACGTTCTAACAGCACAATCCTGTGCATGTCTACTCAGAAGCAAATCCAATTTATATCAATGGGACTTACTCCCAGGTAATTGTGCATAGCAGTGGTTCTTAAACTGTGGATCAGGACCCACCAGTGGCTTGTGAGCCAATTTCAGGTGGGGTACGAAGCACCTAGAGCAGCCATATTGAAAATATGGGATGCTGGAAAGGAGGAGGGGTGTGTTTTGCTTGTGTCAAGGTTGTAAATAGGCTTTTTTCCCCTTCTGATTCACTTTGCTATTGGAAAATGGCTGAGAAATAATCCAACCGATTGCTGCATTCCCAGGAAAGGAGCAGGCTCTGGTGTCACAATGACAGCACATCCGGC
Source organism: Lerista edwardsae (assembly GCA_029204185.1). Classification (NCBI taxonomy): domain Eukaryota; kingdom Metazoa; phylum Chordata; class Lepidosauria; order Squamata; family Scincidae; genus Lerista; species Lerista edwardsae. Next base: position 1,584,967 of record JAJKFI010000052.1, on the reverse strand, counting down.
CATGACATCACTTCCGGAGGAACCCAGACAGATTGTCATTCTAAAAAGTGAGTTGTGGTGTGTATTGGAAAAGGCAGGCGATACCTTGAGGAAATAGGGAATGGTATCAGCAGCGGCGCCTTGTCCAAATAAACCAGGGATTACAGGGTTAACCCCCAAGGTCTTTGCCTGCAGCAGGAACACAGCTGCAGGCTGATGAGGGCTCTGGCTATGAAGGGAGGTTAGCACAGGTAGAAAAAGGTGTGGCTGATGAGCCACAGCCTGCCCAGCAACAGACACCAATTGGCCTGCCTCAGTATAAAGTTGGAGGCAGGAGCTGCAGTAAGTTAGCACCATGAAGGTAAGATGACAGGAGGGGACATGACATCAGTATCTTGAAGCCATGGGTATAACAACATAGCTGACTCAGATCATTGCCGCCAAGGAGGATTGCCGCGAATTCACGAATAAAAATCTCCCTGCACGCGTGTAAAAGTTAATCTCAACATCTTAAAGCATGCCTGCGTGTTCTGAATACGGGTGTGCGAATCGCTGTACGAAAAATGGGATTTAATTTCCACGGAAAGATTCATGTATTCACATTACGTCAGTTCAATAAAACTACCGTTCAGTGAGTGCATTTTTTTGAAGCTGTGTAATTTCTTGTTGTTCCTAGCAGTCTTATTCACCATTTTCAGACACCCACTGTTAATGGTCTAGAAGGAAAATATATATATATTTCCCCCCTCCTTTTCCCCCCTTCCCGTTTACACTTTTTTCCCACCTTCCATTTTCTACGGTAATATTTTCGAAATTCTGAACATTAACAGAATTTGTTTTTTTGGGGGTGTGTGAGTGTAGATGTAAAAAAAATACTCTTAATAGTCTAGAAGTAAAAAAGAATTACTCTCATATTGACAACTACTTGTGTTATGAAGAGATTTTAATGTAATTTTCCTACTATAATACTTATGAAATTCTGAACATTAACAGACATTTTTTTTATGGGGCATGGCTGTTTTATTTTTACTTGTGTAGATTTCAAAAAATAAGTCTGTGAAAACAGTGCAATCTGAGTTTAAACAGACAGCAAGTAGCATTTCGTCCGGTGTGTTCAGTAATATAATTATGAGGAATTAAACCTTGTAAGTGCATATTAAATCATAATCAGGTTACCAATAATGTTTCTCCACAATCACACGTTTTTATCTTGGTAAGTTTTTACTTCAGGAGTAAACTATTCAGTCCTAAACAGTACCAGAAAAGCAATCTAATCTGAAATGCTTGGAATGAGCAATGTTTTGAGTACGACAACATGGCTGCTAAGCCCGCCCCCTGGCCTCATTCGGCTGCTATCTCTTCTTAAGGCATGTCCTCTCCTGTTATTCTACCTTCATGGTTAGCACTGAGTAGGTGTAGTACCGGGTAGGTGCTGGATGGACGGATCCTTAAAGGACTGGATAAAGGAAGGGTGATTGGCACCAGGTACGGGTAGGAGACGGATGGATTTATGGTCTGGATAACAGAAAGACTGGGTAAAGGAAGATAAGTTTGTTGTGGGAGACTATTGGGAGTTGTTGTATGGCTGCCATGCCCTTGGAGCCACCGAGTGGAGGAGGCAGGTGTGGCGTAGGCAAGCTGACTGCCTATTGTTTGGTGGTGGGATTTTGTGGTGCCAGGTTAGAAGTAGGATATCTTGAGCTAAGCTGGTGATGGGGACAGTCTGGAGGAGGCTGGCCAACCAGTGAATCCAAGCAAGCCTGCTGGAAGAGAGGAGAACCAGTAGGTAAAGGAACCCTCTCCCTCTTACTTATCTCTGAGTCTGCTTAAAGGGGAAACTAGTCAGCCTAGTGGGGGCATTGGGGCCCTCGGGGAGGCCCAGCAGGGAGTTTCTGGCAGAACGAACAACTGATGTATAGGAATGCAGCTTAAGTTGAATTGCCCTAAAATGCACATATACCCTTTTTGTTGTACTGTAAGAGGAGGCACTTTGCAGTCTTGGCGTAGATTCATGAGAAGATCTAGGGAGTCTTACCAGTGCAACACAGAGAGAGAGAGAGAGGGAGAGGGGGAGAGAGAGAGAGGCCTTATGAGTAGGACTGATATATTCAAGAAGGTTCACAGTCAGTAAGAGAAACCATGGCTATATAAAAACAGTGAGGCTCTGGGCCTCCTCAGATACGTCATGGAATTCATCCACTCCAGAAGCTCCGAAGAACAGGGCTGTAGCTCAGTTGTTGAGCACAGGTTTTGCCTGCAGAAGATCCCAGGTTCAATCCCTGGCAGATCCAGGCAAAGCGAGAAATATTTCCATCTGAATGCCTGGAAAGCCACTGCTCCCAGCTGACAATACTGAGCTAGGTGGACCAGAAGATTCGGTATAAGACAGTTCTTTAGGTAAGAGCAGTGTACTATATAGATCTTGTCCATAGATATAAAAGTATATAATAAACTGAAGCATGAGATAACGATCAGAACTGGGAGAATAAAACAGATGGTGTTCAAGCAGCAGTGGCCAGCCACTAGAAAGACAATGGCTGCCACCCAACAAGGCCCTGCTCTTAGCAAATGTCCCCCTCCAAGACAATTGGCTTGATGCCCAAATTCCACTCTATTTAAATTTGAAGGTTCTCCATGGAGGCCTATCATCTCAGGCCAGTATAGACATTGGTCATGCATTTGTTGCATGCTGAGGTATGTGTTTTCAAAACAGAGGACGTGTGTTCCAACCACTTTCCTTAAAATGTCTGCCTGTCTTGACAGTCCAATTCTAAGCTGCCCCAGCCCTGCCCTAAAATGGCTGTTGCTGCACCCTATGGGCCGGAGCCTCCTCATAAAACCCTGGTGGTAAAGCAATGGTTTCCTTAGATCTGAGCTTGCTATTTAATGGGTGCAGAAGGGCTCAGCAACCTGGGAGGGGGTTTAGGACTCTTCCATTGTCCCTGTCCCCTGCCAGGACCTGTTCCCCTTGGGTCACCCTTCCACTGCCCAGTTCCACCCTCTCCCTGTCTCTCTCTGCCACGAACAGCCTAACCACTGACCTCTGGCTAAACATACTGCCTGGTGCTCTGTTGAGTGTCTTCCTGACCCCGAGGCTCAGCGCCAGTGAAACACTGGTATCCAGCGGTGTTATGCTGCCGGAATGCTGGGCAGGACATCCGGGTGATCGACAGCCCGCCCGTTGCATTCCACAGTGTTACGCCGTTTGCGTAACGTACGCAAGTGGCGTAATTGGTTATGCAAACGGCGTAACGCTCCGGAACGTGACGGGCGGGCTGTCGATCACCCAGATGTCCCGCCCAGCATTCCAGCAGCATAACACCGCTGCTGGTATCACTGGTGGGAAAGTGCCTATTATATTGGTATTTTCACGACACCTGATGCTGGTGTAGAAGGTCCATAGGATTGGGCCCTTAAATAGCTTAAAATTTAGTAAAAGAAATAGGAGATGAAAATTCCATTCAACTTGATTTAACTCCATGTTTCTGAAAGGGGTACAAAAAGGAGAGAGACACGAGAGTAAGTGTTTTTTTATTCTCATCTGGAATAAATTGGTGCATGTTTGTTAACTACTCAATACCACCAACTTTGGCCATATATGACAGCAACAGAGTGAAACTGAATTAGGCCTGTTGTGGTCTTGGCTTTGTGATCAAGGGACAAAACCATGAATTGCTACACATACTCTATAGAAAGCAGCTCAATTTTTCTCTTTTGAAAAGACCAAGAAGGCATTATTTATCATTAATAGGCTTTTTAGAAAATGCTATTCACCATAACTGCTTTTTAGGAACTTGAAATGGGGAAAAACAGTCTGAGAAAGTTGTTCTTCCAGGGTCATTGGACTGGCCCAGTTTGTTTCTGTAGGTTATCCAAGAAAGTGGAGGACTGTAATGAACATGGATTTTTAGAACAAAATGGAAGATGAAGTCTCCTGCACTGATCAGATTGTGGACATTTTGCAATCTTTGTCTTTAAAAAAAAAGGGGGGGGAGATAGCCTCCATCTAGGAAGATCCTGACCTCTCAAGCTTATATTGTGAAAGGAGTCAATTGCACCTCTTGGCTAACTATCCTGTGTAGTCGAGAAGCTTACGTTGTGTATTTCATCATCCAGAAGTTCCATTGGTCTCTTATATCATTTCATTTTTCCCTGTTAACTTCCTCATGGATTTGTCATCCCAGGAAATGGAGCGTAATGCTGTAATGCGGTTACCCTGGGCAAACAAGCAAAGCAGCAAAACAAGGCTACTTGGAGAAACCCCCAAAAAATATTTATTTAGAAAAGCCCTCTGAATTAGGAGAGCTTAGGGCTCTGCAGGCAAGTTGCCCCTCTCAATATGCAAGGTAGCAATTAGACGGGAGGAGAGCAACCAGCCTGCCACATGCTTTTCCACCTAGAGCCAAATGTGAGAATGAAAGCTGGAGAGGAGGATGTGCAACTCTGGTATGTATCTGCTACCCCAATTGCACTTCCCCCTCCAGGATCTTTCAAGCTTTGTAGGTTTTTTTTTGGGGGGGGGGGTCTGCACTTTTCACAAATTATGTGCCTCATTTATCCCCTTGCATGTTATAGCATGCAGCTGCCCCAGCAGAGGCTGTGCTACATGCCAAGGGTTTCTTTTTTTAGGGAGGGGAGAGGTGATCAGGCAACATACTGAAGGTATGTAAAAATATGTTTTACTTATTTCCCCCGAGTCGGCTGCCAAATTGCCTATGGCAGAGGCCCCCCCAAAACGCTTTCAACTGGCTGATCCCTTAACCTTCTGGGCCTTTGGTCGTGGCTCCACATTAGAGCTACAATCTTATACATTTTTTGCTAGGATTCCATAGCTCTCCTGCCAGGTTTCCACAGCTGCCCAAGAAGCCACAGCTCACAGTTTGGGAACCACTGGCCTATGAGTATCCTCGGGCCCAAGCCATCCATTTTGTTGGCGTAAGTCTGAGAAGCAAAAGGGGGGGTTGTGTCAGTCATGGCCTGTGCCCGCCATGCTTGACATTAAAAGCCTCTCAAAGTCCTGACCTGGAATGGCTTCATGGACTCCAACAAACTTAAGGAATAATGTATTTGTACTGAACCAAGAGGTTGAGTGGATGGGAAGGGGCTGGTGTGGGAGGGTCTGTAGTCCAAAGAGTAGTCCACTTGGGGGGAAAAACCCTGTGCATGCATATAACACATCACCAGCACCACCTGGTGCTCCAACTTCTTTCACGTGCATCCTCTTAAAGAAGTCTTGTCAGCATGAAATGAACTGACACTGTGCCCGATTGCATTACCGCATCCTTATGACTGTGAAGTGTGCTGCCGAAGAGTGCCTGTCTGATGGCTCCCCTCCTCCCTATGCATGGAAATGAGACGTGTATCTCAGAAATACTAACCCAGGGAGCATAAATGTATAAATAAACACATGAATAAAACATTGCCCCTAAATGAGCAGCTCTGCCAGGGTCAGACAAACAGTCTGAGCATCCAGCAATATTATCTGCTCTGTACTGGGCATCTCAAAGTAGTGATAGCACCAATTCATTATTTACATACAGTTTGGAAAGCATCAGTTGGCTTGTGTCTGGTTCCCATTATTGACGTCAATGAGGCTGTGGCTCCTGAACACACTGGGAATTGAAAAAGGTGGCTGCACATTATTCCTGTTGCAGAACATCAAGGGCTGATGCTAGGCTGGCAGAGGGGCATTGTGAGTTATGCACAATAGCTAGGCATGTGCTGTTCCTTCCAGCACCATGATATCATTACAGGGGTGGAGGAAAGAAGGAATGGAGGAAGAAACTGCCCACTTTTCAATGACATGTGTTCATTCATTTATGCATGTACCTGGAAATGTACGACTACCACTTTCCTGGCAACAGGTGTATGTGCTGTTTCCCCACACAGACCCTTGATGCCAGGAAAGTGGAAGTCATACAAAATCCGCACAGTGTGTACAAAATCAGTCCTTTGGTAATTGCAGCTTCAAGGAGCATCTGATAAGCTTTCATTTCTTGCAGGAACTGAATGCACAACCAGCCTGGTAAGCTTTATGTTGGGCCATCCAACAGACCAAATAAACAGGCATTGATTGGATTAGGTGGACCCGTCATCTAAACTTTTCAGTGTCTAAAGGCGTAATCCTAACCAACTTTCCAGCACCTGGGTAAGGGCAATGCAGCTCCAAGATAAGGGAACAAATATTCCCTGACCTTGAGGAGGTCTCTATGACTACTACTCCACTGCAGGATGCAGCACATGCCCCATTGGCACAGCTAGGTCAGTGCTGGAAAGTTGGTTAGGATTGTGCTCTAAATACTTGTGGATGGGAAAGACTATGGCAACAGGACAGGAAGACAATCAAGAAGTATAATCTCTCCCTCCCTTGTCCAGCAGTGGGACGTGCAGCCCCTTTGCATCATATGCCAAGAGTTTAGCATCTCAATGTAATATCGGCAACTTTATTTTGAGCTGAGGTCTGCTGTTTTCATTGACCATAGCACAGAATCATTGGAGTTGGACAGGATTAAAATGTCATCACAGCAGCACCCTCCTTCCTCCTGCTCTCACAGTCCATGCAATCCATACCACAGTCTGGTGCCAGTAAAACAAACTGTTTGAAGTTACTCAAGCAAGTAAGCCAAGCTTCAAATTAAAGGGGAAGAAAGTACCTGAGAACCACTAGCTAAACTAACTGATTATGAGATGCGCCTATAATGAATTCATCAATGGACAATGCATCATGCCTGTATAAAGCTACTGCCATATTTGTAATCTGGAACTATGGTGTACCCAGCGGGAGGCAAAGTGCTACAATTTTCAGGAGCCTGAACACCCATGTAAAGCAGCCCCTTTCCCCTTGCCTTCAAACAGAGCCATACTGTAACCAGCTCAAAGCGCACTGGGGGCAGAGCAACATCATTGCACCCTTAGTACATTGCCCTGCCCCCTGCTCTGCCTGGCCACACCCCCAGTGCCCGGAATTGCTCCATTTAGGAAGGGAGGGAGGGATGAAAACTGCAGCCTACACGGGCTGCACTCACTTCCTCCCGCAGCACCACAACTATGCCTCTGCCTTCAGAGCCATTTGTGGCTGCAAGCAGAACAGAGCTCGAGAGGCCTGGGAGGGGTAAAGGAAAACATTTTCTTTTACCACCACATAAGCCTCCCATTTGTCAGTGGGTCTCTTCAGACCTGTGCCAGCTCTTTAGCTGGCACAAATCCAAGAGAAAGGGGGCTAGGCATGCTGGTTTCCGTCAGAGGGGATAACATCCAGCACAAGTTGCCTTTGCGAGGTGCCACTCCCTCCATCGCTCCCCCAGCCCAACCCATTCCTCCCTGTCTTGTCTTTAGGCTTGTATGTGGGAGCATATACAGTCCTTCATAGTCCATCACCCAAGACTTCAAATTCTTTATAGGCCAGCTAAGTGTTTTGAGCCAAGGGGCATTGCTTTGTGAAAGGGTATAGCGGCGCTTCAGCAGCATTTCACGATTGACTTCCACATTTCTTTCCCTAGTAACTAGTCATTGTTTTCTCTATTCTCACCACATTCTTGACTCTGATAGCCTTTTAAAATAAATGTATACCACTGCAATTGAATGTAAGTGCTATGCTTCACAGGAGTGCTGATCTAGGGAAAATTGTTAAAATTGATAATAGCGAGTGTGCTTTCTTTCTCTGGAAACAGCAAATCTTGAAAAGTGGACCACTCAGAGATGCAACCTGCGGGGCTCGTGAGTGTTTCATTCACTTCACATTCACAAGAGGGCAAAGGATATAATCGCAGACAGGAAACTATGTGGCACCCAGCATTGCTCTGGATCTGAACTCCAAGCTGGTGAAAGCCACATCTGATGATGTTGAGGGTCTCTGTGACTGTGAGGCTCTCTGTGTCTCGGAGTCAGGGAGGATGGTGCACATCTGTGTGTTGGCCTCTCTGACTCCAAGAGTGGTCCAAACATACTTTACGGTGGCCCTTGTGCTGGCCAAACTTTGCTGCCCTAACTGTGCTGGCCTAATTCTAGGTCAGGATTGCGTCCACAGTTTGAGAAACACTGCTGTAACACATTTGAGATCTCTCATTCATGTGTTATGTCACTGCTTTATTTCACTTTCTAGTCCTTATGAACAGAGCCACCATTGATTCCCAGAGCATCTCTGTGATCTCGTCATAGTTTGGAAAACTCTGGTTTTCAAGTGCTGAACCCCTTCTGGTGAAAACCTTTTTTTTTTTTTTTTTTACAAATTACCCCAAGTTAAGACTATGAACAATGAGACATAGCCTGGAGCAAAATGATATGCCTTTGTTAGGGATTTCTGAAAACTGACAATGTTTTTAACACTGATGCCTACTGGCATTAACATCAGTTACAGCTTCAATCTTCACTGTAATTTTTTTAGGGCACAATCCTAACCTGGAGTTAGGCCAGCAAAAGTCCCTTGTGCTGCCCCAGGAGTGTCGCAAACACACTGTAAAGTGCATTTGGACCACTCTCTGAGTCAGGGAGGATGGCGCACATCTGCTGCTGGCCCCCCTGACTCCAAGAGTGGTGGAAATGCACTTTACAGCATGTTTGCAACACTCCTGGATCAGCACATGGGACATGTGCCAGTCTAACTCCAGGTTAGGATTGCGTCCTTACATACAGAAGTAGGACCAGTTAACAAAAGTAATTTCCTGTCTTTTTTTTTCTACCCTTCTAAGGATCCTTTATTCGAGTGCCATCTATTCTGAATCAGAACTCTCAAATGAATTCTGAGTCCCTTGCTGGATATTTGCATGGACAGGTTGAATTTTCCTAATTGCGATTTCTTGTAATTGGTCCCACTGCTGTCCATGTGTGATTTCAATTAGGGCTTTTCTCTCCCTACAGTTCCACTGTTCACTTCATTGCTCTTCCAGTCCTTTGATTTTTCATTCTTTCTGGATGGATAACCTACAGGCATCTCGAGATTATGCACAATTGTATACTACTGGCAAAATAGACATAAGCAATGCTCACACTTGATTCATGATGGTGCATATGCTTTTTCCCTTCAAACATGTAGGCAAAAGGACACATATGTGTTCCTGACTCAGGTGAATATATGTGTCCTATTGAATAAAAAGGTAAAGGTTTCCCCACGACCGAATGGTCTAGTCATGACTGACTGTAGGGGGCGGTGCTCATCTCTGTTTCAAAGCCTGTAGAGCCGGTGTTTTGTCCAAGGACAAGCTTCCATGGTCATGTGGCCGGCATGACTCTACGCCGTAGCGCATGGAACGCCGTTCCCTTCCCACCGAAGTGGTCCCTATTTATCTACTTGCATTTTTACATGCTTTCGAACTGCTAGGTTGGCAGGAGCTGGAACAAACAATGGGAGCTCACTCCGTCGTGCAGTCTTGAACTCCCAACTTTCTGGTCAGAAAGCCCAGCAGCATCTATTTAACCCACTGCGCCACCATGTCCCTCACTACCAAAGTGCTAATTTTGCAGGGAATCACAGTGACGCACCATAGAGCGTCGCCGCAATTTGCCCTGCCCCCTCACTTAGCATGAGGCCAGGGCTTGTGGGTCACTAAAGAGGATGTCGGCCATGGGAGCTCATTCGAGCTCCGACCAGCGATCGCCCACCCGCTCTCCCATTTAGCAGGCTGAGATTAGCTGGTCACTTCTGGGCCAGGTAGGAATTTTTGGCATCCAGCTTGATTGGCTGTTAGCTGGTCGTTTTTTTTTCCTACCCCAGACTGCAGCAGTGTAGGGCGCTGTTTAACTAACATTGGTCACTTACAATGGCAGGTAGCGTGCGGGGGGGGGTAGGTAAGGTGCTTGAATTGGCGTCCATTCTGAGGCAGCACAGTTGGGGATTGGCTAGGCTGCTCATACACTGCTTATCCAGCTCGGTGAGGCTGGCGGGCTGTCCCCTGACCGGATTTAGTGAAGCTACCCTTGGGCTCCAGCCGGGGTGAGTCTGAGCGGTCATGCTGCCTTGACCTTCGGGTCGGCGATGATGGACTCAGCTCGGCAATGATGAACTGGAGTCTGGAGTCAGAGGGCACGCCTGTTGTGGTCATCCAGTTCACCCCAGGGAGGCAGACGGCTAGGACCATTTCCCCAAAGATCCCGCACGCTTAGTTAATGCTCAGCTGTAAGTTTAAATGTTGTAAGTCAATAAAGTGGCCCTGTTTAACTCCAAGCACTGGTCTCGTGTGTTTATTTGAGGGGTGCGGGGTAAACACTACCGGTGCTAATTCTGACAAAGTTTTACATCTATAGATGCTTAGACAGTAATTTCTCTGGGTATTTCCATGCAAAATCTCATTATATATAACTAAGAAACTATTTTATGAGCAACTATAGATGTACAGTAAAACAGATGTGTATGTTATAAATGTACGGTATATATACACACAGAGAGACATAAAATGTTGCTTCATAATTATGGCACAGAGACATCAAAGACAAAGCACTGCAGTTGCCTAGTGCATGCCAGCCCATAGGATGCTGTGCCACTGATCAAGGATGGGCACTCAAGTCATCACGACTCGACACGTGTCATTCACCTGTCCTGACTCGTCCGTCCTGACTGTCAAGAGTCCTGATTCTCTTTAGTGTGTGTGTGTGTGTGTGTGTGTGTGTGTGCTTGCTTGCTTGCTTGCTTACTTTCCCCCCCCATCACTTCCGCATTTCCCCAAAAGACCTTGCAGGCAATTCAGAAGCCATCCTTCAGACCGACAGCAACAGCAGATATGGTGTGAGGTGGGTAGGTGGTTCTAGGAGATGGGGCTGGCGGGTGTGGGGGAGGAGGTAGGGTTTTGTTGCTTGACTCTTGAAATGACTTGGGACTCAAGTCAAAATGACTTAAAATTCCCGTGAGCTGAGTTTCAGTGGGTGCACGCTATGACTCACAATCCAAGAGGTGGGGTCACTTTCTCTAGGAAGCGAGATCAAAACGGTGCTGCTTCTGGTTGCAGGCATCAGGTTTTTCTGGTTTGCAAAGCAGCATTTGAGCAAAACTGTATTTCTGCATCTGCTGCTACCGGCTGCCAAAAATCTGTTGTTATATGAAGATAGTGAGAAAAAGTCGGGAGGGAGCAGGGGCGGTGGAGGATCAAACAGCTATTACATGTAGGGTTCTGCTTGCATGCATTTGTCCGTCTCACAGTGCTACCAAGCTGAGCTGACAAGTGCCAGGAAAACCAGGTATACGGCAGACATGCCAAGCGCTGGAGCTTCTTTTTCAGCCTGCCCTATAACAGGGAGCACAAGCGACTGGTGGAGGAAGGGAGGCTCCATCAGCCACAGCCACAAAGCAGATTAGTGCTTGTATGTTTTTTGCAGCAGTAGCCGTTTGATGACTTTGTCAGCCAGACACCTCCAGGAAGGAAGTTCCTTGGCCTATTTGGTGCTTGGAACCTGATTCTTGCTTCCGTTGGCCACATTCTACTGCAGCAAGCCAACATGCCCAGCTTCCCAATTAATCCCAATTAATTTCAGGGAGAAAATGGAATACTACCAAGACTGGGCTTACCCCACTTCCTCCCTCCCAAGTGACAGACTGGGAGGCCAGTGGCCAATATTTCAGCCAGTGGCCACTAGGTCAAAGGAATTGCAGGATTCCCCCAAAAAGTTTGGGAATGACTGACCCAAGGGTCAGTCTGAATGGCAAACATACTGAATGGCAAACATAGCCTGGCTTTGCCGCAAACAGCCAGGCAAAATATCTGAGCCAAATTGCCAGCTTTCTACTTCATTGGGAATAAACAGGACCAGTTCCATGATTTCTGATGACATCCCACTGGAGAAAAACCAACATGAAGAGCAAGAAGGTCTCCTCTCTGCAGCAGTGGCATTTGTGGTTCGCACATCACCATTCCCAACATGAATCTCTTTTTGTGCACCGCTATAATGAAGTGATCTGAGAAGTGACACTGGCAGCATTTTGAGGCCACAGCAGAGTCCTTTTGCCCCTGGGATGTGTCATCTAATTACCAGGATGGAAGCGGGAAGCAAGCTGCCTTTTTCATAGGTTAATAATATTTGGTGACTTCATTATTTCTTGGGAGATCAGTGAGATTTTGCAGAATGGAGGAAGAATTGAAAGAGGGGAAATGCATGGCATGCTTTCAAGGCAGAGCTGGGCTAAGGAGTGAATGGCTGATTTGTTCTGCCATCACAACTGGCCTGTGTAGACAGAGGGGTCATTGATATGCTGGCAGCTGTTAGCTTAACTGGCTGGGTGTGAGAAAGGGGCTTCTGCAACCCTTGTTCAAGGCTTCTGTGTACTGAAAGGCAGAGGAACTGGGGCACCTTAGAACTTGAATTCTTGAAACTGCAACTTTTGGTAAATTCAACCGCATAATTATTCCCTGCAGACGACAAACTCTGAATGACACCTATTGTGAATGTCAGTTGCTGACTAGCTTCAATGCCTTTTATAAAACTAAGCAGACAGATTTCAGTTGCTGCCGACATACGTGATGGAAGAAGAGCAGCTTCAGCACAAGCACTGCCCTTAAGTATGTTTACTGCATCCTTTTTGACTTAAATGATATACAGTCAATCGTCATTATCCACTAGGGTTACATTCCTGGAAATGCTTGCGGATAGCAAATTTGCAGATAACAAACCATGGGATCAATGGGATTAGGTGCAAAGGGTACCTTATCTGCCATCAGAATCCAGAGCAGACCCTCAGGAAGCCACAGAGTGAAGTGGGAAGTGCTAAAAATGCCAGCATAGACCCCTTAAACATGGCCGGCAGATGCTTCTGCTGGCCATTTTAAAGGGATCAGTGCTGGTCGCAGGTGCCATTCTGAAGGTGCGGCTACAGCCTGCAGAAGGTCTTTACATAATGGATAATGAGGACAAATAATGAGGTAGCAATTCTGCCCCTCGCAGATAAGTGAATTTGCAGATAGCGAGTTACAAAGAGGACTGACTGTACTGTAGTTTGGTAGGAAAAATACACGCAGTATTTCTGAGTGGCACAACTTGGAGTGCGCCACAGAGCTATTTCATAAGCAGGCATCCAATAGTGAAAAAATGCACAAGGAACTCCCACTAATTGCCATCAGTCAGTGCTCATAGACTAGAGGCTGAAATTAGAAGATGCAACTCACACTCAGAAAAAGTAGAGAGAGCATTGACGGCAACCACTGTGGCCTAAGAGTTTAAGACATTTTTTTTTTTGGAACAAATATGTCAATTGTGGGGAAATGTGAGCAATCTATTAAATTGTCATTGAGTGTAGACAATTTCCCATAAATGTGATGACAAAAGTAAAAAGAGTAGGCATCATGCTACATTGCCCACTGCCACCACATCAAAATTGAAAGTGATAAACAATATAATGATTTCCTGCCCAGCATCCTTACCCAAGAAGACTTGGCATCTTTTCGATATACAAACCGAGAACAGGAGGAATGAGGTGCCAGGAAACCTCTCCTTCCATTGCAAACAATACTTATCAAACCAAGAGACTGCCCGCAGATTGAAGTCCAATTTTGTCAAAATACTTGTATTGTTTTCTGTCCATTCCATATAGTTTTAGCACAATAATTCATTGTTATAGGGAAAAATATTATTGTAATGCTGATATTTTTTGAAAAAGAAAAAAACCAAACGTTGATGTCAAACATCAAAACTGAAATCCAAATATTGGCATATTTATATACTGTAACTTTATTTCATCTTTGGAAACTCAGCTTGGCACAATGTGTTGGGGCGCAATGTGTTGGGCATTGTATAGCAATGCCTCGGCTTTCATCTACTTGACTTTCATGACTTTGCTGTTTCAGTTGTTTTCAATTATTACCGCATTTCAAATTTCATCCTTGTGCTTTCCTTTTTCATCTGATTTTATCCTGTCTTCCATCATGTTTGACATGTTTAGTTTTATTTAGGTTTTTCATGCATGCACAGCCAAATCCTAATCTGCATTGGAGCAGGCAGGCTAGCTAGCCAGCGGTGCATCCAATGCAGGCTGGGAGTCTGTTGGAGCTCATCTTGGGGTATGGGGATATTTCCCCCTATGGGACTGCAGATCTGTGTTAGCAAAATCACTGGCGCAAATCAGAGCAGCCCTGATCCAGCCTAAATGCCAGATCTGCCCTCTACCCCCCATGGGGCCACCCACACTCCATCCTTCCCCCTCCCCATTCTGCTTCTCTCCCACCTTCCCCCACCCTCCCCAAGCCTGGCCACACTAAGCTGGCATGGGCCCAGCTTACTGGGCAGCCGCATCATTGTCCATGGATTGGAGTGACTTCTGCACCAGGCCAGCATTCACTGGCGCAGACATGCCTTACGGCACTTTTGCAACAGGGACTTATGCTGGCCCAAGGATGCATCAGGATTTCACCCTTATTTTGCCAGCTCGAATAAATTCACAAACTAAATCAGTCTATACTTTGACATGCATCCATGTTTGACTTTCATCCAAGCTCTGGTCCCTGACCAGACGAAAATGCAAGGAAACTTATTGTTTTGTCTTGTCATTCTAAAAAGTGGGTCCTGGTACTAAACAGTTTGAGAATCAGTCCTAGATGGTTAATTGACACCTTTCTCCACCACAAACAGTCAAAATCTAAGTAGTTTTGTATTTACATAGCACAAACATATGAAGACTCTTTGTCTTGCTCAGCTTTACCAGATCCCTATGATAGGTGAAAGGACTATTCCCATTTCACAGACAGAGGACTGAGGGAGGCAGACAGTGATTCAAGATGAAATAATTAGTGCACAACAGAGACAGGACCCGAGTCCAGGTCTCTGAGAGGCTTTTATCCGGGCTTTTATCCACTTTGCTATGCTTCAGTGAGTTCACTGTTTCTCCAAAACGTATTTCACACATGGTCAAATAAGAGTTACGATAATGTGGCCAAGAGCAAAGTTTTTGTCATCATGAGTGAGGGTGTCCCAGTGGGCTGTTAGGGCATAGAATGAGTTTATGTGCCTATATTGGAGACATCTGCAGATAGAGAGGCAATGAGATTTAATGAGAATAAAGTATTAAATCCCTGTACTGGAAATAAAATTCACAACCATAAATATAAAGCAGGGAACCAGAAAGTGCCCAGAAGCAGAACAGAAGAACAGAAGACAGACGTAGGCATAACATCTATTGAAAAATTCAATGAATTGTTTGATGATGTGGCAGAGGCTAAGGAGTAAACACAGCCTTGGGATGCGTAACAAGAGCCATCGTGTCTTCACGCGATAGTCCAGCTTGTGTTAAAATGCTTCTGGAACAGTGCTTATGATGTGAGGCACAGCATGAAAGGGAAAGGGGGAAGTGGTAAGATTGGTGGCAGAGAGAACAGGTCAGAATGGAAAGAGCTGTATATTATTGGAAAAGGGCATCCGATAAAGGGATTCAGAGCACAATCCTAACCTGGAGTTAGGTTAGCGCAGTTAGGCCAGCAAAGTTTGGCTGGCACAAGGGCCACCGTAAAGCGCATTTGGACCACTCTCAGAGTCAAGGAGGATGGCGTACATCTGTGTGCTGACTTCTCTGACTCCAAGAGCGGTTCAAACATACTTTATGGTGTCCTTTGTACTGGCCAAACTTTGCTGGCCTAACTGTGCCAGCCTTACTCCAGGCTAGGATTATGCCCTCAGGAAGTATACAATGGCAAAAGTGGCTAAGAGGGAAATGCACTATGGCCTGCAAGTAGAGAATGTTGTCACACAGGGACGAGGTGACCTATTACATAACAAGGCAAAGTATAGGAATAAAGTAATTAAAATGGAACTTGAGGGAAATCAACAATTTAAAGGGACAGAAACAGAAACACAGAGGGCTAGAACTGAGATGTATATTGAAAGGAGTAATGCAGCAAGGACAGTTTGTCCTGAGTGTCAAGTACACCTGGGCTGTCAAATGTGCCATTGGACAGCTGGTAGATCTGGCCTCCACTAGGGGAACTCGAGGTGGAAGCCAGATCACTGTATCACTGGGCCAGTTTTTAAGCTACCTGTATGGACCAAACGTAACAACTGGTCCTTAATATATTGGTTTGATGGGGATTTCCATGCTGTGCAAGGGAAGCTGGCAATATTTCTGAATGGTAGCAGCAGAAATCCTAGCTAAGATGCTATGCAGAGAAGAGATATGCAGAGATGCTATGTATTTCTGTGTTAATTGATTCCCTCTTTGGTACCTGGCACCATACAAAGTGAGCTGGATGGGGGTAATGACCCAGACTGTGTAAACAAGTTTAATTAATTTATTGTATTGTTATAAGAAAAGCAGAGTAGCAATTATTTAAAATTAATCAAGGTGATCAGTCAAAGGAACTTGCATCATCTCTGGAGTACTGGAGACAAGCTGCGACTCATGCCACAAATTATGTCCATGGGGCTGTACTTGTTCAAGAGACCACCATTTCCTCTTGGCTATTAGGGAACAATAAAAGCTAATTCAGTGGGAATCCATTAAGGGAGAAAGGAGGAGGGTGTCAGGAACAGAAGGGGATGGATACTGTGGGGGGGGGGAGAGCAGGGGGAAGATGCCTAATGACTTAAAGATTGAGTTGGCTCTTACCCACAGTGAGCTGCTTCTTCAGGCAGCATGGGCTAAGTACCCTCTTAATGAAAGAAGACTATTAATGAGCACCATACATCTTTGGGAGGATTGCAGGAGTCGGCATGATGGGGTAAGCTTGCTAAGCTGGACTGGGGGAGATGGGAACCATAAATCAGGTCAGGGAAGCTGAATCTTCCTTCTGCAGTGGTCCTTTGGGACTGTGAGTGCTCTATACACTTTCCCTAAGCCACTTGAGACAACTCCTGTTGACTTCTGTGGGTGATGGCTGGCACAGCCTGCTGTGGATCTGAATTCAAAGCACAATCCTGCCAGCAAATCTGGAATGTTTTAGGAAGTGTTCAGTGGTGAATTTAGAAAAGTCATATAAAGGTGTTTGTTTCCAGTAGGTAAGATAGGGTCATAGCCCAAGTCACACTGAGCACAATGAGCTTACTTCTGAGATGTGTTTTCAAACGCATCTATCAAGCTTCACGTTTAAAATGTAAACCCAAGGGAAAAAATATGAAAGCTTGCTGATAAATATGAATACAACCATGTACTTAATAAGGGTGCAATCCACAGGAGAAGTCCTTTGTACCAACCCAGAGTGCCGCGGATGTGCCATAAAGCATGCTTGTGCCTCCTTTAGAGCAAGCTGAGCCAGCCCACAGACATGCAGTGGCTCTTGGAGGCTGGGTCCAAGCCCTGTGCCACTGGACGAGGTAAATAATCACTGGCTGAGGAAGGACAGGGAAGGGAAGAATGAGAACATATTCAGAGTTGTGCCACAGCCACCTCTTAGTCTGCGCTGAATATGGCATAGGCCAATTGCCCTGCCAGTTCCAGCGCATGTTAGGACTGTAATAATTGTTAGTATCCACCTGCTTAATTTAGTACTTTTATTCTTAAAAAATCCATATACATATCCATAACTGGGAATGTTGCAGGGGAAGGGGTCAGATTAGGAAAATATACGGTACATTAGACAGGTAAACTCAAAACAGGAGAACTTGCTTGAGAATATTTTCCCCTATGTCAAGTGCTGATATCTTGGGAAGAACCAAGTCATGTTACGAGAGAGAGAGAGAGAGAGAGAGAGAGAGAGAGAGGGGGGGGGGATTATAGGACTTCCTGAAAAGTGAGCATGAGCTACACTGCTGTAGGTTAACATTGCATTTCTTCTACTGCACTGTTTCCCAGATAGTGTGTCGTGACCTGATTGTTGGTGGGTTGTGAAACCAAAACTGACAAGGTGGTAGCTGACAATAAAATGTGTAAAAATAATAAAGCGGAAGTGTAAAGTGAAATAATATGTGAATGATAAGACCTGTTCCATTCCACACCCAGTTTAGGGCTCATTTCTAACCAACTTCCCAGCACTGACATAGCTGTGCCAAGGGGACATGTTCTGCATTCTGCATTGGAGTAGTAGCAGTGGCATAATTCACCCAGTATGCTGGGCGGGACTTACCTTTAAGCAGCAGTCCGCCCGTTGCATCATGCCGCGTTCCGCCGCTTTCCCGCCCGCCGGGGCAGGCGGGAACACGGCGGAACGCGGCATGATGCAACGGGCAGACTGCTGCTCAAAGGTAAGTCCCGCCCAGCGTACCGGGTGAATGACGCCACTGAATAGTAGCCACCAGTCACAGACCCAGCCGAGGTGCCGCCCCAGGGCAAAGTCTGAGGAAGCTGCCCCCTGCACCAGCTCCTCACCTCCTGCACTCCCCACGCCACACCAGCCTTCATTTTTGGAGCCATTCTAGTGCAGGAGGGCCACACTCCGCTTCTGCAGCTTGCTTCTGCAAGAGGCAAGCCACCTCTTCGCTGCCACCTCCACCAGCTTGATGCTCAGGGCATTTGCTCCCCCCAACGACAACGCCTCCTCATGGCAAGGGAATGTTTGTTCACTTGCAAACATTGTTCAGAGCTTGTTCAGAGCTGTTCAGAGCTGCATTGCCCAGTGCTGGAAAGTTGGTTTGGATTGAGCCCTTAATCTCTTCAGTCCCCCACCAGCATACAATTTGCAGGATCATGTGGGTCTCTACATTACCATATTCAAATTATATAGCAGGTAAGAATGTTATCTTGTCTCTTCCATTCTGCCTCTGAAAAGAATTAAATTGAGTTGGCAGAGAAGAGCTTAAAAATGGAATCTAACCCCAAATATCTCTTATTCAATTAGAATCCTATTGATTTTGCAGCCATCTGAAGGCGGATTGATCAAGAACTTAAACAGATGCTCGCTTGGGCTAGACGTTCAATTAATACACATAAATGGACAGCGGAGATGCAATTTTCAGAGCAAGTCGAGCACAAGATCAATTCCATTTTGTCCATAACAATATGCTTGGATAGGGTTTTTTTTTTTCTGTGTGCCTTGTCCCTTATACAAGGAGCATCAGTGAAAGGCAATGAGCTCATGCCTCACTTAAAAAAAAAAACACAACTCCAGTTCAAGGACTCTGCTCTTCAGGGCATACAACTTCTATTCCCTGCCTGGACTCCACTATAGAACAACAAAATACAGAATTGAAAGTTTCTGTTCACATGTAAAGTTACTCTCCTTTCAAAAACAAACATATGTAACTAGGAAGTCCTTGGAGAAACCCAGACTAACCAAAAAGGGGAGGGGACATTGGATCATAACCTCCAGGGCTTAAGTTGCATATATACAAACACACAGAACACGGGAAATAAACAGGAGGAGCTTGAACTTCTAGCAAGTGAAGGTAAATCTGACTTGATAGGAATAACTGAAACCTGGTGGGATGACTCTCATGATTGGAATGTGCAAATGGAAGGCTACCAGTTGTTTAGGAAAAACAGATGTGGCCAAAAGGATAGGGGTTGCATTATATGTCAAGAATATATATTATATGCTCAGAAATCCAAAATGGTAATGATAGGTCTGTGGAGAGTATCTGGGTGAACGTTAGAGGGAAGAGCAACAAATGCAACATTGTGGTGGGTGTCTATGATAGACCTCCAGGCCAAGGGAACGAGGTGGATGGTGCTTTCCTGAAATCACTTACAGGCATTACAGAAAACTTGAGATAGTTGTAATGGAAGACGTTAACTCTCTGGATATCTGTTGGGGGAGTAACTTGACGAAGTATGGGAGCTCCAACAAATTCCTGTTGTGGAGGATAAGCATCTTCCAGAAAGTAGAGGAGGGAACAAGAGGAGGGGACATCCTTGACCTGATCTTAACCAATAAGGAGGAATTGGTTGATGAGGTCCAAGTATTGAGTAGGAACTTTAGGGAAAAATGCTGGATCATGAACTGCTGGAGTTTTCAATCTTATGGGAAACAAAGGTAATACTTAGTGAAACCTGTACTCACTTGGTTGATTGACTAGCTTACTGGATGGTGGGAATGCTGTGGATGCAATTTATCTTGACTTCACTAAAGCATTTGACAAGGTTCCAAATGACATCTTAATCATTTTGGTGATTAAAATATGGTAAAATATGGGCTAGATGAGACCATTGTTAGGTGGATTTGCAACTGGTTGGATGACACAAAAGGTTACCCTCAATGGCTTTGCATTGGCCTGGAGGATGGGATCGAGTGGAGTGCCTCAGGCTCTGTCTTGGGCCCAGTTCTCTTTAACATCTTCATCAATGACTTGGATGAAGGGATACAAGGGGACCTCATCAAATTTGTGGATGACACCAAACTGGGAGGAGTAGCAAACACTATAGAAGACAGTAAAGCCTTCAGGCCTTGACAATACTGGGCTGAGCAACAAATGCAAGGTTCTGCACTTAGGCAAAAATGATCAAAGATGCAGGTATGGAATGGGAGACACCTAGCTTGGTAGCACAAGTAAGAGGTATCTTGGAGTTGCAGTGGATCACAAGATGAAAATGAGCCAACAGTGTGATGCAGTTACAAAGAAGGCTAATGCAATTTTAGCCTGCATTAATAGAACCATAGCATTCAAGTCACAAGAGGTTGTGGTTCCACTTTACTCCACATTGGTAAGACCTCACCTGGAGTACTGTGTCCAATTCAGGGCACCTCAGTTCAAGAAAGATGCAGCCAAACTGGAGCTTCCCAATATTGACTTCATTCTGAGTCATCTTAGCCTTGCTGTGAAGGAAAGAAGTGGCATCAGAACTGAAGATGGCATGGGCATGGCATGGCATGGCATGGGCTCTGGATCACCACATAATCCCCACCCACACCTGTCTGCTTTTCTAAGCAGGAGGAGGAGGCAGCAGCAGCAGCAGTGGTGGTGGTAGAGCAGTTTCCAGGAAAAGCAGTTTCCAATTTCAAGCAATTCAAGCCTAAGATCCCCTTAGGCTGCTCCTGCTACAAGTATATGCCACACTTAACCCAATCATATCCAACTTTCCAGTGCCAATGCAGCCATAAGGCAGCTTTGACAAACATTCCCTTACCTTGAGGAGGGTTCTGTGACTGCCCCTTTGCCACAGGACTGCCCCTTTGCCACATCCCATTTGCATGGCTGCACTGGTGCCAGAAGGTTAGTTCCTGTGTGTCTCAGAGGCTTCTAAGGCATGTTCTCAGACAATGCTGGGATAGCACATCTTTCATGCTAGTCACTGGCCAGCTCTGCTGGATCAAATCTCTCTGGATCAAATGAGTTTGTACCCTGGGAATATTTCCCTGTGATTGTACAGTGCAGGGACAGTCTGATAACGATGAGCCAACTCTCTTCGGGGAAACTGATCTCCCATAACTGGTTTTCTCAGTAATGAAACCTTGATCTGATTCCAAGCAATCCCAGAACACAGTGTGAAAAATCTCCATATTAGTTGGTGTCAGGGACAGGCTACAGCAAGTGTAAAAGGCCCCTGGGGGATTGTTGACATGCAGATCTTTCCAAAATTAATTTAGACTAATTAATTTCTGTGTTATGCACCTCACGCTGATAAACCTTTAAGAAGCAAAAAGGCCGTTTCTTCAATAGATTAACATGCTATATGACTCTAGTGCTTAACCTGATAAGAGAGTATTCACATGGGACATTAATATTAAAAAACCTGCAGCATTACTTTTCAAAACAAGTGTAACAGAGGCTGTAGTATATATAGGGGAGTATAGTATATAGGAACTATGAGCAGTGGCCAATGGCACTGTTGTAAGGCTCAGTAGGGAAGGAAGAGGGAGGAAAGGTGAAGGTGCCACAACAGAACTTTCTTTTCCTTAGTCATTCACACAACTAGGCCCTAAATGTAAGCAGTGGTTACACAGAAAAAGAGGAACGAGAAGGAAATCCTTAAAAAGAGATGGAGACAGGATTTGTGATGCCAAGCAAGGAGAGGAAAGGGGGCATAGGGAAATCAGAGGAGCTACCCAGGGAAAACTAGGGCTGGAACAGGGAGGTTGCAGGAGCAAGAAGTGAGAGGTGAGGAAGTGAGCTGGGGATGAAAGGGAAAAGAAGCAAGAGAGGTTAAGAATAGATTGAAACCCCTAATACACACACACAGGAGGCAAATGGTTAAGGCACTAAGAGCATGTTGTTAGTTTGACTGAGCACAGGATAAGAAAAGAGAGGGGGCTTTAGAGGTTGATGCCAAGACTGCTCCCAGCACTCAGAGACCAAGGCTATGCATGTGTACTCAGAATAAAGTCCCATTATAGTCAATGGGGCTTACTCCCTGGTAAGTGTGGATAGGACTGCAGCCTCAGTTTCCCTATCCGTATCTGCTGGCTGTTGTGTGAAGGCTTGCAGGAATTTGTGGGGCTTGGTTGCCAAGATCAAGTGATCACCTGGGTGCAAAAGGCAGAAAGGGCTTGAAAAGCAGACCCAGAGTTTTTTGGTTTGCAGCTGTAGCCCCAGCTGATTTCAAGGAGGGAAGAGAGCTGGAACTGCCTTCCAGGGAGAAGGGGTCATTGTGAGGCAGCCCAGCAAATGATAGCTGCCCACACTGGCGGAATGGCCTTTGGCTGTGCTTGGGGAAGGGAAGCGAGGAAGAACAGGAGAAGGCTGGAAAGAGAAGGGACCGAGTGGTTATCAGTTCTGGGTGCTGGCTTGGGACAATGATTCTTCAGGGCCAGCTGGAATGGGGTGCACAGCTCTAGCAGATCAAAGGTAGCAAAATGGGAATGGAAGAACAAAGACTTAAGATTCAAGATCAAAGACATGAGAGGTCCTGTGACTCAGGTTTTTATACATTTTTATCCCATGGGATCTTTGGTAGGGTTGAGCTAATCAATGAACCTTATTTTGATGGCCCTTGATTACTCCTTCCCTGCCTTTCTCATTTTGTTCCTACCAAGGCTGCATCAGCTAATTCTGGAGTTAAAAACTAATTCCTTGATGGAATCAGAGAGGGCAACTAGGGTTGGGAACCCTTCTTTTGTATGGCTGACAATTTTGTTTACTTCAGGAAGCCCCCAAGCTGTGGAGTGGCAAGGGCATGGGTGAAGCGATATATCTGATCAGGCTTGCTTAACCGGCTCGGTGAGTCAGGCTAGCTGACCCCTTGCCTGGGTATGCAACGGGTATGCACTTAAGGCTCATCCTGAGTGGCCGGCACTATCCAGCCACCCCAACCTTTCGGGGTGACAAAGAAGGGTACGTCAGGTCTCGACCTGCCATCATCTGGAGTCAGGTGGTTCGCCTATATCTAGATTGGGGGAGGTAGACGGGCAGCTCCGTTTCCCCCAGTTAGAACCCGCATGATCTAATGATTGTTTGACCCTGCTGCTGTCATAATTTGGTTAATAAACAGTTAATAAAGTGGCCCTTTTTACCAAGAGAACCTTGTCTGTGTCCTCCTTGGAGGGTGCAGGAGTAATTGCCATTTCACGGTTGACGATGTCATTGTTCTCATTCCCATATATAAAATCTGGATAGAAATCCAAATCATGCCTCCAAAAAGTACAAAGGATTTTCTCCAAGCCTCGGAGTATTGACATAATAGTCCTAAATGGATTGACAAACAAACATTTATGTCCTTTGGATAAGAATTAAATATGATTATTGCTCGGCTGTTGGTAAAAACTAGGGTTAGCTTGAATGAGTTTCCAAACGTGATTGAAATATGTGTTGTCACCCTCAGAAACTGTAAGAGAGACTTGGGACTTGTAAGATTTCCAAATCAGTTCTGCAGGCTCAAAGGCTTTTATTCTGATTTCATTTAACTCCATATAGAGCTCAGTGTAACCAAAGAGGTTTAAATAAGATTACTGTTGATTTATACTGAACTATATCAGCCCGTAGAGATTGCCAAGATTTGGTTAAACATCCAGATTTTCTCATTCACATTTTGGGTAAAAGCTAGATCACAATACCTGCTCGTTTGATTGCTTCTGTCTTGTTCTGTGATAATTACCAATAGTCTCGGAGGTGCATGGATGCAAGGACACTTTTGGATTTTGCGTTAATCTACATGTTCAAGTATAAATCCTTAATATGTGACTTCGGGCTTTTCACCAGTATGGTTGTGAATGGTTAGATACAGAGAGCTCATAGTCCTAATCCTATCCCCCATTTACACTAGCAGATCTTGTGATCTGCTGCCATTAGTGCGTTTATATGACAGCATGAAAGTGCGCCACCAGCAGGCACTCTGGTGTATTTACTGCTGGTGTAAATAGCTGGAAGCTTGACATGTCCTCCTATGGCCCGCTAGGCTGCACCCATGATGGAAGTGTTGGGTGAGTTACTGTGCCATCCCTGAGGTCTGACCCACAATCTTCAAAGTCAGGCTGGCCCAGGCATCATGTGTCGCATGTTGCTGCATCCATTGAGGAGTTGCTGCGCATGCTACTTTGGCTCTGCAACCAGCACTGTCTGCAATGTGGACATGCAGAAGAACAGCATGAGATGAACCGTGGCATGAACCGTGGTAGATATCAGGTGTGCATTTAACCTTTAGCCTATTCAGAAGTGTGGCCTCATTTATGATAGTGATACGGGAAATATTTACCCCGTACCCACCAAAAAAGACACCAGACTGCGGCTTGGGTTTTAACTGGGCCACTTTATTAAAATTTTATACAACACTGCAGCAGGGCAGATTGGGGAGAAAACATAACCTTAGCCCCCACCGTATGGGGTGCTAGATCGGGAGAAATGGTCCTAGCCGTCTACCTCCCCCGTGAGTCTCTAGGGCGAACAATCCGACTCAGGGCCATACTCAGTCATCGGACTGAGACAGCTTTGCATAGTCGCCCTCGAAGGGTCAAGGCAGCTGAACTGGTTAGCCTGCAGGCTAACGAACCTTGCACAGCCTTGCCAGTCCAGTCAAGGGGCTTGCCAGCCAGCCTCATCGAGACACCGGGTAAGCACCATCAGAGCTGGAAGGGTCACCCCCTGACCTTGCTGCCTCAGATTGGACTACCTACCCTACCCCGCATGCATCATGCCAAGTGACCAATATTAGAAACTTTTTGCTTAACACAAAAAACCCACCCCGTCCCACGACAGTCTGGGGTGGGCGAAAAACCTGCCATCCATGGCCAATCAGTATGACAACAAAAAATTCCTACCCGGCCCAATAACCAGCGACCAGCTAATCTCGGACTGTACAATAGGGAGGGAGGGCGGGGTCGCAGATCAGGCTGAACTGAGCTCAATCAGGAAGAAGCGTGCAGACCAGAGCTCAGCTCCCCCCTCCCCCAGCTCTGCAGCCAATGGAAAGGCAAGCCCCAGCCTGGCTGCCTGAGGTGGGGCGGGGGCAATTGGCCACTACTGCTGATAGCACAAACGGCTTTTCTTTTAAAACAATCTGGTTTTACAGGGCTGCTGGGAACCGAGGAAAATCCTGCTTGAAAGCCAGTGCTGCGGCTGAATCAGGGCAGCAGATGGATCTTTATTTCATTGCTGCCCTGGCCATGGCATTTGCGCTCTGCCCACAAAGATCTGTCTATGCCAAGTGTGGGTGGAGGCAGAAGCTGTAATTAGTGGTGGATCATTGCAAACATTGGGACTGAGAGGCCTTTCCTGTTTGTTTTGTGCCTTCCAAATGTTCTCATTATATACATTTTAAAGCAGCTAATCCCTGTTCTCTTCCTTCCAGAACACAGTAGGAATGCGATTTCTTTTTGCACCTCAGCCAGGCTTCTTGGGGAGTGCAAGCAGCAAAGCTTGACACATTC
This sequence comes from Lerista edwardsae, assembly GCA_029204185.1. NCBI lineage: Eukaryota > Metazoa > Chordata > Lepidosauria > Squamata > Scincidae > Lerista > Lerista edwardsae. The sequence goes on along the minus strand of JAJKFI010000052.1, from coordinate 1,559,417 downwards.
ACCAGAGAAAACGTTTGCAAGATGGGAAACGGCAGTGCGAGGCCCCCAAATAGGCTGACCAGATACAAATTGGGGACAGAGTGCCTATTGTACAGAGGAGGGAATTTTGACGCCGGGGAGGAAGCTGGGTGCACGGCGGAAGAAAGCAGCGGAGAGCCGGACCCTCCCACCCACCTGTGCCTCTGTTACACTCCCAAATGGAGCCGTTCCGGAGGTAGGGGGCATGGCAAGGCTGCGCGGGGGGGCACGGTGATGTCTTTCATCACCGCCCCACCCCAGGCACAATCAGACCCTGCTCCAACTGATGTAGAAAGGTTCAGACCAGATTGGAAAATGGAAAATTTTCCCAAAATGCATCTGAGCGATCGCCGCTCCCATTGAGACCTCTTGAGGCCAGACCTTTAGAAGAATAGAACCGGCTTGGTTTCTTTATGGGTTGTGAATACCTTAGAAACGGTTATCTTTGGAACCTGGCTTTCAGGACTGGTTCAGATTTTACACTGGAGTACTACAATGTAGAGAAAATATTTTTTTTAAAAAAAAAAGAACAAAAAAATTCATAAAACAATCATAATATTGCAGTTGCAAACTCATCTATTTCACTATGTGTTCAGGCAGCCAAAAATAAAAGAATTTAAAAAGAAGCATATGATCACCATCACACATGACCATTTAGATATCATTTACATTTGTTTCCCTACATGGAATTACCTGCTAACTAAGCAAAAAGGCATCTTTTAAATGGCTGTTCTCTTTAGAAGGAGGAGAGCAACTCTCAGTCTTTGCCCCTCCATGGCATTTGTTCCAGTGGCCATAGCTGGTGTCTCTTTTTAGATTGTAAGCCCTTTGGGGACAGTGAACCATTTATTTATTTGTTTCGCTACACAAATGTGGTGAACTGTTTGTTAAAAAGTGGTATATACATATTCTTAACAACAATAATAAAGACTGAAAAAGAAACAGAGGGACTGATATTTGCTGCACAAACAAATGTTATGAAGGCAAAAGTGGAAAAGATCTTAAGTGATGTCACATGTAGGCTCTGTAAAAAAAAAAAAGACAAAACAATTGAACACATTGTATCTGGTTGCAGCAAAATTGCACTGGCAGCCCTATCCAGAACTGCCTGACCACTGTGGACACAGCAGTAGCCAAAAGGCTACCGCTGCATCCAGCAGCAGACGAGCAGCCACTGGTGGCTCCCCAGGAGAAAGTGATGTTCATCCCCTTTCGCCAGGGGAAGCCCCGTTGCCCACAATGGGGCTCCTAGGCTCATCGCTGGCTGTTTTGCCGGTGATGATTTGAGCAGCCCTGTGTTGGGCTGCCCAAGCCTCCAGCAGGATAAGATTAATCAATCAATCAAAGAGTATTTATATACCGCTTTCCAACAAGAAGTTCACAAAGTGGTTTACAGGTAAAAATAAAGTGAAATGGCTCCCTGACCCAAACGACTCACAATCTAAACAAGAACCATCAGCAACAGCCACTAGAAAAGACACTGCTGTGGTGAAGAGGGACAATTACTCTCCCCCTGCTAAATATAAGAGGACACCACTTGAAAAAAGTGACTCTTGCCCAGTTAGCAGGGGTAGCAGTTAGCCGTGGAAGCCACCTCCGGGTCCCACCCCCTAAGGCCTCCCCCCCTCCCTCCTCCCAGTAACTTCCTCCCACCCCTCCCAGAATCCCCACAATGCTGCTGAGGTATAACCTTTGTAGTTGTTGCTGTTGTTGTTGTTGTTGTTGTTCAGTCGCTAAGTCGTGTCCGACTCTTTGCAACCCCATGGACCACAGCACGCCAGGCCTCCCTGTCTTCCACTAGCTTCCGGAGTTTGCCCAATTTCATGTTCATCGCTTCGGTGACACTGTCTAACCATCTCATCCTCTGCCGCCCCCTTCTCCTTTTGCCTTCAATCTTTCCCAGCATGAGGGTCTTCTCTAAAGAGTCCTCTCTTCTCATGAGGTGGCCAAAGTGTTTGAGCTTCAGCTTCAGGATTTGTCTTCCAGGGAGCAATCAGGCTTGACTTCCTGTAGGACTGACCGAGGTATAACAACCTCTTGCCAACGTTGCATCGCCACTTACAGCAGCAAGGGGCGGCGGTGCCACAGAGCAGGCAGTAAGAGCTTACTGCCCACATTGCACGTGCCTTACGGCATTTTTACAACACCAGCGTGAGAAATACGCTCATAGCGCTTACACTGGAGGGCTCTGGATTGAGCCACGAGTATTACAAAAATGGCTAGGATAAAGACGCTGCTATGCTCCACTGGAGCCTGTGAAAGCAATATGAAATAGTTTAAATAAAGACATGGTGGGAGCACATGCCTGAAAATGTGGCAGAAAAACGAGCAGGTCAAAATCTTGTGGGACTTCAAAATCTAACAAATAAAAATTTGGACCACAACACGCCAGATATAACTGTAGTTGAGAAAAAACAAGTGATACTTATTGATGTGGCCATTCCAGGAGATAATCGAATCAAGGAGAAACAATTGGAAAAGATGACAAAATACAAAGACCTGGAAATTGAAATATAGCGCCTTAGGGATTGTGCCTACTGCACCAATTACAATAGAGGTGGTGGTGGTTGTTTTCTTTCCCCAAAGGCGCTTAAGAAATAACTGGCCAATATAGGCATTGACAAGATAACAGTTGAACAACTGCGATGAGCCGCAGTACTGGGAACATTGAACATTATATGGCAATACCTCACCAGTTCTTAAACTCTTGGGTAGACTTTTAACTAGCAAGTGCCTAAAAATCCCAGTCCAAACTTCAGATGATAATGATAGTAATGATGACGACGATGATGATAGACAATATATTAGGCTTGTTGATCTCCACCAACAAGTTGCTAAGCAGCTCAATCAACTAAGACAGGACTGCCTTTAGTTCTACCATTGTCAATGGTCATATGGTGGCATGCTATTATATGTGCACCACCAACATCCATTTTGAGTCTGCTGCAAATGGTGATAGTACCAGAGGTCTTCTGTCATTGCCAGCTACCTCCAGCAGTAAAGGTTATCCTGTAACATGGACAGAGAGCAGTGGGGGGAGTGGAAGGGGGCAGGAAGGGGGAGGACCAGGAGTTTCTGGGCAGGACGAGCGGGTAGGAGGCAGAAGGGGAAAGGGAGGGGCAGATCTCAGTAAAATTCCTGTGCACCGGATCCTAACCCCATTCCCTGTCTCCTTTTGTCCTTTTGCTCTCCCTTCCTCTCCTTGGACTTGCACTGGCAACATTGCTAGCACAGGTCCAAGACAACATTGCAGGTTGGGAGACTTATGTGGAGGTAAGGGGATTTAAATCCCCTTTTCCTGCTGAAGCCTTCCAATCCACCACCACCCCCTGCTGAACAAAGCGCATCTATTTTTGGCATGGTTACATCAACGAAAGCAGGGGAGGATAGGATTGGGCTCCAAGTCAGTGCAGACAAAGAAGTCTGTGCACACTGAAACACAAATTCAACTTGCAGAAGAACACAGGAATTGGTTTTCCATATGTGTGATACAATATGAAAAGGGCAGTGCAATCCTACAGAGCGCGCAGCGCCGGCACAACAGGGTTGAGCTGGTGCTGCGCGCCTAGCACTGACGCAGGGGCACCGATTGGGTGCCCTGCGTCGGCGCTAGGGCTACAGGGCTGGCGCTGCCTGCTGGCGCAAGGGAGGCGCCATGACAGCGTGCCCTGGGGATTGGCGGGAGGAGGGCAGAATGTGGGCGGGACAAGGGCAGGACATGGATGGGTCTCAGATTTGGCCATAAGGCCGAATCCTAGGCCTGTCGGAGAGGCCGCGTGGCCCCGATTTGGGCCACGCGGTCTCCTCGGATCTGCACCCGCTCTTTAGCGGGCGCAGATCTGAGGAGCGCATAGGGGAGGCTGGAGCCTCCCCTACGGTAAAGGAACGAACGTTCTCTTCCTGCGGGGAGGCTCCAGCCTCCCCAACCCAGCGTTGGATATGGCGCTGGCTGGCCGGCCTTGCCATTCCGGTGCTGGGTTGGATTGCGCCCTGAGTAAGTGTAGAATGAATAACACTGAAAATGTCCCTATAAAGGAGAGACGGGGGAGTGGGATGCTTATGTGATGAGATGTGCTCCAGTCGCTGAGCCCAGGTCATGAGTCAAGAGTCAACAACCTGGGGTGACTTGTGCGTCATACCATGCACCATTGCAACTTGACTTGCGGAAATTTTGACTCATTTTGACTCGAGTCCTGAGTCATTTTGAGAAACAAGCCAAAAACAAAAAAAACACAACCACAAACCTTCTTCCTCCCCCCAGCCCCACTTCCTGGAAACACCTGTCCTCCTCCAACCATGTCTCTTGCTGCTGTCAATCTGAAGGTCGGCTTCTGGATCACCCACAAGGACTTTCAGGGAGATACCGAAGCGACAGGAAAAAAAAAGTAAGCAAGTAAGCACACACACACACAAAAGAAAGTCAGAATTCGAGTCAAATTCGAGTCATTTCTCTTTTCTGAGTCACTGGCCCAAACACTCAAGTCGGGTTCAAATCAGTGACGTCCGTGACTCAGGTTAATACGAATTATGAAAAAATAGCATTTTCATAACTCGACTCACGATTAAGTGCCCATCCCTGAGCCCTCAACCTTTTTATGTGCTCAACTTCCTCTCTACAAAGTATTCCATCTGACTTTCAGCCTGAAACTTAATAGGCCACTAGGGACGACAGACAGACAGACAGACAGACAGACAGACAGAGATAGAACTCCTTACTCATCTTTATTGTGTAATAATGTTAAAGATAAATTATTGAATGGATGACATATTCCATATCCCTCCAGACTGTAATAAGAAAAACATTTTTAATTAAAATAGAAAAAGATCAGGAAAGAAAACTCATAAGAGAGAGATCCAACCAATAAAGGTCCCCCCCCTAATATTTCTTTGCCTTCTCCCACCTCTGCCTTGGCAAATAGCAGAGTACTGATATATATGTATCCTTAGCAATCAGCATGAATAATTGCAGCAGCAACAGAGATGAACAATACTGTACTGTTTTAAATTGAGAACTGGTCAATGCTGAAGAGCTTTAATAACTCCCTTCATCGTAACAGGCATTGTCAAGCTGGGAAAAATCCACTATCAGTGTTAAACCAATATCCCATAACAGCTGAGTTTTTTGCCCCCGGTAGTACAATTTGTAATTTAATGTGATTCTGTGCTAATAAAGTAATACAGTTTTTTAAATTAAAAAAAAATCAGATAGGCACAGTACGTTATTAAAGGTCTGTTAGCAAAGTTGGCTCTCTGGGAGGGTGGTAGACGAAAGTCAGTTTCAGATTATCTGAGTCTGTTTTGCATCTGGGTGACTGTGCCTTCCATCACGTGGTGGGCTGTGTACGTTCACAGTCTGCACACTGTGCACATTGCTACTCCCTGATCTGCTGCATTTGCATCTGTTCTACACTGAACTGACATGATGATGGTGGCACATCTGTATATAATGACTCCACTATAATAAGAGTTGGAACCATGATTTGCTCATTCATGGATTGGCTGGTGTTCAAACATTCCCAGAAGGGTACCCCAGAGCCTATCAGCCCTTATGAGCCCACCACGTCAAGCACCCTCAGCCTTCTTCCAGCAAAAGATACAAAAAGTTGCTAACGGTGTTGAGAGTGCAATCCTAACCTGGAATTAGGCCAGCATAGTTAGGCCAGCAAAGTTTGGCTGGCACAAGGGACACAGTAAAACGTGTTTAGACCACTCTCGGAGTCAGGGAGGATGGCGCACCTCTGTGTGCTGGCCTCTCTGACCGAGTGGTTCAAACATACTTTACGGTGTCCCTTTTGCCAGTCAAATTTTGCTGGCCTAATTGTGCCACCCTAATTCCAGGTTAGGGTTGCGCTCTCAAGCACACACAGTTCATCTGCATGCATGGCCTGTGCCTTGGTGTGTTTTACTGGTTTTAGCTTTGGTTCATAGAGATGACCGGTGACGCGCCCTCGCGCATCGCCGCCATTGCCCCGCCCCCTCGTCAGGCACGAGGCACAAGCTTGAGTGGGCCATTTATTATAACGTCGGCTGGGGGCGGGGAGAGTGCAATATTAATGGCACTCGCCCCGCCCACTGCTCATTCTAGCTGCGACCGGTGTCCTCCTGCCCGCCCTCCTGTTTAGCAGGCTGGGATTAGCTGGTCGCTTCGGAGCCAGGTAGGAATTTTTGGCTTCCAGGCCTTGGCTGGTTGTTTCTTCACCTACCCTGGCCTGTGGCGGGTCAAGGTGCCCTAATTAGTTGGTCACTTAAAATGGCAGGCAGCAGGCGGGGGGTAGGTAATTGGCGTCCATCTGAGGCAGCATGGTTGGGGATCGGCCAGGCCACTCATAAGTTGCTCAGCCAGCTCAGTGAGGCTGGCAGGCCGTCCCCTGATCGGACGTAGCAAAGCTACCCTTCAGCCGCGGCCAGGGTGAGTCTAAGCGGTCACGCTGTCTCGACCTTCGGGTAGGCGATGAGGGACTCAGCTTGGCAGTGACGGGCTAGAGTCTGGAGTCAGATGGTACACCCATTGTGGTCATCCAGACCACCCTGGGGAGGTAGACGGCTAGGTCCGTTTCCCCACAGATCCCACATGCTTAGATAATGCTCTGCTGCACTAAAATGTACTGTATATAGTTAATAAAGTGGCCCTGATAACTCCAAGCTCTGGTCTCATGTCTTTATTGAGCAGTGCAGGGTAATGGAAGAATGCAGCAGTACAATGCAGGAAAAAATAGGGCCAGAATACAGGCCTTACCTAATTAAAGCCGGGCTTATAAGAGGCGATGTCATCTGGGCAGGACGGTCCGTACCGCCGTACCGCTTGTTCCGAGGACGGGCTGCGACGGGGCACCATTGCGCAGCAGGTGCCATGCGCTTTTTGGCCCACCTGCCCACTCCTGTGCTTGATTCGCTCCAATATGGAGCTATTCCGGGTGCAGGGAGACGTGGCCGGGCTCCACACGGGGGCGGGGAGCTGCCACTCAACCGTGCGTTCCAGTTGTTGGCGCTGACGGATGACATCACTGCTTATAAGCCCTTGTGCTTCTGACCAAGAGTGCGGCAAACCCTAACTTCCTGTGCCATTTGTGGCACCCATGCCACAAGGCTGGCCATCTGATATTGAACCCATGTCCAATCGATTCTGAGGCTGTAAGGAGAAACCAAACCACCAAGTCCTTTTCACTGAGAAGGTGCTTTAGTATTGATTGATTTGGCCCAGGAACAAAAGGAGATGTATGAGTGTGTCACTACACGAGATGCAGGCAAAGTTCTAGCAGCTGTTCTGTACAGTAGGAAACATGCCAGCATTGAGATGGGTCTTACAGGTGGATTGGATGTCACTTTATGTCAGATATTCATATGGCTCAGAAACAATGCTGAGTATTATTTTGCCCAATTCACAAAAGCAGAACCTGGGGGGGGGGGTGGGGGATAAAGAGAAGCCTGTGGGTGGCTAGGAGCAGTACCGTTTCTTTTCTCTCTCTCTCTCTCTCTCTTTGGTCTAAAAATGAGCATTCTGATGTCACTACTCTTCGAACTCTCCTGGGCCATCAGACGTTGCTGCACTTTATCGCACATGATGCCTGCAGTTCAAAAGCCTATGAATGCCAGAGCCTTGTCTACACTGACTGGCACAATGTTGAAGAGATGCCTTAAGGGGAAGGTGAGTGGGGATAGACAATGCCAGCTCTGACAGTATGTTTTCCCCCTTGCTCCAGTTCCCCTTGGACTATCCTAAGATGAGAATTATCTTGATGGCACAAACAAACCCAGGCTTGGTGCATTTTCATCTCCAAATGCAAAGCCACAGATGCATGTTTGGAAAACCATCACTGACTCCTTTGGGTCAAATCACCCCAAGATTGCCCCTTTATAGGTATCAAAAGATTGCCATCTTAGATTGCCACCTTATAGGATCAGATTGTCCAAATTGTGGAGCACCAATCAGCACGGACCTTTTGCTCAGATTATTCGAGAACTTCAGCCTGATAAACACTAGACCTGAGTCCTGGATCAATGTAAACCTGCACTTTGGCTGCCAACTGACCACAAAACTGGCCTGGCCTGCTTTTGTGCCCTTGACAGCGATTTGAGCTGCAGAAATCAGCAAGTGAAGCATTTTACTGCCTGGAGATCAAGATCACTTGCAAACGCTTGCACATAAAACTGCTCTTAAAGGTAGGAACACAGTGGCCAGCTGAAAAGTTGGCAATCCCACCTTGTTCAGGGGAGCTGAAATACTTTTTTAAAAATCTGCTCTTTTTGACAGTAAATTTTGGGAGGGGGGAGTGATTTATATGTCTAATTGGGTTTTTATTTGCATTTTAAATCACGCTCTTCTGCTAAACTAATGGACCCCCTATTTATAGATGACTCCAACATAAAGTGACTGCTAATTACTACAATTAATATAGCGTTAAAGGCTTGCCAGCCAACTCCACTGCAACTTGTATCGCCTACTCATTTTCAATTAAGGCACATTGACAAGTAAAATACGCAGTTATTAAGAGCAGAGCTCTGTTGTGTAATTACATTTTGCTAAGGTCATTAATCGGCTGCAATACCAAGTTTTCTACCAAATGCACTGGGGGACTTTGGGCAGGGACAACCCAGCAGAGCAAGAAATCTGTAGCCATTGTTGCAGAGGAGGTGATAAGGTTATAAGAGAAGCAGAGAACTGAGCAGTATCGCATCATGGCACAAATTATGAGGGATGCAAGGTGCACCTTCTTCCTGACATAGGCCCTGTGGTGTCGCTGGCATGAAGAAATCCAACAGGTTCCGTTCTCCTCATCACTGCAACTCCATACCAGGGAAAGCTGCACGCTTGCCTTTCTAACCAACATGCATTTGTAAAAGGTGGCAATCCTCTGAAGAAGAAATTAGTCATCTTCAGGGAGTTTCTGTTCGGCTTGCAACTACCATCTCCTGCACAAACATGCCCTAGGAGGAAGGGACCGGCAGAAAGATAGTGCTTAAAACTTCCTCTCTCCATCACTTTCCCCATGCAACCTTCTCCCTCCCCCCAACTGCTTTTTTTCACAAAACTACAAAAACATACCCAAAAACCCTAGTTGGGGAAATGAGTTATAGAGGGCAAGTGGCTGATGGGAGGGGTGTGAAATATTTCTTACTGGGGGAACATGATAGAAAGGTACAAAATTATGGATGGGATGGATAGAATGGATAGAGTGATGTTCTTTCTCACAACACCAGGACCAGGGGACATCCACCAAAATTGAAGGTTGGGAGTGTTAGAATGGATACAAGGAAATACGTTTTTTACCTAGTGGGTAATCAACCTGTGGAACTCCTTGCCACAGGAGGTTGTGATGGTGTCTGGCTCTTCTTATGTTTTTATGTACTTCTCTCCTGCATATTTCCCTTTCCCACTCTTCATGTGTTTGGAGGAGACTCATGTTCATCCACTCTCAGAACAGACAACTAGATGCTATTTGAAACAAAGGGTCTAGTGGAGGAGGAGGAGTGAGATGAGCCGGCTCCCTCTCACTTCATGCTGGGACAGGGAGGCAACGTCACCAAAGAGAGTACCAACATGGCTGTCACTTCCACTGTTGCCCTCCTCCCGGCTCCTGGTCCTTCCTGCCATTTCAAAGTGGTCCTGTACTCCCTCCCTCCCTCCTTTCCCCACCCTGGCTGCCTTTTCAAATGGCAGGAGGGAGCAGGAGCCCAGAAGGAAACACAAGTGACAGGAGAAGAAAAAGACAATGGGATGGACAGGGAAGATTGACAGACCTGCAGATAGCAGGGACAGAGGGAATTGGTGAACCTGAAAGGTAGTGGTGTGATCGACTGGCTTGGTAGTGGCAGAGGCAGGGCAACAAGGGTGCCTGGGGTGGTAAGGCTAGAAATTGGTGGCGGGAGAGATTGTTGGGGGGGTGGACAGCAGTGGCATACCTGGGGTGGGTCACAGGGGGCAAATTCTCCAGGGCGCCAAGTGGGAGGGGCGGCAAAATCTCCCCCTTCCCAATTTCCACTGGGGAGAGCAAAAGCCAGATAAGCAAATATTAAATTAAGCAGCTGCGGAAATCCCAAATAACCGTTGGGGGGTGGGGAAGTGACCCTGCTCCCTCTTCCAGATCTTGAGTCTGCCACCACCCCTACAGCTGAGCAAAAGAAAGCAATCTAGGTAAATGCAGTTACAACACAGATCTCCCCCATCCTGGGAGTACTGCTTGCTCAGAGGAAAGCAGCTGTCCCAGCAGAGAGTCTTTTCCAATGGTTGTTTGCTAGTGTCTCCCTTGTCATTTTTTTTTAATTTTTTAAAAAAGAATTTAAGAATTGAAAGCATTGGGACAAGGAACCATTTTTTCCCATTTATTTTGCTATGGAAACCCCTTGGAACGTTCTTTTGTTGAAAAGCAAAATATAAATATTAATGATCCGATGCATGTTTATTCAACAGTATGTATGGCTGAATTCAATGGGGCTTATTCCCATGGACGTAGGCTTAGAATTGATGAAATATTAATTTGTTCATCCTCTGCATCACTCCGTGTCCATTGCTTCATATCTCTGTTGTTGTTTTTCTCTCTTCCCCAGTGTTTATTATTTTTCACACACTGTGGGGTTCTGGCAATCAGGAGGCGTGGCTTGCCTGTTGGGGAGATCATAAGGAACTCTTTTCAGAATTTACCACGATACTAATGCAATTCAAAAAATGTCTCGGCATTCCTAGGCAATTGAAGAGAGGGCAGAGAATATTCATCTTTCTTACGTGTGGCATCTGCTCTTAGCCCAAGTTCACAACTGTGCAATTTCAGCTGCTGGTCTGTCAATGCATCACATAAATGGAATGTTTTTGTGTTTACTGCCCCAATCCTATCCCCCGCTATGGAGATATGTGCTGCATCCAGTGATTAAGGACAATACTGAAGCCTCCTCAAAGTAATTTTTGTTCCCTTAACACAAGGTACTCCCCCCCCCGTTACCCTATGGATCTACTCAGATCTAAACCAACTCTTTGGCTGGCACAAGTCTCAGTGCGCAATCCTAACCAACGTTCTAGCACCCCGGTAAGGGCAATACAGCTCCGAGGTAAGGAAACAAACATTTCCTTAACTTTGGAAGGCTTCCATGACTGCCCACCAACTGCAGGATACAGCACATGCCCCATTGGCACAGCTATGCCAATGCTGGAAAATTGGTTAGGATTGCGCCCTCAGTGGATCCAAGGAGGCATCTCGAGGCAGACAAGAGATAAAAGAGATTGTCAATGCCATTTCCACCAAAGTCTGCCCCTGCCATCCCCTGAAACACTTTCTGGCTATCCTGGTCCATGGTTATTAAAGCATTACAGTTTTCATGTGGATGATGCTGAATAGTACTTCTATGGAGGAACAGCACTCCAAGCAATGCACATAATGTTTGAAAGCCTCTTTTCATGGATCTTGTGTGGGATCTCCAGCGGAGATGAAAGAACACACGAAGGCTGGGATGGTGAAGAAGAGAGCGTTTCTCCCCGTGTTCCCTTTATTTATATAGTGCACAGCTGGTTTAAAATTCCGCGGCGGGCAGTGATTGGACTACATCTTGTCCCCGTGGGAGGTTCCTTTGGGTATCGTGTGTCCCTCCAGTCAGTGCAGGGGACGTGCGTCCGGGCGTCATGTATCTCCCTGATTGGCCAGCGCAGGGGATGTGCTTCCTGGCGTCGTGTGTCCCCCTGATTGGCCAGCGCAGGGGGAGTGGTTATGAGCTGCGCTCATCACCTGGTGTGCCAGGGTGATGCGGCACATCTCTACAATCTTGGTCCTAAGAACATGCTCCAACAAACTTGCTGAAGCTAAGAAGGTCTGGATCTTGTTGGAAGACTGCTGTGGGGACCCCTCAATACACAGCCTTGAATGCCACAGAAGGTATGATAAATACAAACAAGTCACATGTTGTGAGAGGCTGCAGTTCAGTGAAAGAGCATCTGCCCTTCATGCAGTATGTCTCAGATCCAATCCCTGCTATCCTCAGGTATGGCAGAGAAACCCTCCTGTCTGAAACCATGATAAACTGGTAACAATGAGCTAGGTAGACCAAAGGACTGGTTCCTCTGGCCCATAAAAGAGTAGCATTGTCAACTATGTTTGATTATTAGGAATGCTATTTGGGGTTTCAGCCTTTCACTACATGGCAGTGTCATCAATCCCTTAGCCAGGTTGGGAGAACATTTCTAACCAAAGCACACTCTGCCAGTTAAATGATGGATGGTCCTTCTGAACACACGCAGCAAAATGAAGCTGTCAATCCACATGCAGAGTGGAAATGCCCTGTGATCATTCTGACTAGGAAATTCTAGTTTCCCAGGGACTGCATTACGAACCCTGGCATTATAAATATGACTCCTGCATGCATAATTGCTGTTATATGTGTGGCTACATGTGCTGTTAGCATCAGGATATTTTTCAGAACTTCAAGGGACCAGATACAAGGCCATGGTTTGGGGAGCAGCAGCTACTGCTGTTATGCCCCATCAGAGGGGGAGAGATGAGATACAGAGAAGATGCTTGGAAACGTAACTTTAAGAAAACTCCAGGAAGCAGCAAATAAACATCTACAGCAGCAACAAAGCAGTGAATCTGAACTGCCTTGAGCTGCAGCGGGTGAAATCAGGTGCAAAATATCACAGTGTCAGGGCACAAGCAGTGACAAGGTGTAGTGCTGTGAATATAATGAAGACGGGCACAGATCTTTAACACGTTTCAACTGACATTTTGACTGTTTCAGATTTAGCACTGGGATAGAAGTAGGAGTCCAGTAATCGCCAGAATCCATTCTTAACCAGCGCCAGGCATAAAACCAGGTCAAGTCAAACATCCCCTAGCTGTGGGATGGGTGCTTTTGAAGCTGTACATAATCCACAAACTAATCTCTCTGCAACACCTCCTGTGCAAAGCATTTTAAAAAAGAACTTGGGGAACAATCTTTTCTACCAGAATCAGGGGACATCCACTAAAATTGAGTGTTGGGAGAGTTAGAACAGATAAAAGGATATACTTTTTTACCTAGCAGGTAATTAATCTGTGGAACTCCTTGCCACAGGAGGTGGTGATGGCATCTGGCCTATATGCCTTTAATAGGGGACTGGACAGATTTCTGGAGGAAAAGTCCATTGCAGGCCATAAGCCATGATGGTTAGTGCAACTTCCTTATTTTAGAGGTAGGCTACCTTGGAGTGCCAGATGCAGGGGAGTGGCAACGAGATGCATGTATCTAGTTGTCTTGTGTGTTCCCTGAGGCATCTGGTGGGCCACTGTGAGATACTGGAAGATGGACTAGATGGGCCTTTGGCCTGATCCAGTGGGGCTCTGCTTACATTCTTATATCTTCATGGGCATGTTATTGGCTATGTCCCTATTCCTTCAAACTCCTGTCTTGCTCCCTGGAAGTTTTCCTTCATTGATCTTTCTGGTGTAAGCTGCTTACCCTCTTTTCTAGATGCAGGTAAAAGTTGCTGCTGTCACAGAGAACCAGGGTGGACTTGCAAGAAAAAGCCAGATTGCTGTGATGATGAATAAGGTACAACCATGGCATTTCACTTCTTGCCAAGAGCACAAGGCATGGAAAGGCTGGAATGAAGGTCTCTTATCCAGAGGTGACTGCAAGGGGCTTCAGAAGTGGTGGCTGCTGCAAGGCACTGGTGGCTTCTTTACACACGGCCCTTCATTAGCAGTCCCAATTTCTTTATATTGTCTATAGACTGATGGTGGGATTGGTTTTACCAGCTTTCTGATCCCCTGGACCACTCAGTCACTCCTCTGTGCTGAGTGGTGTAAATCCAGCAAGTCGGAAGGAATCTTAGGATACCCTTTCAACACTTAAGTGCTAAACATATGCAAGGTTTCCAGGCATCCTTGATACGATCCTATCCAAGGGAGACGTCTGATGACAGCAAACCATCTGACATAGGTTCTAGGCTGGAGCTGTGACCCATATGGAATGTGCTTAGCATAATTAATTTATACCACCATCCCAGTGCCAAGATGGGCTGGGTCTTACTGGCTGATGCGGGGTTGCTCTAGGTAAGATGCACCCCAAGCATAGCTCCAGGAGAGAAGGGGAAATGATTCATTGCAGGCCTCAGAGGATGTTGTGGAAAGTGGGTTCCTCCCCCTGTTGTCCTTCTCCATTGGCCCAGAGTAGATCTGTCAATGGGGCAGCTGGGGCTGCCTTTCACCAGAGATAGCCGCCAAAGCCAAGCCCTCTAGAAGTATCTCTGTTAGCTCTAGTTCACACCATAGGTCTACATCCTAAGCCTGGCAGGGGTTTACATAATCTTCCCTGCCCCTTCCTGGGAGGCTCCTCTTTGGCACCACCCCTGACAATCCATATGCCTCCCCCCAGTTTACTCCTTCCTGTCTCCCTCTCCCTGGCTTCTGGCTGCTGAGCCAATCCTTTTGCTCCACAGACCTTGCCCTGCACCTTGTAATGAGCTCCCAGCTGTCAGGCCAATGACCACCACTCAGGACTGATCATACCTGCGCAAAGCAGCAGGGCTCGCTTGCTCCAAGGCAGAAGAAGTGCAGCTCTTAAGGGGAATACACTGCCTCAGAGCAGCTCTGTGTCCTCGCCCCCCCTGGCAGGGCCGATGGCCCTACCAGCCAGCCAATGAGATCGCGCCCAAACAGACATGTCTAAGATGTCATACTTAAACCAGGAAAAAGCCCAAGGCTGTGGACATCAGGCTCATCTGCTTGCCCTAACAGCGTTGCCTTCTTAAAGAAAGCAGCCAGTTATGAAGAAAAGTGTACTAACATTTCTTCATAACTGGCAATCTCCTTCAAGAAGGCATTGGAAATATGAGCTTACAATTCTAAGAAGCATCAGTGCTTAGTGTGGGGTCAGCTTCTCTGTCCATCTTGCATTTGGTCCTCTAGTTCTAATCTCCTGGTCCCTCCACAATAGGAGTGGATAGCAAATGACATTTATAAAAGTTAACTCTTCAATCCAACCGGCTCTATGTTACGACACTTGTTCTTTATCATGCTTCAGCATGAAGCATGATAAAAAAAAATATGTCCCATGTGTTTTGCGGATAATAACATAACTTTTAACTCATTAGGCTTTTAATTGACATTATCTTTTATGGCCGTAGTTTTAATTATTTTATGCTTGCTGTTTTTTTAATGGTTATGTTTATGTTTGTTCCTTTGATTGTTTAAACCTCATTGTATGCTACTGTGGGAGCTTTTTAGTCTGAAAGGTTGGGTATAAATGTCTTCAAGTAAAGGAATACATGCTGTGCAGCCAGCGGTGTTATGCTGCCGGAATGCTGGGCGGGACATCCGGGTGATCGACAGCCCGCCCGTCGTGTTCCTCAGCGTTACGCCGTTTGTGTAACGTACGCAAGCGGCGTAATTGGTTACGCAAACGGCATAATGCTGCAGAACGCAACGGGCGGGCTGTTGATCACCCGGATGTCCCGCCCAGCATTCCGGCAGCATAACACCGCTGTGTGCAGGATTGGACCAAGGTTCAGCGATGCTTCTACCCTAAGTATTTCCTCCAGAACTGACACCACTCAACTGATCCAGCATATCCAGGCAATGTCACTCTGAAGCCATGATGTTCCTCTCTTTTTTCTGTTCTCTTTCAATATTTGTCAAGTACAGGCATACCCTGATATCCACTGGGGTTCCATTCCGGACCTCCCCGTGGATACCTGAAACTGTGGATACTGGAGAAGCCTTTTTAAAGATAGGGGAACACCAGTGGTTTTGCTGCAGCAAAGCAAAAAAGAGACTTTAATGTTCTATCTTTTTAATAGGCATCACAGTATCTGTGGATACTGATTCAGTGGATACTGGGACATGCCTGTACTCACTGTGACCATTTTAATCAAATTCAAACAAGATGGCAGTGCAATCTTTGCAGTTGTAGATTGGCATAGCACTGTTGTCTCACCTTCTGCAGAAGAATGTTTGGTGCAACAGGGTGACTACTGTAATGATGGTGCCTTTTCTCATCTTTCTAGTTCCATTTTTCAAGTGCCATTGTGCATAAACTACCAAAAAAGATCTGGAACTCCATTGCATTGTGGTATTTTGCACATCTCTTCGCGATTAAAAAAAAGTCCTAGGGGCATAGGGTCCTGGCCTCATGTCATGCTGGACATACCTACTGTTAGTGTGCTACCCAGTTATGGTGTGCAGGCAGATGGGCATTGTGGGAAATGGATGGGGAAAACCGCACAATATCCAGTTCTAGTTCAGTATGCAGCTAAGTGCAGAATAGCACTGATAGCAAAGTGCTTTCATTGTGTGGCAGAACCCAGTGGCGTAGCTACAGGAGGCAGGAGGTATATTGCCCCGGATCAGGGACGAATGGAGCCCTGAGTGCTCCCATGGCAGGGTAACGAAACCGTGCCCCCAGCACGTCACCCCGCCCCATGCGTCACCCAGTCACACCTCCCTGTGCCCAGAATAGCTCCATTTTGGAGCGGAACGGACACGAGGGCGGGAGGGCGGGCCAAACATTGCGCAGGTTAGTCCGTGGACTCCGTGCGATGGCACCCCACCACTCCACTGCTGCCAGCACCCATGGCTCGCGCCACCCCAGGCTACACCCTTCCTCCGCCTCTGCCCCAGATACCAAACCTTGAGGGAGTGTCAAGCAAGCAGAAATACCTTTAAAAGAAGTTGCTTTCACCCCTGCCAAATAAAAAACTGATGGAAGTATCTGTCAAAGGCTTCCTGAGGCCTAGCAGACATGCAACAATGTCTTATGGGGGGGGTGTTAAAAAATTGAATGCCCATGGGTGCCAGATGCCTTAGCTATGCCACTGGAAGGATCCCCAACAATTTGTTTCCAACCAGATGTTGCACAGTATGCTAAGACATCCAACCTTAAAATAAAAATCCTGCCCAGGAACCATTTCTCTTCTGCTTAATGGCCAAAAGATGACTAATACCATTGAAATGTTTTAAAAGGTGTTGAAATATTGAGAATTAAAGTTATTCTAGCGACTGTTGGATATCGTAAAATGGAAAGCGGTAATGCTGGGCCTTAGGCACTGCGTATTGGCTTCATGCACTGCAACTTCCATTGTCTCATGAACTTTCAGACCTGTTAATGGATAACTCTCTCTCTCCTTTGAGTTCTCTATTTAGCCTTGATGACTGACTACTACTTGATTTAACACTTTAATCCAGCACTTGCTGCTCAAGACTTTAGCCTTTTCTGTCATTTCCTTTTTCCTGCTGAAGGATTTTTTTTGACAGCCGCACATATGAATTTCAACCTGAGCAGCTTTTCCTGATCTGGAGGTGCAGTGAACTTTAATCATTTTTATTAAAAACCAAGTGGATGAAAATATCTTCCAAACACAATTAGGCCTAGCTTGCTATTTAAAAATACATGCAGCTTCTCTTCACTGGCTTCTCCTGTGCTTGTGTGAGTGTGTTTTTGGTGTAGAATATGTTCAGGTCCCACACCATTTCAACTATATAGTTCATTTTCTGAAGGTCTGATGTTGTAAGCGCTGAGTGTTTGGACATCATTGTGATGTTTAGGTTCCATGATTGTTGTTTCTGCTTCTGCTTGCTAGTTTGTTTCTTTTATAGATAAAAGAAAATACTTTTTTACCCAGCTGGTAATTAATCTGTGGAACTCCTTGCCAGAGGAGGTGGTGATGGCGTCTGACCTAAGTGCCTTTAAAAGGGGATTGGACAGATTTCTGGAGGAAAAGTCCATCTCAGGCTACAGGCCACAATGGGTGGTGAAACCTCCTTATTT
This sequence comes from Lerista edwardsae, assembly GCA_029204185.1. NCBI lineage: Eukaryota > Metazoa > Chordata > Lepidosauria > Squamata > Scincidae > Lerista > Lerista edwardsae. The sequence goes on along the minus strand of JAJKFI010000052.1, from coordinate 1,541,675 downwards.
TAGAAGCAGGCTACTTCAGAATGCCAGGTGCAAGGGAGTGGTCACAGGCATCTTGTGTGCTTCCTTAGGCATTTGGTGGGCCACTGTCAGATACAGGAAGCTGGACTAGATGGGCCTTTGACCTGATCCAGCGGAGCTCTTCTTATGTTTCTTATTGGGACTGAGCCAAAATAATCCCACCTCCCCTATAGACTTGCTATCTCCTTTTTGCTGACTGAAAATGATGTGGTGAAAATGAGGAGGTGGGACCAGGTGGACAGACACCATACCTACTCCTGGTAGCAGTAGTAAGGGTGTGCAAATATCCGCTGCCCAGCTGGGAATTGTAAAGGTCAGGATGTGTCAAACTATGTAAAAGGCTGCTACCCATCTGGGAATTGAGGCTTTCTAGCCATGCCTCCCAAGTTATTGTTCTTAAGCCCTACAGATGCAACCTTTCCACCCCTTTCACCAAGACAGATGTAAATATGTTGTCAGTATTGATAAGTGAGAGGCAACTCCTTCTTCCACTGTTTTGAGGCCTGTGTATGCCTACCAAAGACTGCAATGAATTATGGATTAGGTGAGGCCTGGAGGCAGGGAGGCCTGGAATCTATTAATCACGCTTGGTCTGGTTCAGGGCCTGTTGATTTCCTTGACATTCTTCCTGCTGCAGTAATTCCCCCCCCACACACACACACTTCTGTCTTGTAGCAGGGCACGCCTACGCTCCCAGATGAAAGCGGGAGTCTCCAAGCAGGCTGAAGCAAAGCAAGGCCGACTTGTTGAGCAACCCCTCCATTAATTAGACAAGGGAGCCGAGGAAAAGCAATGCAGGAGCCATAGAGAGGGAAAAGGTTCTCTCTATCTGTGAGGGATGCCAGGCCCAAAGGGAAAATAAGTGAGCAATGACCTGTAAGGTCCAATTTGGAAAATATAGCTGCAGGCGCACAAAGTTGAGAGGGCACCATGAAAAACCAAATAAACACTCTAGCTGTGCGGCTGAAGATGCTACTCGGGGTAACTTTGCCCTGATTACAGCTGGTTACATCTTCGTTCCTGTCTCCCAGTGGCCTATATATCCAGCCAGCCAAAACATTTCTGTTGAACATGTTCTAGAAAAAAATAATCCAAAACAACACAAGGAGGGAATCAAAATGTATGGGAATCAAAAGTTTCATGGTTCTACGGTACCTGCAAAAGAGGTCAGGAATGTATTGACAATTCCATTCACAAGGTGTGAATGGAAGGCTAGCTTCGGACTGATGTCTTCATGTATAGATCGGTGTTTCTCAAAGTGTGGGTCACGTTAGTTAAATGGCTCCTTGTCCCAAAAGGGCTCACAATCTAAAAAAATTCAGAACACCACCAGCAACAGCCACTAGAAAAGACACTGCACAGGGGTGAAGAGGGACAATTACTCTCCCCCTGCTAAATAAAAGAGGAACACCATTTGAAAAAGTACCTCTTGCCCAGTTAGGAGGGGTCAAGGGTTAGCAGGGGACATAATCAAGCAGAAAGTGCCGTTATTGTGATGTAAACAAATCTGACATAATGTGACTAAACGTGGTAGGTCGCAAACTGATGTCAGGTGGATTGTGGAAAGCAGCCATCTTGGAAGCTGCAAACCTTACTCTTGCTGTATTCCTTTTGTGAGTGTTAACAGTTGGCATTTTCAAATGAGGTTTTTTTAAAAAAAAATTGTGTCTAGTTCAATGCATTTACATAATATTTTGTCCTAATCTTGCTTTCTGTAGGGGTTGTTTCATGGTTGTGCAATTGCTGCAGTCCAAGAATGCTAGTTAGCAGTTGTTATTATTTGCCTGTAAACCACTTTGTGAACTTTGTGTTGAAAAGCAGTATATAAATACTGGTGATTGATTATGTCACTTCTGGCTATGGCATCACTTCCAGGTTAATGACATCACTTCTGGTGGGTTCCAACACAAGTGCCATTCTAAAAAGTGGGTCCTGGTGCTAAAATGTTTGGAAACCATTGATGTATAGGTTGCTTCACCAGAAACACTTCATGTCTCTTAAAAAAACACTTGAAAATTACATGACATTAATAAAAACAATGAAAGATAATGCCATAACAGTGGAAAGGGTTAAAAATTGCCAAAATAAAAGCCACTTTCAATAATACAAAGACTTCAATCCTATGCACACTTACTTGAAGGTAGGTGTCAGTGAACTTAAAAAGAGTACAGTCTACCGCTAGTATCTACTGATCCAGCATCCACAGATATGACTTGCTACAGATGCCGTGGTTTGCTCATCAATCTGAAAGAGGCACAAATTTACATAGCCACAGATTTGCACTTCTGGAACGGATTCCTGGTGGATAAAGAAGGCAGATGCCTCAAGATAAAGGTTTCCCCATGACCGAATGGTCTAGTCATGACCGACTGTAGGGGGCGGTGCTCATCTCCATGTCTTAGCCTCTAGAGCCGGTGTTTGTCCAAGGACAAGCTTCCATGGTCATGTGGCCAGCATGACTCTACGCCATAACGCACGGAATGCCGTTACCTTCCCACTGAAGTGGTCCCTATTTATCTACTTGCATTTTTACATGCTTTTGAACTGCTAGGTTGGTAGGAATAGATGCCTAGAATTGTGCTATAAATGACTGGTCTTGTTTTGTGTCCTAAAATTTTGCATATTGAGTTGAGGTGAGGTTATGTAGTGGCAGGCCACCACGCGCAAGGTATGCAGAACCAGCTTCCTTAAGAAAGAATAGCCATTGCTTAAGGGATCATATATGCTCCCTTGGTATGGAGGGCATTCGGCTAAGGTTGCTTAGGCCTGTTATGTACCCAATCTGGAACTCCTTCCCACTATATTCAATCCCAGCAACAGCACCCAATTCATTCTGCTCCTAGACTTTTTGTGGTGTTTCTGTCCATGTTTGTATGGTGGTATGCATCTCATCTGGCGGCAAGATTCTAGCATGGTACTCCTGGTGCTATCATGCTCGGAAGTCAGTGCTGCCTTCTGATAATTTTAGGAATGCTCCTAAGCATTAAGATACAGCTGGCCAAGGGTTAAAATAATCTGTCTCTGTATTGTTGTTTTTTAACTTGGAAAAAATTGCAGCTATGGAATGGGATCTGAATCACAATGTGGGGCAAGGAGGTCACCCTTCTCCCCTCATGCCGCATCCCAGCAAAGCTGCTATTTGCACTCAAAGCAGCTTTGGGGTCCAAATTAGTATGGGGTGTGTGTAAATATGCAAGGTTTCAATCCAGATTCCACTCCCTAGCTACTATTTTTCTTTTTAAAAAATTGTGGTACATTTAACGTCACATCTAGTTTAAGGTACTGCAACCTGCTGCCCAGGTTGATTCAGCAGCTTGTCAAGTAACACAAGGGATCAATGGTGTGTACAGTAGATAACCTTCTTATGACCAAGGACATTTCACCGTGCCCTGTAAATTCTCTGAATATGAGCTGGTTGAGCATCTCCGCTTCAGTGTAAGGGCTACGCTGCTGCCTTACTAACCACCTCACACCACCTTCAATTCCATCATGGGAAAAGATGGGCTATAAATGTAACTAACAAGTTAAGAATCAGTTACAACCTTTTGATTGTCTTTCTAGTTATGTTTCTAACTCAGACAACCTCTGTATTGCCTCCAAGTCCCCTGTCTCCCAAGCTACGCTGCATAACATATTTGCACTCCTTGACGGTGCCTTTGAGATTTTCCCCAACAGACAAAAAAACAATGTTCAGCATTGTATTCTCATGTGCTGTTGGATACAATCTGCTGATGTTTATAAGGGTTTATGGATTGGGGTACTAATCCAACACTGGCATTGAAAGAAACAAGATGTCTTCTTCTTAAATGAGGGCAAGCATTACAAAAAAGCAACCATCCTTTCTTGCAAATGCAACGTTGGGATGATGGAGCAGAGAAGAGTATTTAAGCCAAAGCTGATCGGACAGAACTCTTCTCCATTTCTTGGCTGGTGCACAGACAAAAACTCCCCCTGACTCAGACTTGTATCCCTCCCTGGAAATGTTTACCACTCCTTTAGGAGGCCCAGAGGATCATTGCCCTATGCATTGTGAGACTGAGAGCACAATCCTAACCTGGAGTTAGACCGGCACAGCTGACCTAACTGTGCCAGCCTAACTCCATTTTAGGATTGCACCCTGGGAAGCTAACAAAACAGTGCAGAGCTAGGCTGAAGACGGGCAGTGCAGTCCTACAGTGCGTGCAAGCGTTGGCACAATGGGGTTGAGCCGGTGCTGCGCACTTAGTGCTGACATGGGGGCACCGATTGGCTGCTGGCAGCGCCGGCCCTGTAGCACCTGCACAGCGCCTCCCTTGCATCGGCCAAAGCTGACCGGCCCAAGGGAGGTGCCATGACCGTTCGCCCTGGGGATTGGCGGGAGGACGGCAGAATGTGGGTGGGATGAGGGCGGGCCTCATTCTGGGTGGGCCATAAGGCAGAATCCTAGGCCTGTTGGATAGGCCACATGGCCCCAATTCGGGCCACGTGGTCTCCTTGGATCTGCGCCTGCTCTTTAGCAGGCACAGATCCGAGGAGCGCATAGGGGAGACTGGAGCCTCCCCTACGGTAAGGAAACAAACTTTCCCTTGCCGCAGGGAGGCTCCAGCCTCCCCAACCCAGCGTTGGATATGGCGCTGGCTGGCTGGCTTTGCCATTCTGGCGCTGGGTAGGATTGAGCCCTGAGTCAGGCCAATATAGGTTTTCCCTCAGTATAAACTACCAGTCTGGCCATTTCTTGAAGTGTAGACCAGGGTATTGCTATCCACCCTATGCTTCCAATTTGGGCAGTTCACAAAGCAAAAACTTTTCTGGTCAAAGAGGTTAAATGGCAGACCCCATGGATCAATGTGTAGCCTCCTGGGAGGATGGCCTAGTTTTCGCATACTGTTCTCAGTTCTGGAGGGGAAGCTGTTGGAAATCTGGCTGAAAAGCTCCTTTGTGTGTGTGTGAATTTAAGTAGCTCCTTTTTGGAAAGGCTGTCTAAAATAATAATACCTGTCTTGTCTGTGCCTCCAAATCAGCTTTGTAAAGAAAGCAATGTATTCTTTTTCAGGCAGCCTCAGTGTTCAGCAGACCTGTTTGAAGGTGGAAGATTACAGGTGCCAGGGTGGGCATGAGTGCCCGTGATCCACTTTGTGTTGAGACGGAGTTTCCTGGCATGTGGGGCAGGAAGAAGGGAGCAGGTCCTTGTGAACCTGTTCCACAGCTATATTTTATGAATTGGCTCCTCACACATGTACTTCTGTATCAGAAACAGTAAGACAAGAAAAAGCCCTATGAACGTTACAGGAAGGCCAATGTCATACTGGGAGCCCAGTCCTATCATTGGCCACCACCGTACAACCAGCGGTGTTATGCTGCCGGAACACTGGGCAGGACATCCGGGTGATCAACAGCCCGCCTGTCGCCTTCCGGAGCGTTACGCCGTTTGTGTAACCAATTACGCCACTTGCGTACGTTACGCAAAGGGCATAACGCTGCGGAACGCAATGGGCAGGCTGTCGATCACCTGGATGTCCCGCCCAGCGTTCCGGCAGCATAACACCGCTGAGTACAACCGTGTTGACATGGCCACTTCTGTATTCTGCAAGGCTAGAGAAGCAGCCGGAGGTCTCCTTGGAGTAAGGACACTTTGGTTCCCTTACCCCATATTGGGCTCCAGCTGGCCATTTAGCTGGCACAGAACTGAGGAGACCCGTGTTGAGCCCCAAGCTCTGGGAAAGTAGTATTTGGAGGCAGCCAATGCTGCCATCTCCACCCACCTTTCAGGCTTGGGCTGCCCTCCTCCCACCTATGCACACACTTAAGATATTTGAAAATGAAAATGAAAAAGCAAAAGGCCAATTTCAGCATGATTGTATACATTACTGCCTCAAGATTGTTGTACTGATGCATGTATGTATACAGTAAACTGGTAAAACTTCATATAGTATAATCACATTCAGGCTGCAATTCTATACTCACTTTCCTCAGAGTAAGCCACATTTAACACAGTGGGACTTAGTTCTGAGTAAACATGCATCGGATTGTGCTGTAAGATTATTTTGTGTTAAGTGGTATTCTGTAAATGTCCTAAATACAGAAGTGATTGGGTTTTTTATCTATTGTATTAATATACACAGAAGCACATGTACACTGCTTAAGTAGGGGAGGGGTGAGCTGAACAGGGCAGTAATGATGGGGATGGTAGATCAGGTCTAGGAGGGGGTGGGATCAACAGTGGTGGTGCATGCCGAATCCCGACCCCCAGGCCTGATCTGTTTTCCTGGGTCAATGCAGACTTGCACCAGCAATTAAACTAACATAGGTCCACGTTGACCCATCGTAGTTGCTGGGGCTTATCCCGAGGAGACTTGTAGCAGCCAAAACTCCCCCATGGGATGGAAAGGAAGCCACATTGGCTCTACTGCATCACTGTGGAGGAGTTAGTTAGTCATCCGAAGACGAAGCTAAAAAGAGTAGCAGTAAAAGACAGAGGACACAAGCCTAACCAACTTTCCAGCACTGACCTAGCTGTGCCAATGGGGCATGTGCTGCATCCTGCACTGAAGTAGTAGTCATGGAGGCCTCCTCAAGGTAAGGGAGTGTTTGTGCCATTACCTTGGGGCTGCATTGCCCTTACTCCGGTGCTGGAAAGTTGGTTAGGATTGCGCCCTTAAGCTCTGATTTCGAGAGCTTAAGCCAAGACACAGCTGCAATGAGGCTAATATGTAATTTGAAAGCAGGTTGCATGGAGTGACATAAACCTAAATCAGCCAACAATTATTCATGATGGTGAGCTTGCTCTCTGCTGTGCCAATCCTTCTGAGAAGGAGATTGGCTTTCACTCCTATGTAGACAAAGGCCACAGAGCTGTTAAACTCAGAGGTGTGTTAAGGGCGCTGTACAAAAGGGAGCAAGAAGGACTGTGGCCTCCCCCCTCCCTCCCTCCCTCCCTCCCCTTTGAAAGAAGAAAGCTACTGAAAAAAAGCACATACCTGCACACAGAAGTGGCATATGGACTTTAGAGAGGGTTAAGGGTGCAGAGAAGTTCAGATGAAACAGAAGGGAAAAGGCTAGACCACCTTGCCAATGGGCCATCAATGGGTGGGAGGGCAAGATAGCATTGAAAGGGCTTTGCAGCCATGTATTCCTCTCCTATATGTAGCAATGCATTCTCTGGAATGCAGAGTGAGACAAAAGCTGGGGGCTGAGATTCCACAACTGTTTGGTTGGATGTGGGCCACCGGGGTTGCAGTTTGGAGAGCCCTGATTTACAACAAGATGCAAGAGAAACACTACTAAACAACCACGGAGAGGCCACTATGCTGGGACAAATAGTTGCTCCCCCAACCCCTGAGAAATCTAAGTGAACCAAAAAGTGACCCTTTGTTCAGTTGGCCTGGCTTCTACTCCAAAGTTCTTATGCTGTGCACATCTCAACAATCATCCTATTAGATTGTTGAAGGTCATATCAAGAGAAGTTACCTTTCCTGAGAGGTGTTGCAAAAAAAAAAAAAGATAAAACTGAAATACTCAGGGTGCAATTCTAATCTGGAGTTAGGCCGGCATAGTTAGGCCAGCAAAGTTTGGCTGGCACTAGGGACACTGTAAAGTACGTTTGGATGACCGTTGAAGTCAGAGAGGTTAGCACATAGATGTGTGCCATCCTCCCTGATTCCAAGAGTGGTCCAAACACACTTTACGGTATCCCTTGTGCCAGCCAAACCTTGCTGTCCTAACTGTGCCAGCCTAACTCCAAGTTAGGATTACGCTCTCAGTTATTAGAAGCAGGGACTATTGTGTGTTTCCTAAATGAACCAGCTCTTCTCCATCCTTTTGCTTTACATCTCCACATCCTTCCCTTGAGGAGTATTTAAGAAGAGATTTATGACCTTTTCCTCAGAGATTTCCTTTGGCCCACCAGACTGCAACACACACACACGCACACGCACAGACACAGACACACACACACACACTCTTTCCCTCTTGCTCTCTCTTGGGGCTCAGATTCATGGCTTGATTGACAGTTAAGTTTCAAAGGCTCCAAGACATTGAAGAAGATGAAGTAGCAATTTGCCAGGAAATTAGCACAGGGGACTATTTCTGTCGCAGTTCCACTAGAGGGAAAAGACTCAAGGGTGACATTTAATTGCATTTTTTAAAAAAAGAACAAACTTTCTCATTTATCTTCCCTTCTTTCTCAGATTGATCCCCAAGCCAGTTAAGCTAAAATATTTCAATTGGGTCTGATTTATCTCTGTTTTCAGCAGGATTCAATCTATAGATTTTAGAGTAACTAGTAGTGGATCCAGCTTTCTCTTTCTCTCTGTGTACATGTGATCCTTCTGCTTACCTTCATCTATCTATCTATCACTTTCCCTCTACTCTTTGCATTCCATTCCCAATAGCTCTTCAAAATGGTGACAAGCTAAATGCTGCCATGACATTCCAGTTCTTAAACCAGGGTTTTCGCTGACAGCCTTCAGAGTTTCCACAACACAATGATTAATTTAGAATGGGAACGTTTCTACTGGGAATACTCTGCTACTATTATGATAATAGAGGAATAGCTGAAACATTCACCACAAGAGCCACATCAATATTCTGCATTTCAGTTTTGTACACTGCCAATGGTTTGGTGTGTGCCAGCATAATCATGGAACCCATATGTAGCTCTGCCCACTTTGGTGACTTTGAATGAACTAGGTACAATATGTGGCTAGTGATTTCTCAAGCTCTCGTATCAGAACTGTTTGCATCACTAAAGACAAATATTGGTATAGCACTATTCCCATAATTCAGTGTTTTTCAAATTGGGTTGGTACCCACCAGGTGGGTCCCGACCCACTTGGTGAGTCGCAACCTGATGTCAGGTGAGATGCAGAAAGCTGGGAGCAGCCATGTTGGAAACTGCAGGCATTACTCTTGCTATATTCCTTTTGTGAGTGTTCACAGCTTGAATCTTCAAGAGAGGCTTTTTAAAAATTGTTTTTAGTTCAATACTTTCACATCATATTGTGTCCTAATCTTGCTTTCTGTCAGGGATGTTTCATGGTTGTTCAATTGCTACAGTCCAAGAATGCCAGTTTGCATTCCAGGAATGTCATTTGATTACATCACAATGACGGCACTTCCTGCTTGAGATGTTACTTCTGGCCATTACATCACTTCCAGGTTAATGACGTCACTTCCGGTGGGTTCCGACATGAGTGCCATTCTAAAAAGTAGGTCCCAGTGCTAAAACGTTTGTGAACCACTGCCATAATTGAGGACCACTGTTCATACATCCTTTCTGGAAGAGTGGAAAGTTCAGCCTGAAGGCAGAAACATGCGTCCTTCTCAAGAGTCTCTTGAAGATGGAAGGATTCATTCTCAGGAAGGGTGACAGAGCACAGCTGCAAAACCATTTGAATTGCCAGATGGTGGGAGGCATTTTAGAAATAAAATTCCAAATTATGGCATGCTTTACAATCTCATTGGGGAACACTGGTGATGGTTGTTTACAGAAAAACCTCAAAGCGGCTTAAAATAAAAACAATAAAATATAACTGATAATGAGCACCAAAACAAAAACAAAAATAACAACCAGCACAAGAGAAAAAACACAGCAGGAGCAATTATAAAACAAGCCCCGACATTTAAAAAGGGATCAATCCTGATCAGCAGCATCCGAAAGAAATCCAGTGTCCTCCACCAAAGCCTTCTCTAAGAAGCCAAGTCTTGACAATTGTGGCAAAAAGAAGATCATAATTCATTATGTTCAGTGTCCCAATAAATTAGATCACTATATTAATCTCATTTTACAGCTATAGAGCTGAGTAATCAGCACTTCACAAGGTTTTACAATAATTCATGGCAGAAAATGGGGCAATCATTTATCTCCACGTACAATTCTCTTTCTCCTGGACCACATTAGTGCTTGTCCTTAAGTCATAAGATATTTTGGCAGTGGCTCTGATGTCAGAAATACATTTCACAGATGATTTTTTTGCCACGTTTTCAGCAAAGAGGAGGGCGACCTATGATCAAAAACCTTCCCGGACCACCCACAAGTGCTTTGCGAACTGTTGATGATCTGTGAGGCGCTGCAGGAGATTCTCTGAAATGTCCGTATCACTGAAATTGAGCGGAAGGTAATTAAAAACGGCAGCTAAAGTCCAGATTCAGTTTGCAGTAAATACATAAACCCGTTAAAATAAATTGATTAGCAAAGGATATCCTCTTAACACTCTTTAAGCCCGAACATCTGTTCTCAATAAATAATGCACGCAATAGATATTAATTGGAGATCTGTGGGAGAGAAGGCTGCTCAGAAATTCCACCAAGGGGCTTCTCTCTGCCAAGAAATTGGAGCTTGAGGACCATGCACAGATGCAGAAATAAACATATGTTCCCTTGGTCTTTCTCTTACACACATATGTAGATGCCTACGGGTCAGAGGCAAAAATCATACTTCTATAATGTGGAAAATCAAATATATGCTCAGTGACAGATATTAATGTAGTTTTAAACCACCGTCTTTCCCCCACACATGCATAAAAATATTTGCACCTCTATACATTAGAGCAAATCATGCAAAATATATAGGTGCTTTTCACAAAGAATTCATGAAGATCTGTGTGCCTTCATGACATGCTCTACAAAGCAAATGTTATGTATGGAGAAAAAACGCTGTTTATATTATACAGGGCACAGAGATTCAGAGAAATGTTCAAACCCAGCACATCTTAAGGCTCTTCAAAGTGAAACAAGAAAGAAAGCATTTATCTAGACCAAACTGGTTCCCAAACTGTGGGCTTGGACCCACCAGTAGGTCACAACACAAGCCTATTTCAGGTGGGTCACAAAGCACCTACAGCAGCTGTATTGAAAATATGGGAAGATGGGATGCTGGAAAGGTGGAGGGCTGTGTGGTTGCGGGTTTTTTTTTTTTTTAAAAAAGGTTGTCAATAGGCGTTTTTCTTTCTGATTCACTTTGCAGTTGGAAAATGGCTGGGAAATAACCCAACTTATTCTGCCTTCTCAGGAAAGCATCACAATGGCGGTACTTCCAGTCATGATGTCACGTCTGGTGGGTACCAGACAGTTTGTCATTCTAAAAAGTGGGAACCAGTGCTTAAAAGTGAGAATCACAGATCTCTAGACAATCGTATATACACCCAGCATATTTTGTGATTTTGGAAGTAATGCTTTAGCTTCATACACCATTGAACACTATGCAGCCATAGAAAATATGAAAATATGAAACCATTGAAAATATGCCTGCCTGTTGGCATATACAACTATGCCTAAACATGCATTGTATGTTCAAATATGGACACACAAATTCATTTTTTCTTATTGTCTTATACGTAATCCATGACAAAACCCTTTGGTCCAAATAGCTTATTGAAACTAAGCCAAAATCCATGTAATTACAATAAATCTCATATTCTTTTTCTGTTAATCCCTGACCAGCTTCTCTCCATATCTTAGGACCGGTATGGTAATATTATGTCATTTTCACAACTAGCTTTATGGTAAACATTCAGAAATTGACTTTTATTCATTGAAGAATTTATTTGAACCTGCCTTCTGCAAGCGGTGTCAAGATGTCAGTGTAGTCCAGTTCCTTACCAGCGCACTTACCATATCAAATCAAAAGAATTCAAACGAAAGCCCTCTCAACTGGATTCGACAGTACTAGGTGTGCATATTGCCAGGATGAAACCCCGGGAAACTCCGAGTACCAGAAGTGGGCCATTTACAAGATGCCATTCTGAGAATAGGCCAAAATGCATTGAAAAGTCCTATACGTAAACTGCGCCAGTCCCAAGCTCGGACACAGTCCAACCACAGGTATGACTGCAGTTTTTCTCAGAGCTGGGTGTGCACATTGCAGGAAAGGCAGTCCGGGAACTTTGGAGTACACGGGGTGGGCCATTTCCACCAGGTTCCAGTCTGAGGTTTTAGGATTTTGCATGCATTTTGGCCCATTTACAGATTGGGACCTGGTGGAAATGGCCCACCCCGGGTACTCCAAAGTTCCCGGACTGCCTTTCCTGCAATGTGCACACCCAGCTCTGAGAAAAACTGCAGTCATACCTGTGGTTGGACTGTGTCCGAGCTTGGGACTGGCGCAGTTTACGTATAGGACTTTTCAATGCATTTTGGCCCATTCTTAGAATGGCATCTTGTAAATGGCCCACTTCTGGTACTCGGGATTTCCCGGGGTTTCTTCCCGGCAATATGCACACCTAGTACTGTCGAATCCAGTTGAGAGGGCTTTCGTTTGAATTCTTTTGATTTGATATGGTAAGTGCGCTGGTGGTCATATATATTTCAGTGACAGGAACCACATAACTAACAGCAATAGGAGGAGAGAGTTTGGCAACAGCCCAGACTGACAAACCTGTGGAAGACACACTCCTGATATAAATTGACACATTGGTCAGCCACAACAGTTTAATCAGTTCAGTCAGCTGCATCGTGTAATCTGTTTCAGCATTGGATAATGGCTCATAGCAAGGAGTCAAACATGGAGCCATTGGCCATGGGTTTGGAAGTGCCAGCTGGTTCCACATTAAGAACTCCGCACCTGCCCAATCCTACCTCCCACCATGGTATATCACACAGCTGTGTCAATGGAGTCTGTGCTGCATGCTATGATGGAGGGGGTGACCATCAGAAAGCCTGCAAGAGTGTGTGCAACTGTCACATACCTCTGTGACTCCCCCTCCCTGCCCATGTTCCATCCAGCCCCCACTGCCATATTACCAGTGCCTGAGGAGCTGTTGTTATGTATGCCACACCTTTTGCTGTTTGTGGCAGCAGCCCAGCTTCCATACCACAGCCCAGCTTCCATGCCATGTTCCAGCAGCACAAGGCGCCAGTAGCATTGGGCTTGACCCTGAGCTACAGTGGTTCAATTCATGTTTTCAGGCCCACAGAATCATAGAGTTAGAAGGGACCTACAAGGTCATCTAGCTCAACCACCTGCCTGTAGCAGGAAATCCTCCTAGAACATCTCCAGCAGGTGCCTGTCAAGCCTGGGCTTGAAGGTGTCCAGTGAGGGAGAAAGAGAGGCAAAGGTATGAATGTCCAACTTTCCAAAGTCCAACTTTCAGGTGGTGCACCCTTCCCCTTGTCTTAGGCAAACAGGGCTCAATACTACAATCCTTTAACCACCTGGTATTCACATGATGCTGACTCCCCCCCCTGCCCCCACCCCCACCCCAACCCCCGCCCCATACAAACATACAGCATGATTCACTAATTTAATTTACCTCTAAGCCAAATATTATTTTTTGCCTCTCCATCTGCTACCTTTTCAAAGTTCAGGGTATCAATCAAGGCAGCTTTGCAATCAGATTTCTGCACATATTGTTTTACTAGGTAATTTATCCACCAGCAAGAACCACACATTGCAATCTGGCCACCATGAGGAGGCAATCAAACTTGAAGGGCTTTGGTTGGTGTTGTCTTGCTCACGTTTGTTCCAAAGCAGAGAGGTGAAAGTGTACCTGAATGCACATGCATGCATGCACGCATACTCTCTCACACACACACAAGAGCTGCACACTGCAAAATGGTGCCATCTCTTCCACCCATCTCTTATTTGGGGATTGATTTTCACATGGTGGCACAGGGTATGTCAGATCAATCTTAACTTGCACTGGAATAGCCAGACCAGCACAGCTGGGCTTCATCCTAAGCATGTTAGGAAGCAGAGGCAGCTCAATGTTTTCCCCTTACCTCCCGGGAAGCCCCAGCCAGCCCTATGGTGCTGCTTGGATCTGCACCAGCAAAATAACAGGCACAAGTCCACATCGCCAAGAGCAGCCCGAATTGGGGCTGCCCAGCCCAAGGACAGGGGATTGGTTACAATACAACAGCTGTGTCCTGTCTCCTCCCACAGCACTGCCCCATTATGCCCCTGGCACACCTCTCAGCAGCTGTGCTGGAGGAGAACATGGGCCACTACCCTGATCCTCATCTCAATCACTCTCCTTCAGGAGAGCATTGGAAAAGCAAGCAATTGAGAAGACGATCGGAATGGGGAATCCAGGGCAAAGTGGCCAAGTAGGTTGCAGGCAGGTGTGGGGTTCAGGGCAGACCTCATCCATTTGCTGTCCCTCCCACTAGCCTACCACTTAAAGCAGATGCTTCACCTGGTCCCATGGCTAGACCAGACCTGCATACCAAAAACAACAATGGCTTGCATAGAATTTCCCCTGGAGAAGGTGCTGCAGTAACACAATTACTGAAAGAAACTGGGACTTACCTGACCACAAATGCATAGGATTGTGCTGTATTAGTGGAAGAGCAAGTACAATATTTACCTATGAGTAGGGTTATCAGATACAAACTGGGACAGGGTGCCTATACCTTTAACCATTCTATAGGAAAGGGAATTGTGGCAGAGGTAGCTCATCATCATTTCAAAAGCTGCACCTGCCCAAATTTACTCTTCTATGGTTAAAGGTATAGGCACTCTGTCCCAGTTTGTATCTGGTAGCCCTACCTATGAGCAAGCATGAGAGTGTACTTTCTCTAGTTTCAGACTGGCAATAAAGCCCCTAGATTTTGTAACTAAAGGGGGGGGGGGGATTCCCTGATCTAGAAGGAGTAGCACCATAGTCTGATCACCATCATGCTCCTCACATGTGCCTGATTCCTTACAGCATCTACCTTATGTGGTGTTTTCACAAGCCCCTTGCAGCAGGTTGCTGCTTTTATTGTTACTGTAAAATATCCCACAATGATTGCAATGTTAACCAGGCATTTTATGGCCCTCCATCAAGTCATACATGAAATATTTCCCTTCCTTGTTGTTGTTGTTGTTGTGTTGTTGTTGCAGCTGTGTGGAGCTTCCTCTGCAGGGCTCCCAACTGCCAAATATTCAGACAGGGACCAATATGGCCCCCACACGCATCTGGAAGGGATGGTGAAGGAGGTGGGAGAAAGGCTTTGAAAGCCAAGCTGACGGAAGGCGTGTGGATAACAGGCCTTGTTGTTGCAGAGACCCAAGGGAGAGAGAACCAGGATGGCACCCCTTGCTGAAAGAAAAGCTGCAGCTGGCTTGCATGATGAGTGACTTTCAGGCAAGCGCCTTTCTCTTTGTGCCTCTGAAAGCATTTCCATCAGGGAATGGCTTGTTTGCAGCCCTTTCTATCAACAACTGCTCAGAAAAGAAGCCAAGACTCAGTGATCCAGTTGGAGCCAAAAAGCCTGAGGTGATAATGAAATGATACACCTGCCTGAGACAGTTGCAAACGAGTAACCAAGGTAGAGAGGGAGGAATGTTGCAAAGGGGTCTCTGTGACACTTGTCAGAAAAGAAGGAAACTACCAACTGTTCTCGTCCTCTTCATTACCCCGTGCTTCTCCCAAACTGCCTGGGCTGACTAATGTGGCAAGTGGGGAGGTGGACATAGCACTCCACTACCACCAGGTGGCTACCATTTCCAGCTTGCTGCTTGAAGCAGCCATTTTGGTCAACCTTCATGGATTGGCTGCCCCTGCAGGCAAAGCTCTCAGCTCTCCAATAAGGCCCAAAAGCCAGAATAAACGTCCTAGTGGGAACCTTGGCAGGTTGTCACAGGACAGTGTGAGCATTGGACACATTGAGCATTGTAAACAATTAATGCAAACAGTGAGGGAGAGAAATAGGGTCAAGAAAGAAACAGTTCCTATAGCAAATAGTAGCTGGAGAAAGTTATTTTTGTCAGGACCATAGGACATTGGAAGGATTAATCCCACACATACACACAAATGCACTCCATAATCCAATCTGGATTTTCTCGCATGCACACATGCAAAGTCACCAGGGTTGGCCCATCTATGAGACAGCAGCAGCAACAGAAGATTACTTCTGTGGGCACCCATTGTCCACCCAATTGCCTCCATTGCACCTCCTTCAGACTCTTGGAATTAGAAATAGAAGTGGAAGTGTGGAGGAGAGTGGTGGGCTAGAAAGTCTCCTCTCACCTTGAGTAGAGACTGGCACACCACCAAGTATTGGAGCAGAGCATTTGGCAGGTGCCAGGAAGTTTTGAGCCAGCCCTGATAGTCACCATTGTTTAATTAAGCAGTGCAATAAAATAACAGGTCCCAGGATTCAAGTTTGCCTGAAAGTCACAACCTTTGACCTGATAAATGGAGAAGGGTGGGAGTTGCTACTCAAGGTTTACAGCCCACTCCTATGCATGTCTACTCAGAAGGAAGTCCTATTATGATTAATGGTGATTAGTCCCAGATAACTGAGGATAGGATTGCAGCCTGAGAGCTCAATCCTATCCAACTTTCCAGTGCCGATGGAACCGTGTCAATGGGGCGTGTGCTGCATCCAGTGGTAGGAAGACAATCATGGAGTCCTCCTCAAGGTAAGGGAACATTACAAAGGAACTGTATTGCGACTGCATTGGTGTTGGAATGTTGTATAGGATTGGGCCTTCAGTCAGTTGTATGGGCCAGGCACTGTGCACCTACTGCATTACTCAGCTTCATGCATCTGAAAGTTTGATCCTGGCATTCTGTGGACATGTGGAGCTGCCACATATGCCAGATCACGGGGCCCATCTCACTCATCTGTTTTCCAGGGTTCGGAGAGGTTCATTCCCAGCATTGATTGATGATGCAAGGGATTGAACTTCAACAGGGAAATGTGGTCAGGGGAAAGAGGGGAGGCAGAACCTCCTCTGTTCCATCCTGCCCAATGAAAACGGCCTCAGCATGAGCTCAGCCTCTGCTGTGATTGCAAAGGCATTGAAGCTTCCAGGTAGCCCCCGAATGCCTTGTGGCAGAACATCATCCCATCACTGAGCTCCGTATGCTGTGTCTCCCCAGCCTGGGACCTCACCGCACATTACTTAAGACCTTCTAGACGCAAAGCAGGATGGCACCTGTACCCTCGTCCTGGGCAAGTTAAGTAATGTGGTCCAGGGCTGGATCTGCAAGAACAACAGAGCAGTGGAAAGTTCTGAAAACCAGGCACAGTCCTGAGGGCTGAGCTTATTCAGTCCCTGCCCCTCCCTCCTGCCATCACTTTGATACCTTGACAATCTGAGTGCTGTTCACTTTGATACAGCCAGTCCTGGGCTTTCAGCGCATCCTTTGGGAATGTTCTTCTTGAATGGAGAACAAGAGTGGCTTGTTAATTAGCCTCCTTTTGCCAGAGAGCACTTGCTCAGCGGCCCCAGTAACACACACTGCCTGCTTCTTAACTACCTGCAAGTAATCACTGAGTCACTAATAAAAAAGAGAGGGCAAAATCCGAACAAGCCCCTTGTTGCTTTGTTAGCAATAATTTCCTTGGCTGTTAACCTGCTCCGACATGCTAATTTTTCATTAGCAGCAGTACCATGTTTGCCAGAGAGAAGGTGTGCTCCGGATGCCTCTGGATAAAAGACAGGTATGCCTTGTGGTCAGAGCACTGGATATACTGAAGAAATTTACACTCAGCCCCTCCAGGCCAGGGAATAACTGTCTGGATTTAGTCAAAGCATTTCACTTTTCCTTCAATCTGTGACATGACTGCATTGCTTTTGTCTTGCCTGATTGCTCTTCGCTTGTACAGTTGCAGCAGAATGGAAACTGTTTTGGCATTATAACTAAGGTCATAGTTTGGAATATGTCTGGAAGTGGATGGAGAGATATCCACTTGGCAGGTACCTTGGCAGGCACATGAAGCAAACAAGTGCAAATCAAAATCTGCCCCTTGTTCTAGAGGATTCTAAAGCAGTGCTTCCCAATTTGTAGGTTACGGCCCACCATTGGGAAGCAAAACTGGGCCATTCACCCTTAAGGGGAGAGACCCAGTTTTGGGTGTCCCGATGGTGGCTCGGTGATCATGGTGCCGTGGGCACCCAGTGCTCTTTTAACGTGCCTGGTCAGTGGGAGGCATCTGGAGGGTTGGGAAGGGCTGCAGCACCCTCCGAGATTCTCCCTGAAAGGAAAAGGAGCCCTGTTTTGAGCACCAACACGCACTTCCAGTTTGTGCATGAAATCAAAACAGGGCCTTTTTTTCCCTTCAGCAAGACCCACAGAGGGGGCTGTAAGCCTCCCCAACCCTCCAGAAGCCCTCCCCACAACCCACAAGGTCCAGTACATTAAAAGAGCACTGGGTGGGGACACCCTTCCAAGCTCCAACCCCCACCCCAGTGATGTCATTCAGGGGGAACGGACCAGAACGGGTGTTCCAGATCCTAACGGGCTCCGTGGCTGGTTCCAGATTTCCGACAAGTGCCAATCAAAAGTGAGTTCCTGTTCCTAAATCATTTGAATGACACCACTGCCCCACCCCCACAAAGACTTACAGCAGTCACAACATCTGAGGAGGACTTTGGGAACTGCTGTTCTAGAGAATCTAGTGATTATAAAGTCTATCATCTAACAGGCAAGAAGCAACTCATTACTCATGAACATATATAACAAACCTATGAGTGGCTTTCTTTTGTTCAGGAAAAGTGCCTCAGAGGGCTGCAGTTCTGAACAGAGAAGGTGCTTCCCCTGTCTACCATTTTCCACTCTAGGTTCTCACATCAGCTGCTCCCCACCCCCCCACCCCGGGGCTACTCCTGCCACATACCTTTGGGTGGAACTCCATGTGAGAAAAACAGCTTGGGGGAGGTAGTGTTTGGAGCAGCAAAATTGTGAATGTGGAAAAGGTTTTACACACACACACACACACACACACACACACACACCACCGCCACCACTGCTCCTCTGTTCAAAACAGCAGTCTCTTATCTGTTCTCCAAATAAAAAATACATATAATAATACCATCATTATATGTGTTTGCCTGTAATATCCAGCTGCCCCTAAAGATTGCACCTATTCTTGGTACAATTATCAGTCCTTGGTACAATTAGAGCTGTTTCAGCATTTCCGTGGACCAAAACTGGACTAGCACAGGTGATACAATCCTCATGATGAGCATATGAATATCTCACAAGAATGAGATCTCACAAGAAGGCCTATGAAGCCCCTTGAAAAAACTCCCAACTTTAATGATCTACTACTTCTGAGGTGAGGGGGGCTGCATTTGTTTTCACCCTTGACAGTTTGCTTCTTTGGTGCCATTGTGTTAAGGTTTTTCATTGTGCAATCCCAGCCAATCAGGGATCACGTAGTGAACATAATTGCATCATGGTGTCACACTGCTAGTCAGATCTGCCTACATGAGAACCTCACTAAGGGCAAATAAAGCCCTCCCACTGCCCTCCTTCTGAATAGGGGGGGAAGCATCCCTGTTGCCCTGGCAACTAGAATACACTCCCTTGCTGTGCATGGTGCTGATAATTTCATAACTTGCCTGCATAATGTAGCACAATTTCAACCTGACTCCAAGACAAAGTTATGCATGAGTAGTTGAGGCAGAATGGGAATGTGCCCCTTCTGCCCCAATTAATCAACTACTGACTCTGTGTGTGTGTGTGTGTGTGTGTGTGTGTGTGTGTGTGTGTGTGTGTG